>JARFJB010002462.1:255000-422500 GCA_036346205.1 Vesta saturnalis | reverse complement strand
AACCTTCACGCCATCAACATACATTTGTTACACCATCCATCTAGCGATTATTAGTATGGTTGTGTAGTGGTGTGATGAATGTTTGGTAAAATAGAATATAGCGTCCTATAGATGTCTTACGAGATGGAATTGATGTTAGTTTCAAATCAATGGTGTATTATCAAAATTGCAATTAAAGTCAGTTTTTATTTGTCCCCAGGGCTTTGGCCATTTTGAATAACGACTTAGTGTGTTAAAACTCATTTATAAATCTAAGGCCCTTTTTGACATATGTATTTCCTGTAAGACAGTCCTTGTATTTAAAATGGTATCGAGGCCTGATTTCAAGTTTGGTTATAAATGTAAACTGCGTTTCAAACAATTCTACCAAAACTTCTAGGACGTAGTTAAACTAAGTCGGTTTTTGAATTAAAAGTTGGTTTTTGTAAGCTGTAAGTTAAATCAAACTGCTATTTTAGAAGTGAAAGTTGATTTTTGTAATCTTTAAGTTAAATAGATTGGTTTTTAGAATTGAAGGTAGGTATTTGCAAACTGTAACTTAAATCAAACGCTATTTTAGAAATGAAAGTTGGCTTTTGCAAACTCTAAGTTATATTGACATGGTATTATAGACTTGAAAGTTGGTTTTTGCAAGCTGTAAGTTAAATCTAACCGCAATTTTTGAATTGAAAGTTGGTTTTATAAAAACTGTAAGTTAAACCAAACAGCTATTTTTGAATTGAAAGTTAGTTTTGCAAGTTGTGAATTAAATCAATTTGGTATTTTTTAATTGAGGGTTAGTTGTTGCAAGCCGTAAGTTAAATATAATTCAAAGTTGGTTTTTTGTGATCTGTAGGTTAAACCAAACCAGTATTTTTTAATTGTAAGGTGGTGTTTGCAAACTGTAACTTAAATCAAACCTATTTTTGAAATGAAGGTTGGTTTTGCAATCGTAACTAATTTGTTAGTTTAGACTTAAAAGTTTGTCTTTGCAAGCTGTAAGTTACATCGAATGGCTATTTGTGAATCGAAAGTTGATTTTTGCTAGCTGTAAGTTTAACCATACAGGTATTTTTGAATTGAAAGTTCGATTAGCAAGGTGTAACTTAAATCAATTTGGTATCTTTGAATTGAGGGTTGGTTTTTGCAAGATGTAAGTTAAATCAAACCGGTATTTTTGAATTGAAAGTTAGTTTTGCAAGTTGCAGATTAGACCAAATCGGTATTTTTGAATTGAAAGTTAAGTTTTTGCAAGCTGCAAGTTAAATCGAAACGCTGCTGTTGAATTGAAAGTTCGAGTGTTTGTTAGCCTTATCTACAAAGTAAGCGGTCGCTCATACGAGTTAGGTACGTACAGTTGGAGAATCGTGACCTGAAGGGTATGAAGGTTTGCTAGCTCAGATTCTTGATTGAGTTGATTGAGATTGATTGATTTGACTGATTTAGCTAATTGATTTGATTGATTGCTATGCTTAATTGATTTGATTGGTTTGTTTGATTGAGATTGATTTGGTCGAGATTGATTTGATTAATTGATTTGATTGATTGATTAATTGACTTGATTGATTTTGCTTGATTGATTGATTTGATCCACTACTCTGAATTATAACTCAATTAATAGAGGCTCCGAACAGAGGGTGGGCTCCGGAACAAGTTCCGGAACCCACAATATAACACTATTTCAAATTTCAAGTTTTCCCGCCAAGGGAACCGAAACGGAAGGGCGAAGATACAAGAACGAGTTCCTGGGATCTACACCTGTCTTATAAGATAGTATGGGAACCCCCTTATTAAAATACTATTTCAAAATTCTAATTTTACAGCCAAAACAAAAATGATCGACAAAATGGCCTATATCATAAAGTGGCCGCCAAGATGACCACCAAAACAAAATGGCCGACAAGCCACGCCCACAAAATGGCCACCGGTCACGTGAAAACCCCCACCGACCCCCACCATTACCTTTCACTCCTTATCCCCACCCCAGACCCCACCACTGATTACGTCATGTCCTCAAGTGGCCTTACTCTACTTGTAAATATCTCGAAAAAATTAGGCAAGCCATAGAAAACAAAAAATGTAGCCTCAGTAAGAGCAACTCTTTACTTGACATTTTCAGCTTCATTTGCTAATTTATCTTAAACACCATTTGAAACAGTTCTTAAGTTTCGCAAGTATAGTGAAAAAATGGAATTAACCCCAGAACATTTTCGTATGGTGATTTATTGTTACTTTAAGAAAGGTTTAAGAGCGCATGACTGTGAAGAAATCTTGAAATCAACATTCCGAGATCATACGTCGTCTTTGGCAACAATTTACAGATGGTACAAGAAATTCGAACGTGAAATAACTGCAGTTAAGAAAGGCGCAGGCCCTCGCATTACAAAGGAAAACATTGCTGCTGTGAAGAACATAACAGAACTAGTTACGTCGTACTCTAGGATCAACTGAAAACAATAACACACGACCACCTTCATCTGAAAAAAGTGGTAAATCGTTTTGTACCCCATCATATTACAGATTTTCAAAAACCAGAACGAGTACGAATTTGCTACGAAACTCACATTGCTTAACAATGGTGGATACAATTATGTGGAAAATCAGACGATGAAACTTACATACCATTTTTGGACATGCCAACTCCACAAGAAAGCCGCGTATGTATCTACAAACACGAGCCCACACCAACAATCATCAGAAAGCAGCGAGTGATGAAGAAAGTAATGTATGCTGTGTTCTTTAGAAGTGCCGGTCTAGCGAGCGTTACTATGCTAGATCAGCAGAAGACTGTCACAGCTAAATGGTACGTCGAACACTGTTCGCCGGAAGTGTTCAATAAAGTGTCAAAGAAGGAAATTATGCTATATCACGGTAATGCTTCTTCCCAGACTGCAGAGCTAACTCGGCAGTATTGGGCTGCAAACAAGATTAATGTAATCAAACACCCTCTCCACTTACTGGATCTAACAATGTATGAATTTTGGCTGTTTTTAGGCTAAAAAAGAACTTACGAGAAAGAATGTTTTTTCAGAGGAACAGATCGCTGCTGCTGTTCGGTGTTATTTGAATAGTATTCCTAAAGCTGCTTGGCTTGGAGCATTTAAGCAGTGGCTAAGTGCATTATAGTAGAAGGCAACTACTTTGTACATATAGTCTGGGTGCCAAATGCCTAATTGTAGGGTAACCTTGTTTTGAGGTATGAATAAAATTGGCGTTTGTTTTCGTTGTTTGACAGCGTTATATTTTGTGGCGGAAGTAGAGTCGTTTTAAACTTTCTTGACACTTTCTTTCCGCGACTCGCTCTTGTTGCACTCTTAATGCTATAGTCATAGTATCTGTCAAACACCAGGTGGACATGGGCATCTTTTAGCTTGTCAATGATCTTTTCCAGGAAGTTATTTAGGAAGCCACTCACAGACCCTCCTACTGGCCAATACACAACCCACAGTAATGCACAACCGGCAATAATCATTAGTGAAGGTGGATCACTTCTTCTGATTGACTGCTACACACTCATAGTGTTCATTAAAACAGACTTACCAACAGTCTCTCTCATGTTTCCATCGTCTTTGAACATAGATGGGGGCATAGAAGCAAGTTCATATTTTAACATATCGGTCATTTTTATGTCTCTGTTTGCTTGGAGCGCAATGATTTTAGAGTACAAAAGTGAAGGGTCCATCTTCATTGGAGTTTTAATTTTACCCCCTTCTTTATCCTCACTCATGAACACAACAAATTTTTTAAGAGTATCATGAAATCCACTTGGGAGGCTTTCTCAATTACCTTAGCCATTTCATAAGCTTTGTCCAAATTAATTGCTTTGGCTGATACTACCTTCCCAAATACAGTGACTACCAATCCCTGAGGATGCTCTGATGGATTTAAGGGCTGAATACATAGTTCCAGTGTTTTCCATAGCTTGTCCCTATCTACAGCATTACGACTAATTCTTCTGTTGCTTTCTTCTTTGTGTACATGTATTGTGTCAGGTTCCCTGTGTTCCCTCATTTTACAAAGTTCACTTGCAAGTTGTCTGGTCACATGCATACTTAATGCCCAACGTTTTACTCCTGCTGTATTAAACGTTAAGCCTGTCAAATAATTTCCTCTTTCACCATGTCCGTATCTCATAAATGTGCTTTCAATCATCATATCCGACCATATTGCATTCCAACGGCCATTTCTATATCTCATTAGATGCTCTCCTTTCAAAAAATGATCTAGGCAATCACGTGACATCTGCTTCATATGCATTACATAAACAGAGGCATAACATAAATAGTTCCAATACCCAGCAGCAGCAAAGTAGGGCAACATTTCTTGTACACACCAAAGACGAAGGAACCAATCTGCTTCCCTCTCTGCTCTCACATAACTCATCGTTAGTAGAAGTGGTTTAATAAAAGTGTATACCCACAAACGAGTAGTTTGGCTATGGGTGCATTTTTCATAAAAGTTCTCAATCATAGTTTCAAAATTGTTGATGGCATTGTCTTCAAGAACTGGTCGTAGCACTTCTTCTGCCAGAAGCCGTAATGCTCGCATATTCTGAGGAAACTTTTTGCCTTTTAAGATTTTTAGCACACCAGCAAACGCACATTCAAGAATTTCTGCCATCCCACCCCCAGCCATGAGTGAACCTATGCACCCGATAAAAGGCATCAATATATGTATCCCACCAAGACGAGGAACAAAGTTAGAAAACTTTTCAGGGTCGTTCCATATAATATCCACAACTACTTTGTATATCGATTGATCTGATGTGAATACTACGAATGGCTGACCACACTCATTGGTTAATCTCTGTGATTCCAACATGCATGTTAAAACTGTGTAATGATCTGTTGAGGGCTGACCAATTAATGGTAAATACATTACTTGTGTAGCATTCCCCAAGTCATGTATTGATTCTCGATGTAATCTTGTGTTGAAACTGTTATACTCTGGAGTGTCTGGACTCTGGGCAACCAATTTTAGAAAGTTAGAGGTGGTGGTATTCCTTCAATTGGCAAAGAGAGTAATGGCATAGGTACTTTCTTTGGTCCTTTGTACCTTCCAATTGTAACGTCGGGCTCTGGAGAAACAGTAACTTCATTTTTTGGTATTCTGGTTATTGTCATTACTTCCTGTTCTGTATTCACATGTCTTTTTGACTTTTTGTGAGGATCATCCCCATTGCATGAGTTTGCTGTAGTCCATTTTTTGAGCAAATACCTGCATCAAAATTGTCTCCAACAACTTGTATAAGACTCTTTCCTTCTTAGTGAAAAGTTGGCACTACAAGCTTTCGCCACAGATGCTCGGAAGCGCTTAAATTCATCATAGGTCGTTGTGATCATGAAATGGCTAAGTTCTTCAATGAGTGACTTTTTCTTTAGAAGGTTGGAGAACGCAACTTGAAGTTGAACTGGGGCTTTTTTTAAGGAACTTGCAACAATACTACCTATAGCAAGTGCTGGTAGGTTGGGTATTTTTAATTCATTAAGGAGATGCAAGAATATTTCACTACATTCACGACTAACTGTGGTGGTGTCGATTTTAACATGGTACTTAGATTTATCTGCCTTCATAGTTTCCTTTCTTATCATGGATGCCAATGGTTTAACGTGTTCAGATACGATGTCTTCGTCATTTTTTGTGCTTATCAGGGTTGTCGTACAATGTTTTCGAAATAAAACAAGATTCGCAATTCCTGGTGATGACATAACAAGCAACTTTTTCCAGAAATAATTTTGCAGCTTTTCAACAAATGTCCTTCTAGAAAGAGTACTACCTCCGAAACTCAAATATAAACTGTGCAGTTTACGCTATTCCATGTTTGAGCACTGTTTTCAACCATTTCTTGTGTGACTTCATTAAAAGCAATATCATCATCTTTTAACTCATCAGAAGATTTTTTTTTTGCAGCCTTTATGTTACGGTCACTTGTAAACAATTTGTGGCATTTCCCGAAACCCTTAACTGTACCTCCTCAGCCCATTTGTTATTTCTCTTATTACACACGTCCAAGATTCCTGTCTTAAACTTTACTGTCCTAACATGAAAGTAAGGGTTATAGCGACATGGATTTTTTGGATAGCGATCTACGCACTCTTCTCCACATAAAAAGCAGTTTTTTCTAAAATTAAAGGATTCTGGTTCTGAGCGCAACACTCTGTTACTTTGTAGCGAACATTCTTCTTTAGGAAGGCTTTGTTTTAGGGCACGGTTTATGTGCGTTTTTGAAGTGTAGGTTTCAATGACTCATGATACACATCTTTTCGCAGTTTGCTTGCTGATATTATCGATTCGATCCTTTTAGTAGAACATTTGTCAGTCTTTCCTGGTTTACCACACTTGAAAAAACATTCCTCTTCTTCTTCGTCAGTTAACATCTTGCATAGTTTATCTCAGAATCTGCAGCAAGAAAAAAAAGGTGAACACAGCCGTAATTTAGAAATAAAATTTTTTACATTCTTTTTAGATGAAATTTGACTTTATATTCATATTCCTTGACCTAAAAAACATATAAAATGTCAATATTGCATAGAAAAACGTAGCTCAATATTTTGGCAGCCATCTTGGACGCCATCTTAAATTACTCAAAATGCTCAACTCTGGCAGAGTGGCTTCAATCGGATCTGAAATCTACATATCGTAAGCTACCAAAAACAGTCAAAACAATTTATTCATACCTCAAAACAAGCTTTTCAAGCTGGCACCCAGACTAATATCTAAAATAACATAGAGTTACACTGGTCATTTATTCTCAATAATAATGGCGTGTCGCATCAATTACTAAGGACGATAACTGTAACTGTTATCAAAGCGTTTAAATTTGCATACAAGACAAATGGAAAATATGCAAGGTTTAATACTCAACTATTTTATCAGAGTCTATTTGTATTAGAATTTTGATTGTTTCATAATGAGAGTACAGTTAATTTGTAGCGAACAAGGGTTAGTGTAATTTGGATTGCAGGATTAATTTCCCTCTGTAATTTTATATTTGGTTTATTAATTTAAATTAATGAGCGATTAAGAATATCTGCAAAATTCCACAAATAGCACATTAACGTCGTCGTGTTCAAACATATTTTAATTAATTTAGCTGTAAAATTTTAAAGTAATAGTATCAAGGCGCTTTTAAATTGTAAATATTTTGTTAATGTAATGAATAATTAATTATCATAATTACAAGCATAAAGTGCAATTTTTATTAGCTCTTCCATAGAGAAGAAAATAAATGAAGCAGGGAATATTCCAAAACTCTTTTCAGTGTATTGAAATATTTTGTTAATCTTACTCCTTTTCATACCTTTTGAATAACTTTTAATTAATTCAAATCCGTTACGGAAAACTTTCAAATAGTAATGAAATTTTAGTCACAATATGGTTCCCCTCTATCCATTTTAAATGCTTTCGTAAAGTCTCTCAAGTATTAAATAAATAATTCAATGTTGTCGCCAGTTTTGAAGCATTCACGATATTTTAAAGCAAATATATGTGTATTAAAAGCTTGGAAAATTGATGTTTAAGTAATACATCAACGTAACAGGTTGACAAAGTAAAAGGCATTAACTGATATTTTTACTGAAACGTACGTATATTTTGAGGAAGCCGTAACAAATATGTAGACAATTTTGCAGTTTTGACGATGCAAAAACTCTGGTCACAAATAAAAACCTTTTGTTTGTTAATGTTACCTTTGCTGATAAAAACTGGGATAAAAAAGGAACAAAAAAAAATTAAAATATCAGTTCTGGGTTACAAACTCGCTCATAACTTACAATAATATCATCCAGGAAGCTTTAGAAGTTGTAATAAATCATAAGGATATTATGACGATTGTAGATTGCATTTTACGAGAGCACACTTTAATTATAACTACATTTGAAACTAAAGTTTCGCTTCTATAATACTACAAATTGCATCCTTGAAGTATTAAAGTATTCATGAGGAAAACAAACTACACACATTGAAACTTCCTCTATTTAGATATTTATGACATATCAAAATTCAGAGAGTCGTAATTTTGATTATAACTAAAATCGTAAAAGTTTCAAAACTTAGAGAAACACTGAAATTTAAGGATAAATATTTATCATTCAAAATCTATACTTAATCTTTTTAAAAGTTACTAAAAATTCAATGAATTTGAAAAAAAAATGCATTTGTACAGGGTGGTTCATACTTATTGGAAGTACCCTTTCTATTACAGATAGACAAAAAGTAATATGGGGTCCTTGTGCTCGATTTTGGTGTTAATTAAGATTCAATAGTCATAATCAAGATATCTCTGACCATTATTGCGCAATTAACCAAAATTGAAAAAATGGCGATTTTGAAAAACTTGAATAAATTTTTTATTTCTAAATGTATCCACAAACTGTAAAAACATTCTTAAGGCACTTTTTTAAGTAGAATCTGTTAGTGTATTCACTTTTTAACACATTGACTGATGCATTTTCAATGTTTACTTGCCATGGTTGTTTTATATAAATTATATTTGGAGCTAAATTTAGTAAATAGCGTATAATGTTAGTAAAATATTATTATTATTATTATGTATAACAAAGAAACGCGCCTAGCGCGTTCACAAGTAAGTAAATAATCATAGCAGGTGTGAACGCACCTAGTGCGTTCTTGCAATTAAACTAATATTAAAAAATGATTTATTTAAACTTTATAAAATAAAAAAGTCGTATTAGCATTAAAAATAAAAATAACGAAATCTAATCAAAAGCAAAGCAGCAAAGAAAATTTATTATAATAGTGACTTTCAAAATAAACACGTATAGTCTAATATAAAAAAAATTATAAAAGATACGAAACTGATAACGAAAAACACTACAAAATATATAAATCAAAACAAATAAAAAACAAAATGTCATTATAGACTTTCAAACACAAATACTATTCTAGGATAAAGGAAGCAAGAAAAAAATACAAAAACATTTGAGTAAAACTTTTCAGAAATAATTAAAATTAAAACTTTGCTTTAGCGACATGGAATATCCTGAAACATGGGGTAAGACAAAGTCTTCAGCATAGAGGACAATAGTAATGGAATCTTTTCGCTGTTGATCCTTTGTCCAACAAATTTGGCATCTTCTTCTTTTTGCCTTGCCGTTATCTCCTTTGGACAGTGTTCTGGAAGATGCTGAATTCTCAGCTTTGATATTGGGTCTGGCGGAGGTCCCAATTTCTCAATTACACTTTGTCGGAATTCATAATAGGTTGATCTTTTCCAGTCCCTTTCTTATATAGATAAAAGAGTTCAAAAGCATTGTTTGGAAAATGTGAATTGCCAACTTTTATACCAAATAAAGTCTTATGCTCACAGGAGTAATAGGCCAACATTTGATTACAGTGATCAACTCTGACATAAATTTATTGTATTCATTTATAAGCCTCGGTTTTGCCTAGTTGTCAACGTTGGGTGGTAACCTCTTCCATCTGGCCATTGAATTCACTAAATTGCCAAAATTTCTCTTTCCATGAACACAAATTCCGTCCAAATGGTTTGGATTACTAGTTCCTTTTTCAATTTTTGACACAACTTCGGTGGATTTCCTTTTCTATTTGCTCTTAGGGTGCCTGTTACATAGGTTTCTTTCTCCTATATTTTACTTAGTCTTACGTTATTATAAAATTATCCATATAAATGGAATGCCCGTAGCCCAATTTTCCTTCTAACAGAGATAATACTACTTTATCAGTGTGGCTAGAACCAGATAATTGCGTATCAGCAGCCCCAGAATATACAATTAGCTTCAACGCTAGCCGTTTGGTTCGCATATCATATAAAGCTTGATCCCAAATTTATGACGTTTTCTTATATACTGGCGAAACCTAAGTCGTACACCACAAAACCATTGACTCATCAATGATAATTCTTTTCTGGATAATAAATAAGTCGCATCTATCGTTAAAAATTCACCAGTGGCAGTATTTTTCCCATTTGAGTACAGCGGCTTCATTTATGTTATCCTCAAACCCAAAGATCGTAATTAGCAAAGGATTTGCTCATAAAATTTGTAAACGTTGGAAAATTGAATAAATAGTGCTTTTTCAGTAGTCATTTAGTCTTTAGACGAATGGTTCCCATAGAAATAACAGCCCGAGAAAATTTTTATTTCACCTGAAGTGACATCGTTCCAACGGCTGATTCTTGATTGACTCTGACTTTTGGAAAGTATCAGACTGCGTTTTCGTTAGCTTTGGTGCAAATCATTTCGTAAAACTTCTGTTGCCAATAAACTAAAATAATCGATAGGTTCTGGACCCTGAAGGTTAACTCTAATACCTGGAGTTCAGTGAAGGGATATTTTTTAGGCACTTCACTATAAATGTAGAAATACTAGGCGTAGCTCTACCAACAGGAGAGGCGGGGAAGTTCTACCTGTATGGTGGTGATGTTCTACCAACTATATGATGAAGGCAAGTCATCTTCTTCCTCGTCAGATTCGCTACTAAAGATAAAATTGTCGTCGCTTTCGTTCAAGAATGGATCTGTTTCTTCATCTGATTCTCCTAGAACAGAAGCTCATCATCAGTGAGACCATTGTTTCTTATCATATCTAGTCTTTTCGGCAACCCAAGATCTTTTGAGCAACCAGGTTGTTGGTCCATTATAAAATATAAAATAAATAAAATCCTAACGATTTTGCATAAAACCAGTATCGGTGCATCAACGCACCTAGCGCGTTCACTGAAACGAAACGAGAAATAATGACCATATTTTTCTTTACAATGCATATTTTTTATGATATTATATCTAAAAGAATACAAGTAGATACAAAATGATCCTTACCTTTTATTATAGTGCAATCGACTTTTCAAATAAGAAAGATCGCAAAACACAATTTAAAAAATTAACCAACCTACTCATTACGTTTGGAGCATACTAAACGCTCTGTCGTATTAACAAGTGCGTCATATTCGATCTTTCTGTGATGCGTAGAAGCTAATGGACCGAGAACGCGCTGTAACACGGTCAATTTCAGTCAACGCGTACTTGTCATCAATGTGTTAATACCTCTTTAATTTAAAAAGATATTACATAAAGTTGTATTTTTTATACGGAAACCATAGTTGGCTATGCCATTTTTAAATGACATTTTTTCTGTGCTTTTCAAAAGTATATAACACTTCTATGCTATTTTAATAATTAATTGATTTTTTTCTTGTATTCTTGTATTAAAATATACCGCAATTTACTTTCTTCGTTCATTGAGTTGTAAATATAAGAAAAAAGTTTTTAACCCTCTATCGTACATTGTATATTTCAATATATATATTTTTCAAAAAATTCCTATTACGTTTAAATGGAGATTATGCGTTCATGCATTTTGTATATTTAGATATACATGTATTCTAAGTGAGACTCAGCCTGCAGAATACAAATTGCTTACTTGAACCTATCATAAATGATTCATCTAAGTGTAGTACTTTGCAATTGAGCGGATAACCTCAACAACATGTACTTTTTTAGTGTTTGTGTAATGTTTAAAAATATATTATATATATATATATATATATATATATATATATATATATATATATATATATATATATATATATATATATATAACTTATTTTTAGTTGCATTTATCAAAGTTGTGATTTTGTTAAATAAACAATTCCGTATGTATATTCAAATATACATTGTGCAATAGGATGAATATAAATTTTGTCTCCATAGTCATCGATTAAGCTATTTTATAGGAAACACAAGAAGGTGTGGTAGTGGCTATACCTCTTAAATAATGATTATGAAGACATGATGATATTCGCTGATGAAACTTACTTGAAATATCAGGTAGCGTACTGTTTTTTTAGTACTGTCGAGTTTTTTATAAAAAGGAATTTGTAATAGATACATCAGATTATGACTGATGATGTGTAACAAAAATTTTGACATGACGATATAGCTTGAGGTTACAAGCTGCAGTGTATCAAGCATCAATATGCAGATAAACAGATCAACATCAACGTAACATTCCATTAGTCTGACAATACTGATGGAATATCATGCAATTACCAGCTTGCAAAAGTCAGCTACCTCCTGAAACTTCGTTCTTTCACCTGTAGTACTTCAGAAAAGTATTTACACACATATTCTAAGACATATTGTTGCACAGTAATTTATATGCTACAAAAAGATGTCTTCAAATTTACACTGAAGTTCAAGAACTGGAACAATTTATTGGCATGATATTCTACAAGTAATGCCTGTTAGGAACTCGAAGATACTGGAACACCAAATGAGTTTCACAAGTATTTAATGTAATGTCTCGTAGACAGTGAGAGCAAATAAAAGAACATCAGTTCCTGACAATTCTCAGCTTCCAGTTGATCCATCTTCTGATCTCTTCAAAATTAGGAAGATACTGAAAGCGTTAGAAAAGCTAAAAATATTCCGTTAGAACAGCATTTGTCAATGGACGAACAGATCGTACTTTCAAGGTCATTCTGGATTGAAACAATACAAAAAAACCGAAAAATGGGGTTATAAATTTTCTACTTAGCAGGTTCAAGTGGAATCGTATATGATTTTGAAGTGGAGCAACAGAACATCTCCCAAATATTAGTGCCAGTTCTAATGTTGTCCTCCGTTTAGCTGTATACCAGATAGCTGTAATTTTCTACTATTCTGATAACTGGTTTTCAGTCCGAATCTACAGATAGAACTTGCAAAGATATTTACAGCAGGTATAGTACGAGCAAATCGAGTACCAAATAATGGTTTGTCTTATGCAGCATTGAAAACACAGTTTAGCTCATATGCTGAAAAGAATGACACGTTATGTAAACTAAGAATGATCAAATGATGGATAATAGAGTGGTGAACTTGTTGAGTACTGTAGGTGCTTATCCAGACATATCGGTAAAATGTTGACAAAAACCAACAGCAGATACAGGTCAATGTCAGTGTCATATTGATTTAATAAATTTATAGTAGATTTGATTAAATTCTCTTGGCACTCTGTAGAATAAAACTAAGATCAAAAAGTACTACATACGCATTTCTTACCACATACTGATATGTGTTTGTGGTTGCGTGATTGTTATACAGACGTGCTTCAGATGACACTATACAAGAAGAGACAAATGTCACTGTATGATTTCAAGCTGGATATAGCAGAATCACTATGTTCTGGAAAGCAGTGCAAGCGAGGAAGACCATAGTCAGCATCTGAATCATAAAAAAGCCAAATTACATCGATCTAAACATTGTTACGATAAACTAGACCACTCGAATACGAATCAAAAATGCAGATGCAGAATACCAATTGCCAAGAACTTGCCAATAAATGAAAAATGCAATTGTTCACGTTTTTAAGCAAACTGTTTTCTGCTTGTTTCTACAATAATTAGTAATAAATGTTAACTAATCGTTTTTTATGTGTTATTTTTACTACAATATCAATAAAAGTACTTTCCTAAATTCATTTCTTTACTTACAATGAATTTCATTAAGAATACCATAGGAAAGTACAATAAATGACGATGTATTTTCAAATATACACATTTTTTTCAAAAACGTAAGAAAATTTTCTTTACTATATTTCTGTCATTTACTTACAAACTAATACGTTTTCAGAAAGAAACATTTTTATCTTACAAAGTTTCCTACAATAGAGGGTTAATTATTGAATTATAAGTATGTGGTAGCAACTTAATTTGCATTTTGGTGTAACTTAAGTGCACATCTTTTTAGGGGTGTATAGTTCTATATCGTTGACTTAATTTTTGAAATTTTTGCACGCTATATCACCAGATATTCAAAGCGTCCATTTCTTCACTTATTGATGAATGTTGTGTTGTTTAGGAAGCCTTTTTTGGGTTTCCACCTAAATTTTGTGAAAAGTGCCATTGATTTAATGGTAAGAATATTTAACGCATTATATTATAATCTAAAACATTTGCTTTTTGCAGGCACTTTAATTTTTTTACTTTGATACTTTAATTTTACCACTTTTAAGTACACATTTAATTTTACTTTTACGTACGCTTTCATTTTATGATTGGGTTTTGCTTTTAATGCAGATCTAATTGTAGATCCCAAATTTTATCTGAATTTCGAGAGAATGCAATAAACATTGGATTCAAAATTTCATGACGAGAAATTTATAAGAAATAAAATTCCAATTTTGGTGAGGTTTACTACGAACAGCATTGTTATTTCAAGATATTACGCAATATTGGTGCAAAGATGACATCACCTTTGGTTTACATTTCCGTAATCGTTTAGATACCAGAGGTTATTAAAAAGTTTGTGTACAAAAATTTTACGAACAGGTATTTATATCCATAATTTAGTAATTTAAAGCTATTACAATTAGTTTTTAAGATATATTTTATATAATTCTAAATTTAACCGTTAATAAACATAGTCTGTATATTTTTTTATTTTTACATTTTGGTAAATTTTTATTGTAAACCTCGGTTTAGTTATTCCGAGCATAATTAAAAAAATAGCTTGGCGTCGGAGTTCATTTTATTAGTGTTACATTGCAGTTTTTTCTATTGATGTTAATTGGAAATAACAGCATAAATTGTTGTAATTAAGCAAAACAAAAGCATGAGCCGGCCTATTTAAACTACCGACTGGGACAAAGGCATTATTAATGGTGAATGTTTTGAGAACATTTATACCCATTTATATTACATTATGATCTAATTATAAGTGTGCAACAAAGTGATCTTGGAATTTAGTTATTAACATGCTTAATTATACAATTTCAGAAAAATTTTGCATGTTAAAGTATTTTATATTATCCGAAGGTGATAAGAATGTAATCGAATTATATTTACAAAATTTTCCTTAAAGGCAGACAAATACAAATATTTTGAACGGTATAGTTAATAGAAATTAAAATTTTTGCTAGCTCAAAACAATATCTTAATTAATTTTAGGTTACAGAAAAATTTTATTGAATTCGGTTCTTTCAAAAATCTTCATCTAGACAAATGTTTCATCTAGGCGTGTCTCGAAAGCCCTTCGAATTTTAAAGAAACACAAATACCATTGCTATAGATTTCGGAAAGAACATTTTTTGTACTGAGTTTTGTGACTGGTATATAAGTCAGTGCCAAAATATACCTAATTTTTCAAACTTTCATGGTCAGGCGAGACGCACATCAGTAGTCATGGTATTTTTAATAATCTCAATTTACCTTGCTGGGCGGATATTCAAGATCATGGCCAGTGTTGCCCGCAGGAGGCAAGGGAAATTTGGAATAAATGTGTTGTGCTGCATTAAAAACCGACGTTTTTATTACCACATGTATGAAAGAACATTAAACTCAATGAAATATCTCGATTTTCTACGAATTCATATGGAGGAATTTCTAGAGAGTCTTCCTTTAGCACAATATTTCAATGTCATCTTTAGCAAGACGGAGCTCCGCAAATAATTCGTGTAGTTAGTGACTATAAATTTACGTTTTCCTAATAGCTGGATGGGAACGACAGCACCAATTTTGACGGCTGTTCGTTCACCCGATCTTTCATCTCTAGATTTCTATTTAAGGTTTTTTTTTTAAAAAACATTGTATACAAAAGAACTAATAATACTGTGAAAGAGTTAATACAAAGCGTTCGTGTATTTTGCACAATTAACCATTATCTATTATAACTCTATAAATTCAATTAGAGATGCAAGTCTGCATAAAAGACAGCGACAGTTTGAAAAATATTTGTAGTTTTAGTGTGTTTTTTATATTGATATTTTGTGTTCATATATTTGTTCGTTTATAGAATTAGATGTTTACATACGTATTAAAATTGATTTGCTGTTAGCTTTTCACAATTTCTGATGATGTTATATTGTTTATAGGAATCTTCCTTCAATTTTATATCTGGTTTTCTAAGCCAACTGTTAACCTTAATAAATATACAACTTAAGAAAAACTTAAAAAAATCAATTAATCATTAAAATAGCACACAGGTGTTAGATATTAAAAAAAAAACACAAAAAAAAAGTCATTTAAAAATGTTATAGCCAACTATGGTTTCAATATAAAAAAATACAACTTTATGTCATATCTTTTTAAATTAAGGAGGTATTAACAATGTGAATAACTAACGGATTCTACTTAAAAAGTGCCTTAAGAATGTTTTTACAGTTTGTCGATACATTTTGAAATAAAAAAGTTATTCAAGTTTTTCAAAATCGCCATTTTTCCAATGTTGGCTCATTGCGCAATAACGATCAGAGATATCTTGATTATGACTATCGGATCTTAATTAACACCAAAATCGAGCACAAGCGCCCCATATTACTTTTGTCTATCTGTAATAGAACGGGTACTTCCCATATGGAAACGTCGAAAATGAACCACCCTGTACAGGAAATACATTTATACACTCCTTTCCTCTCATAGTTATGTATGAGAACGTTATCAATTTATTTTCATTTCGTGTCTCTTGCTTTTTGATGTCCCCTCTAATTTAAAGCATGTTAAATGTAATGTATGAAATTGCCTGTATAAAATACAATTTTAGCAGATACACTAATCAAATTAAAAATAAAAATAAATACATATTGTAAACATTTGGAAGAATTAGTTTTGATTTTAAGCACATAATGATTTTGGTGTCGTTAAATTCCAAAGTAATTTATAAAAGATATGTTACCTTAATTCTCTTTTATTTTAATATTTAATGTTATAATTTCCCTTTACATTTATAGTGCTTTTGTGTTGACTAGTGCAATTAGCTTCCGTCTCTAAAAAAAGTAAAATGCGAAGCGTAATGCTTGGCTCTGAGTTAAATGATTTAATGAAAAATTATATTATTGCTTTATGTTGCGGTTACACTAATATGTGCCATTGTGCTAAATGTGGATGCAAATAATTACATTAGTGGAAAATAGCAATGTTAAATCTAAAATTAGATACTTCCATATGCTGATATTCATCAAAATGAAATATATTAGTATACGTGCAACCCGGTTATTAATAAGATTAGTAGATCATCTAAATTTCAAATTCGCTTTAATGAACAAATATAGATATAACCAAATCTAACCTCACTTATTAAAAATGTGATTGGGGATGTACTCCTTAACAATTATTCTAAGTAATTAGATTAAAGCGAAATTTAGTAAAAACATACTCCAAGTATTTGTTTGAGAATTTGTACATACAGGGTGTGGCGCGAAGAGCTTTGATTAAAAGCAATACAGTTATGTTAAAAATCTGAAATTACGAAGCTGTAGGTTTTGGATGACGCTGAGTTCAAATATAATATTGTCCTGAATGTGGCACTTCCGGTTATACCGGAAGTAGACGTCAACTTTGTTATTTTAAATGGAATCTAATATTTTTTATTTTATTTTCGAATTCTACATGAAATTCTAGATAAAATTTGTGCACAATGTCCTATACCAAAAATGAACTATTTTCGAGATATTTCGATTTTTTAAATTTTGAAAAATCCTAGTCCACATTGAATAACGATATCTCCATTAATAACGAAGCTAGTGACGTGAAATTTTAACCAATAAACAACAAACGCTTGCCCGTTAATTCCATGTATCCATCTTATTTATATTTCATACAGCTTAGCATACTTTAAATAGAACACCCTATATTTTATTACATTTTCCGCTGTATTTTTTTAAGCCAATTCGTTTGTACCAGTGTTCCCTATACCTAAATCCAACCACTTTTGAGATATTTCACTATCTTAGTTAAAACATAACAACACTTAATTAGTTCAACATTAGTAAAGGGTAGGCCATGATTTCCATGATTTAAGATGATATTTTGTTATTTTTTCATAAATTATTAATTCTGAAAAGAAACCAATAGCCTGAAAGAATTATTAATTGTGGATATCATTAAAAACGTTGACTAGGTATTTTGTATTAATTTAATTAGATAACTTCAAACAAAATAACTAAATGTAATATTAAACAAATAAAGTTTTATAATAAGTGTTAAAAATTAGCACCATCTACTTCTAAACATTTATGAATCCTTTTCATTAAGTTGTGTCTTGTAATTCTGGAAATATGGTCAGGTGTTAGAGAATTAAAAGCAAGCAAACATGTCGTAAAGATGCTGAGCAACAGACCCAAAGTTATGAGGAGGTGCTCCATCTTGCTGATACCAACCTGAAGCCACCTCTCCATTCCTTAAAGTATGTATCGCCGGTCGTATGGCTTCTTCTAAAATGTGGAAATATCTTTTACCATTTAAATTTTCATCATAAAACTTTAATGCTAAAATTTTATCGTATTTTATTGCACAAAAAACAATAAAACTCCAACTATCTCGGAAATAACGTTATCTACTAACATGTGGATTTTCATTAGACCAAAAATGGAATTATGTCGATTAAATAATCCATTTTGCTAAACTTTGCTTCATCACACCATATAACTTTTTATGAAGTTTTCATCCTCTGGGTCTTCATTAAAACCATTCACAGAATTCTACCCTTCGAGGAAGATCACCTAATTGTAAGTGTTGCACCAAATGATATGAAAATGGTTTCCATTTGTGTTTTTTTAAATGCGATGAATTGTTCTCGTCGACAAAGTAAGATCTCTCTCACAATCTCTAATGGAGGCACTTGGAGAGGCCGTAAAATAACCCAAAACATTAATTTCGTTTATGTCACTGTCCACTAGTTGACCAAACTAACGACAGTTTTTAAGCAATCTTCTTACAATATCACCAGTAGCATTTGGTCGATTTGGATATCTTTCTGCAAAAACACGGCAAGTCCGTTCAACAATTCTATTACACTCGCCGTAAATAATAATAAGATTTAAAAAATCATCATTAGTAAATCCTACATTTGCCATTATTTACTATGAAATACAAACTGGTAAAGAAAACTGTCAAAACAACATAAACAATTAACGTTCTAACTATCAAATCTTTGACAGCCATGGCCTACCCTTTACTAATGTTGAAATAATTAAGTGTTGTTATGTTTTAACTAAGATAATGAAATATCTCAAAAGTGGTTGGATTTAGGTATAGGAATACCGATACCAAACGAATTGGCTTAAAAAAATACAGCGGAAAATGTTACGACAAAGGAAGATATGATGCAGAGAGTCTTACTTGCTTTTAATTCTCTAACACCGACCATATTTCCAGAATTACAAGACATAACTTAATGAAAAGGATTCATAAATGTTTAGAAGTAGATGGTGCTAATTTTGAACACTTATTATAAAACTGTATTTGTTTAATATTACATTTAGTTATTTTGTTTGTAAGTTATCTAATTAAATTAATACAAAATACCTAGTCAACGTTTTAATGATATCCACAATTAATAATTCCTTTCAGGCTATTGGTTACTTTTCAGAATTAATAACTTATGAAAAAATAACAAAATATCACTTAAATAATGGAAATCATGGCCTACCCTTTACTAATGTTGAAATAATTAATGTTGTTATGTTTTAACTAAGATAATGAAATATCTCAAAAGTGGTTGGATTTAGGTATAGGGAATACTGATACCAAACGAATTGACTTAAAAAATACAGCGGAAAATGTAATAAAATACAGGGTGTTCTATTTAAAGTAACAACTAATAAATGATTTAAATTGTGCATGTTGGCGGCTAAGCTTAAAACACCCTGTATGAAATATCATTGAGATGGATATACGGAGTTAACGGACAAGCGCTTGTTGTTTATTGGTTACAATTTCACGTCACTAGCTTCCTCATTAATGAAGATATCGTTATTCAATGTGGACTAAGATTTTTTCAAAATTTTTGAAGAAATCGAAATATCTCGAAAATACTTAATTTTTGGTATAGGATATTGTGCACAAATTTTATCTAGAATTTCATGTAGAAGTCGAAAATAAAATAAAAAATATTAGGTTCCATTTAAAATAACAAAGTTGACGTCTACTTCCGGTATAACCGGAAGTGCACATTCAGGACAATATTATATTTGAACTCAGCGTCATCAAAACCTACAGCTTCAGATTTTAACGTAACTGTATCCGCCATTACTTTTAATAAAAACTTTTCGTGCACACCCTGTATACTGCTTTAAATTTATAAACATATATATATATATATATATATATATATATATATATATATATATATATATATATATATATATATCAGGATGTCCCAATGATTTTAAGATTACGCCTACACTGTTGATTTAATAAAAATATTATAAAGATTATTGTAGTCAACAACGAAGCATGCTGTAAAACGTTTTTGTATATAAGATGTCATTTCAGATACACTAAACTTGTGTTTTTAATGGAACACCCTATATATTTTTATATATTTCAATTCTCTGTTAAATGTCGAGCAAATGATATAGATAGTATGGGTCTACGACTAACGGTTCCTAACTTATTGACATTTCTATGTAAAAAAATTAGTCAATTAAGTATGCTCCTGTTCCACCATCTTGAAAGGTATCGGAGCGAAATTTTGGGATTTGTTTTTCCAATCTGTCTAGTTTTAACTCTTTTCTTTGCATATACAGGGTAGTCCATTTGGCCCAATGTTATTTTCTCATTTTTTTTTAAATGGCACATCCTGTATTTTATTACAGATTTGAATAGCATTTTTTACGCGTTTCAATAGTTACTCACATTTACTACCTATTCCTAAGTATTTTTGAATTATTTAGTGATAAAGTTGAAAATTGTAAACATTTTCTATTTTTGTTGAATTTGTCACAATATAAAATAAATAAAGACAATATCATAATTCAAAGAAAAACAAAAATGAAACACTGCTAACTGCTATAAAACCGTGAAGCTATCGGTTAACGACGCAATTCAACATTCTGCACTATAAAAGAGCAACGCTTAATAATTATTTACTCGTAGAACTACATAACTATAAACTTTAACTTAAAACTTAACTTGAATTTTAAAATGGAAGTAAAGAATGAATAACAAATTTTATATTAAATGTTCAAAAATGTTACCATTTGCAGCAATGCCATTGTCAACCGTCTAGTAAAATGTGCTTCTTCGAATACTTCGAAAAGCCTCAGTAATTCGACGTTTCATATTGGCTTGTGTAGTAGGCCAATCCCTATACACCTCCTGTTTCACATATATCCACAGAAAAAAGTCTTGAAGTTAGATCGGGTGATCTCGCTGGCCAAACAATGGGACCACCACAGATCTTCGCGCCAATTTTGTAAAAACCGACGTAGTCGATTATGGTAGTGCGGCGGTGATCCATCATGTCGGCAATACATAACTTATCGAGTATGTAGATTCAGATTTTCAAACAACTGTGACAAATCTTCTTGAAGGATTTGCAGATACCTTTCGCCTGTCAGGAAACCATTGAAATAGAAAGGTCCTACTTCATCAGTATTGATAATACCACCCCCACATTCGCAGTCCACTGATGCTGGTAATCTACTTGTCGTACCCAGTGTGGATTTTCAACGGAGTAATAGTGACTATTATGTTTATTAACGCTATTATAACTAATAACTAATGCTATTAAAACTTGCTTCGTCGCTAAATAGCACAAATTCAACAAAATTGGCTTGTTGGTTAGTTTTGTCCAGAATAATATTGCAAAATGCGACACGAGTTACGAAATCTTGCGGTCGTAGGTTTTGATGCAAACGCAAATGGTATGGGTGATATTTATGTTTGCTTATAATTAATTCTTTGTATTGAACTTTTGCTCAGATCTACTTGTACCGCAATATGACGAACACTTAAGTGAGGATTTTCTTCTAAATCTAATACAACTGTCAGCTCGTTTTCTTCGTTTGCAACTATACGTTTTCTACATCTTTTTTGTATATGACATTTCCTGTCTCTTCAAATCGTTCTCGAAGAAGTTGAAACGCTTCAGGTCTTGCATGTCTAGCTAAAGGGTACTTTGGTATAAACCCTGGATGGCAACAAACAGTTCCTTTCAGTTTGTACCAAAACATAGATCATATTAATCAGTTCTTCTTTTGAAAAATTCATACACACTAAGTGAATGACGAAGTCACTATCAGATAATCATCTGACAATTGTTCACGAATTATTTATAATAAGTGGCTTTCATTTGTTAAGTTGTTAAGAAACAGAAAACGACGATCGAAAACCAAGCTACTGTTATTTATTGTTTTCTTTAATTCCATTTTAAAGTTTATAGTTATGCAAGTATGGGAGTAAATAATTGTTAAGCGTTGCTCCTTTATAGTGCAATATGTTTCATGTTTTGTATCATAAACCTATAGCTTCACGGTTTTATAGAAATTAGCATTGTTTAATTTTTGTTTTTCTTTGAATTATGATATTGTCTTTATTTATTTTATATTGTGACAAATTCAACAAAAACAAAAAATGTTTATAATTTTCAACTTTATCACTAAATAATTCAAAAACACTTAGGAATAGGTAGTTAAAAGTGAGTATCTATTGAAAACCCGTAAAAAATGCGCAAATCTGTAATAAAATACAGGGTGTGCCATTTAAAAAAAATGAGAAAAATAACATTGGGTAAAATGGACCACCCTGTATATGCAAAGAAAAGAGTCTGCGATTTTAATGTAGAAGTAAAAACTAGATAGGTTGGAAAAGCAAATCCCAAAATTTCACTCCGATATCTTTCAACGTGGCGGAACATAGAGATGTAAATAGCTTAGGAACCGGTAGTCGTAGGTCCATAGTGCCTATATCATTTTGCTCAGCATTTAACAAAGAATTCAAACACAAAATATAGATAGGGTGTTCCGTTAATCAAACACAAGTTTAGTTTGGTACTCGAAAATGGGACACCGTGTATATACAAAAATGTTTTTACAAGATGCTCCTCGCTGTTGGCCACAATAACCTGTTAAAAGATTTTTTATTAAATCAACAGTATAGGCGTATCTTCCACCCCCAAATCGTTGGGACACCCTATATATATATATATATATATATATATATATATATAAAATAAAAAATCTCAATGTAGGAGTATGGAATGGGAGCCATGCTCTTAATAAGTATTATCGGGTTCTATCAGAATCGTTCACTGCTAACGGTACTTCTCTAACACTCATACTAAGAAAATTCTTAAGGATTGAAATCTGTCCATACACAGACGTCACTTTGAAACCATCATTAACTTTGCTTTTTCAAATACCGTCCAGCTAAGTTAAATATGTGTTTTAAAAGATTTGTGAATTAAAAATTCAACGATGTACAATACATGATAGTTGATCTACGTTTCAGACCCTTTTTTTGACCATCCCCAATTTTTTCCCATTTTCTGCGTTATTCTCAATGCTAAAATAAAATTTTTTAGTTGGTGTTTCATATTGTTGCATCCTTATCCATTTTTTCAAAAGCGACACTGAAATAGTATCTACTTATACGCTTATTATGAAAACAATTTTTATTCCAATTGCAGAAATACATATAACAAAGATGCAATACTAACGAACTATTAAAAATCTAATTCTAATATGTCAACTACAGAAATCTTTTTAAATTACATATTACCATATTTCTGTATAAGGTCAAATTATCAGAAAATATGTGGCTTTAAGAAAATGTACACGACCTGAGATTATTGCGTTATTTTAGTTGTAATTTTTGCTGGTGATAATTTTAGGTTTGCAAAATATTCATTTGATGAAAAATGGTACGAGTTTCAAATTAAGAGAAGTTTGTTATGTTAACGTGTTATTTTTTATGTCAACGAAATTGTTTTGAAGCTGACAAATATATTTAAATAAATATCCTGACAGAATACAGCCCAATAACGAATATAGTAAATAGTGGCAATCTGAAAGAATATGGCTGTTTCAAAAGCCTGTAGTATCTTAAAAACTGTCTAATGAAAAAAGTTACAATGTCTTACTAGCTGTTACTAAAATCCTGAAACTTCAACTAGACAAATTGAACAAATGATTGAAGTCTACAGCCCATTTCATTTTAAAAAAAAAATGTCCATATAAATTTTGTATTTCAAGTATTAAACAAGAGATGAAGCAGACGTATATCATTCAGTGAATGGTATACCAGGAAATGCCAAGAAAACGCTAAAGTTCCCTATAAAATCATATGGTCTGATGAAAGTATGGTAACTAATAACGGTATTTTCAATATAAGAAATGCTCATTGTTTGCCTAAAAAGAATCCTCGTGTAACGAGAATGGCCAGACATCAAAATCGTTTTAGTTTTAATGTATGGGCTGGAATTATTGGTACCAAAATGTTAGGACGTTTTGTTTACCAAGGTTCACTTAAATCCAAGCGGTATCTAAATTTATTACAACATAATGTAGAAGGAGTTTTAGGTAATTTACCTCTTAAAGAAATCAACGATTGCTGGTTTATGCAAGATGTAGAGCCGGCACATAATTCAAGAGCTGTGTATCTCTTCTTAGTTAGTTATTTTCTTAGTAGGTCTACAATGTATTGTAATTTAGTTTTTTATATCAGGAACATGGAATAAAAATTGTTTTTCGAATAAGCGTTTATTTATCAGGGTCATATGTCAAATAAGTAAGTGGATGACGTTTACAATAATTTGAAACACCAAATAAAGAATTCTATGTTATTATTGAACAGTTTATAAAACGTACTGCCATAAAACGGTGTTACTATTCTTATTCTAGCATTGAGAATAACGCAGAAAATGGGGAAATATTGAAGATGGTCAAAACAGGGTCTGAAACGTACATCAACTGTTGTGTATTTTACATCGTTGAATTTGTAATTCACAAATCTTTCAAAACACATATTTAACTTAGCCGGACCGTATTTGGAAAAACAAAGTTAATGATGGTTTCAAATAAGCGAAATGTCGTACCGTAAGTTACTTATTACCATGAGGTGTAAAATTAAAAGTGGCAAAGCAATACTGTTTTCCGTTTCATTTTATCTCTTCAATTAAACCCAGAAAAAAATAAAATGTAAAATCGCGATTTTTACATCTTTGTAAATATCACCATACAGAAATATTTTGAATTTCTAAACGGAATTTTATTGGCATCATATTTTCTCCATTTAATACTTTGTAGTCTTACCATTTACGAAATCATATGGTCCTTATCTTGACAGTTGTTATATATATATATATATATATATATATATATATATATATATATATATATATATATATATTATTTAAACGAATAAGATATAGATTTCTGTTAAATAGAAAAGTTGACATTTTGACTTTAGTAGAATGACATTTTTAAACTGTTACTTTGTGATTTAAATAAAAAGTAAAGAATTCTACAGTTATTTTTAATGTTCTTTAACATGGAATAACAAATTGAATAATACTTTTGATAACCTTGTTTTTTAAATACGATCCTGAATTTTTATACATAATATTGAAGACTTTTTATTCTGCATACAAATGTACACATTTATAGTTTAATTGATTTTAATTAATACATACATATTACCTAGTTGTAGAATTATGAATGAGTTTTTCACTATCTTAAACAGCTGAATATTTCAAAGATATAAAATACCTAGATATAGAACTTAATCATATTAATTATATTCTATGCAATTTTTAGTACGACACGTAATTTAGCAAAAAACTAATAGAATTTATGTTATAGTTCAAATTTGTTCAATATATGAATTAACTTCATTAGAACATGTGCAACATAACATAACATAAAATAATTTTAATTCATATTTGCTTCGTTAATCTTATGTTCATTTCAATGTGAAAAACGTCGTGTAATACTTTTATATCTATTTATCATGATTTTTACATCCGTCATTATACATATTCATATCTTATTTCGTTTTATACATACGCTTTCAGATCTAACATTTATTTTCTTTCGTGCGTTTTTTGACATATGTCTCAGTTCCATACATTGACGGACAAACACGATTAAAGATTGTCGTTGCAATAGCTCATTTTTCTCATTATCGTCCAGTACTTAATCACTTTCCTTAGCTTGACCCTTCGTCAATCTGCCATATTGCACCATCTGATGCAAACGTTTTTGCGTTTTTCAATTTAGTCTTCTACCTAATTTATCAATATTCCTTTAGTTTCATCCACTATTTCTTCTACATTTTTTAATTAATTCAGTCTAGGTCCTCACTACGGTACAGCTTTAAATATTCAGTATTTCCATTATTTACAATCGTCATGCTATTTGTTTCGTATTCATCACGTTTCGTATTTTTGAAATTAGAAGAGTTTTTGTTTCCTGAAAATCTTTCTGCATTTTCTGTCTTTACAGCTCATATTATTTATTCACTATGTCCTTTAATTCTTTGTTTCTTAACTCATCTCATATAATCGCTTTTTCTGATATTTTTCAGCAATCATTCCTTGTGCATCTATTTTCTTACATATCCGCACAGCATAATTGACACCACAGTTTTTCAAGCTTATCCATGCACTTTTAACGTCAGTGCCTTTTATTTGTTCTTTCCACGCTGTTTCATTAACATTCATCTCTTTACTCACAGCATCTGCATTTTTCATTCTCGCACCATTACCTACTAGTTTGTCTACCCTAATTCAGGACGTTCGTACTACTTTTGCTTTCCTTCTAGAATTTTGCCTTAAACACACTCTCGATACAATCAAAAAGTGGTCCGATCCACACTCCGTGTTTCGTACAGTACGCACTTGCTATTACTGTTTCTCAAAAACAACTGCTTCCCTTCTCCTTCATACTACCTTATCTTGAGGCCAAAACTCAACTCCCTTTTTATAGTGCTGATATCTATACGAACCAAACAACATATATATATATATATATATATATATATATATATATATATATATATATATATATATATATTTTGTTATGTGTAATTTAAATAAATAATTTATTATCAACACGTCTCATTACTAGTTATTATGCATACCTAAAGCATGCTTATTTTTAAGCAAAGCTGGTTTTTTTATGGCATCCTGCTTTAATTTAAAATTTTACACTATTTGTATCAGCACAGTTCTCGTCAGAAAAGTTCGTTATCTAAACCGAACAGAGAACATTTTGCATCCAATCTATTAGCTGTGAATAAGTGACACCTAAGATTTCAGGTGCTACAAGAAATTAGGATTAATTGTTGCCAATATGATTCAAGCCATATTTTATTCAGTGCCTTCGAATGTATCCAAATTTAGTACTAAGCGTAGGCACGTAGCACGTGCCGTTTAATTAACCAGATTTTTTGGAAAATCTTATCGGAATTTTAGGTCCTACTTATTGAGAAGTCATTATGTTAATCTTAATATAGAAATATGTAAATAAGGGTATATAATGATAAGCGAAACAATTATCTCGACACAATAGAAAATCATAAATTTATTAAATGAGTCAATGGCATAGCATAGGATTTTTATCTAGTGTGAAATTTAAATTACACACGTCACAATCGGTCAGTTATTTAAATTCAAATTTTCCCACCAAAGCAATTCGTGGTGGTGAGAATCTTTCGCAAGTCTTTAAATATTCCGATGATGAAACGATTTGTAAATCCAGCAGAAGAAATTTCCATCAGTTTTTAAAACGATATACGATAATCTAATTATAGGAATCTTCCATTAGCTTTTAAAATACACCACTAGATGCCAACACGAACAAACAAACTATTAACCAGAATACAAAGAATTAGTTGTTCAATTAAAACGGATAAAAGACGGAACGTGAGACTAATCAGAAGATAGACTCTGAACGTGGGTGTAGCTTGCAAGGGTTTCCCTTTTGACCTCCAATCTAGTTACCAAATAAGCACTGTGTATTTTAATTATAAGGCATTCAATTTTAGTTACTTGTGTGGCTTCAACGAAAATTAAGGAATTAGGAATCCTAATTCCTAGGATTAAGAATTAGTTTTAACTATTTACTTAAGGCACATATTATGTGCCTTAAGTAAATAGTATTAATTAGCAGTAAAAGGGAAAGGATGAAATTTCCATACATTTAATCATTGTTATGGCTAAGACACTCATTAGAGCATCAGTCCGTAAAGGAAAAGTGCATAGTACTGATATAAGATCGTGGTCCTTACTCAATTTACAAAAAGGGCACTCGTTACAAGTCAAAAAAGGCACAATTGGTAACAAAAGGTTCAAAAGGTAGCAACTGACTTTCAATTTGAATTTAAACACGTCATGAACTAGATCTCAACGTCCACACAAGCCAGGAATGTGAACTGTCCAATCAAAATTCGACAAACTTACATAATCTCCAAAAACTCATCGCATCCAGAATTCGAGCCATCTCGACACTGGCTCAATCTGTAAATTAACCTACTAAACAAACCTAAATCTAAGAACTACCCTAAGAATAAGTG
This sequence comes from Vesta saturnalis, assembly GCA_036346205.1. Lineage (NCBI taxonomy): Eukaryota > Metazoa > Arthropoda > Insecta > Coleoptera > Lampyridae > Vesta > Vesta saturnalis. Next base: position 394,270 of record JARFJB010002462.1, on the reverse strand, counting down.
TACGAAGCAGTACGGGAAGCGAGTGATGTTGACCAGTAAAGACTCCCCGCAACAAATTTCGAAGCTATTACATCCTGCACACGCTACTAGTTAAACTTCTAGGAGCTAAATCTAAAGCAAGGTCGCGTAATACCTTGAACTGGAGGTGCCCAAGAAGCGGCCATCGACATAATCAAACAGAACTTCAAAAAATAAAAGAAGAGAGTCTCCTTCACGAGCGCCCGCCGGGGCACGCAACAAAAGATGAAGCCGCAGAAAACACATCTAACGAAGAGAGACAAAGAAAGTACCTCGTCCTTAACACGGCAGAAACAAAAACGCCTATACAAAATCCGACTGCCTATGTCGGCCCGAAAGCATAACAACATCTAGTGATGTCAATGGTACACAGACAACGTCTGATGCTTGGGATATCTCGTTCGGGAGAGCCGAAATAGGACATGCCACCCTTCACGTGATCCATACACCCCTCCAACTCATCACATCCTTTAATTACTCGCCTTTTACGACAAGCAGTCATCTGCTGTAGTAAATTTCTTACTCTGTTCCTACTATACTTTTCATATACCCAAACGATGTTACTTGCTCAAAACTAAATTAGCTGAAGGGCTAAGAAATCCCAAAACGATAGATTTAATTGTTAAACGCTCTTTTAATTTGCAATATGTACCATTTCCATCTAAAATTCTCTCAATAAAATCTTAAAGAGCACAAAGGAAATTAACGGTACGGACATTTGCACTACGAATCAATACCTCTATGGAATTTCATATTAAAATACACAAAATCTACAAAATAATTATTTACATATTTCCTGTAATCACAAGGAAAACCAAGGTCAAATAAACAATAAAACAGTTCTCACTTTGTGTGTTGACGAAAATTCTATCCAGCATTGGCTCAGTTCAAATTATTTAATCTACAAGTTGCAACCCAACGTTGTACTTTTATTCAACATCTAAACTTTAATCGTTCATCACGTTATACTTAAATTCAAAACAATGAGTGTTCTATTACGTGCGAAGTTTTAGTACGGCATAATTATCAATTTTCTTTTTAGGAAATATCATGAATGTTAATGTACTTTAATGCGCCACTATTCGTCAATATACAGCAATCATAAAATAAAATTTACACAAAAAATAAGTTCAAGTCTGAAGATTTCAATAGTTCAATTATTTTTTTAAACAAAATAGGGGTTCTCATCTCTACTCAACGCTTAACTTTTTAGGATACGTAACTATACAAAAAGGGGCCAAAAACACGCATATTGCGAAGCGATTTAAATAAAGCCGCAACAAATTACTGTGTCGATCACTTTTCTGTATCCAATTCAAATAATAAGCACCTTCCGCTACTCCACTAACTCCCGGACCTTACACCTGCACCCCTCACAGCCTCTGTTCAACTCTAGTTTTCTCCTTTTCAGCACCTCGAATTCTACTCTCAAAATCTAAACTTCGACTCACTAAGTACGAATAATCTTCTTCATCTCACTTTAGCTCATGCACCTAAACATGGAAAGCTGAAAACGATAACAAAGTTGCGTCATTCAAAATTCAACACTTCGCGTTTCATCAGAACGACGGTAATTTAATACCACATTTACCGATAACTGCGCAACTAAAGTAATTAAACTGAAATTTTCATAATACATTCTCTCCATCTCTCTCCTTCTCTTAACAGGTAAGAGCGAGATGCATCCAAGATTCTTGAATGTTAAACGCCAACATTCACGTGAGTGAATAAAATAAAGAAAAACGTACCAATTAATAAATAGCAATGTAAAAGCTCATTATAAATTTTACATAAACAAACAATTGTGAGATTTTTAATTCAACCTACAAAACAAGCGCTGAACTTTACCGCTATCTAAACTTCATTCATAACAACCTATTATAAACGCAAACCACATATACACTCATTATGTCTGTGCCCAAACAATCGTACATGGTAAACCCATTTCTGATTCCAAGTGTGTAGCGTACCCCAGGTACCCTATCTTAAAAAGTGTAATTTGAACTTATTTGCAAGAATGCAAATTCAAGAACAAAACAATCGCTGAGTGATTTATCTTGACTTTAGTGATAATAACGTCACTATTACTCAAATTAATTACTTGCCTTACATTGACATTCCTGGCAATAATTAAAACATTAGAATTTATTTACAAGTCTGATATTTAATTACTCGCAAACCTCAAACCTGATCAAACGAATTGGCCGCCTAGTGGTAGGTACGTTGTGCTATTTGACTAATATAGGCTGGACGAGGTTAAGTGTTGCATCATGTGGGGCAGATAAACAATGAAACCACTCAAGTTAAAACTAACGAGCTTTGCGCAATGATGTTAGTTTACTATTGTGGAAAGAACCACCAATAAAACCCACTTTATGCATAAATAAGTAATTGCACAAGTACATTAGTAAATCAAATAACACAAAAAAAAACAATGAAAGGGTTAAATACATAACAAATCACCATTAAATCAGGTTAAAGTACGTACAAAATTATAACATTAAGAGAAAAATAAATAACGAGCTGTTTAGTTACTTTTTAAACACAATAAAAAAACACAATTGTGTTATCAATAATCAGAATAAAAATCGTAATACCAAATATGCGGCCCTTTGAAACCAATCATGCCGGTCTTTAAGTAAATAAGTACATAAAACAATAAGGCTAATTTCGGTACATCTAAAATATAACAACGGTAAAATTGTACAGGTGATAATAAGGTGAATGCAAGGACAAAAAAAATAGGTTAGGAATTTACAGATACACAATTGTTTAATGACTAATAAAGCACAAAATACATACGCAAAATTACAATAAATTAGATATAAAGAGAAACCAGTTCGCAGGGAAATAATTCCACTTGAACAAACTGACGAAAAACATTAAAACAACGACTTACAAAGGTAAGTTGTAAATAAATCATAACATCGTGACCGATCTACAAGTTTAGTGCGTTAGAAAAATACAGCGCCCCTTTCTCAGGTTATACATTCATCTATACAACAATAAAAACAATAAAAATAAAAAAAGGTGTTTAATGGTTATCTGGACCCGGGAGTGTGTACAGCGTGGCCAACTAAGAATGCGAGGTACTGTATCTGTCGATCGTAGAGGCTTGTGCAAAAAAAAAGTTATTACTAAAACGGCCAATACAAAAACCTGGAAAATATTTTCATGTTTCTGAAATGGCCGCTAGGGGGAGTAACTTGTAATCTTGAATCTAAAAAAGTAATGTTTCTGTAAATTCTGCTATATTAACCTCATAAAAAAATTACTAATCTTTAAAGTCGAGGAAAATCTGAACTTTTTTTGTTTGGTACTTTTTGACGTATGTCTAAAAATGAAGTGGTGGGGGGTATTCAAAGGTTTCCTTAAATTTTAGCAAACTTGGGCCCGTTGAAATGAGCTATTCTTGGGCTACAAATTTTATAATATTTGAAGTTTTGTTAGTTACACATGTCGTCGCTAGAGAGCTTTGTTCGACATTCCTACAGAAACGGTTAATTATCGCAAAAAAATTAAATGCATTGGTATGACTTCTTTCATGAATAAGTAGCTAAATGATGCCTAAACAAGCTCACCAAAACCGCATCTTGATATCTTGTTCCTAACCTAAAATATCGGTCAAAAAAAACTTTATGCTAAAATCCCTTAAATTTTTATTTTTTTTAACTATATTTTCTGGAATTGTTTCTATTATGTAAGTTGTGGCCCTAAAAAGGACCGATTTAAAGGAGTAAGGTTTTTAATGCCCCCGTAAGTGCTCGAAATTCTGACTATCACGCTCTATGCATTCCTGAAGCCTCTCATGACAAAACTGCAGCTTCAATTTCGGCTCTCGGTATGTTACGTATTGCGTTACGAATCCGGTCTTTCATATCTTCTTTAGTAATAGGTTGAGTCCGAAACACGATGTCCTTTAAGCGCCTCAATAAATAAAAATCGAGGCAAGTTAAGTCTGGCGATCGCGGAGACCATGGAAACAGACTTCCTGTTCCAATCCACCGCTGTTGAAATACTGCATTAATATGCTCTCGCACATTAACAGCAAGATGTGCTGGGCAACCATCCAACTGCAAAAACAATTTTTGCCTTGTTTCCAGAGGCACATCTTCCAACAACAACGGTAACTGATTGGCCAAAAAGTCAAGAAATACATTCCCATTTAGGGGTTGCTCGAAAAAATATGGCCCAATAATTCTACCTCCCAATATGGCACACCATACATTTATACACCAACGTCCTTGGCGCTGAACTTCACGCAATCAATGGGGATTTTCTGCAGACCAATAATGCATATTGTGCAGATTGACTCCCCCGTCACTACTGAAGGTAGGTTTATCGGTCCAAAGAATTTGAAATAAAAATTCTCTATTTTCGCGTATCATGCCTAACATCCAATGGCAATAGTCTAACTTTCGATCAAAATATTCCTCTTTCAAGGCCTGATTCAAAACGACATGATATGGGTGCATTCTTAGAGTAATTAAAAAAAGTTTAAACGAATGTCTATATATTTTGATGGCAATTAGAACTTACCTAAGGTCCTTCAAAATATTTTGAACCGTTGTCCGTGATATACCCAACTCAGTGGATAATGCTCTTGTGCTAGCATAAGGATTTCCTTCAATATAGCCCAGTACACCGTTAATATTTTCTTGTGTTCCAATCCAATCACTTTTCTTCTAGTTATGTTGAAATAATTGTTTTATGTTTTTCATTTGTTATTATGCTCTCAATTTTGTTATCTTCTTGTTTTATTTCATTGTTTTAATAAAATAGAATTTGTGTAGTTTGAATTAAGTTCATTTTATTTTTGAAAAACATTTCAGTTTCTGTCAAAAATCACATTAAAGTAGAAAATATTAATTAACAAGCAAATTGTCGATAATAGGTATAGGTAATGTTATGGCCAAACGATGCATAACTAAATGCTGCATCTATTCATCCAATAATATACAGGGTGTCACATTTGAATTAACAAAGTTTTTCAACTTTGAAAATGGTTTAATAGTTCATCAAATTTTGAACACCATGTATGCAATAAATCAATTGTCAATGAGTATTTCAAAAGTATAGTTTTTATGCTTCTGTCTACTTCAGAATCACTTTCCATCAGTCAAAAATAAGTAAGACAAGCAATGTTGAAAATAGGGTTACATCTTTCAAAATTTTTGAAAAATCAAGATATCTAAGAAACAGTTGAAAAAGGTATAGAAACCCTTATAAGACATCCTAAAATTTTGTCAAGAATCCAAAAATAAAATAATATACAGGGTGTTCCATTTAAAATAAGGAAGTTAGTGGCGACTTCCGTTATAACCGGAAGTAACATGACCTTGAAAATATTATAGAATGAAAGAGAATCTTAAATAACCCTTAAGTCCAAAAATTCAGATTTCTAAATTGTTTCTAACCACATAAACATAAACATTTAAACAAACAAAAAATAGGCCTTTCGTATAACTTTTAGCATTGCTTACTTTCCCGTAGAAATTTCAAAAAGGGTGATTTTATTCTGGTGAATAAACCTACAAACATTTAAAATCGCAATTTGAGGTAACCTATTCAGAGCCGAAATTGAAGCTGCAGTTTTGTCTACCCATAAGAGGCCTCAGCAATGCACAGAGTGATGGTCAGCATTTCGAGCATTTCCGGGGGCATTAAAAACCTTCCTCCTTTAAATCGGTCCTTTTTAGGGCCACAACTTACATAATAGAAACAATTCCAGAAAAATATAGTTAAAAAAAATTAAAATTTAAAGTGTTTTCGTATAAAGTTTTCTTTGGCCGATATTTTAGGTTATGAGCAAGATACCGAGATGCGGTTTTCGCAAGCATGTTTAGGCATAATTTAGCTACTTGTTCATGAAAAAAGTCATACCAATTCATTTTTTTTTGCGAAAATTAACCGTTTCTGTCGGAATGTCGAACAAAGCCCTCTAGCGACGACATGTGAAACTAACAAAACTTCAATTATTTTAACATTTGTAGCCCAAGAAAAGCTCTTTTCAAAGCGCTCAAGTTTGTTAAAATCGGATTGGTCTTTCGAAGATACGGGGGATGATTTAAGGAAACCTTTGAATACCCCCACCACTTTATTTTTATAGATACGTCAAAAAGTGCCAAACAAAAAAATTTCAAAGATCAGTTATTTTTTTTATTAGGTTAATATAGCAGAATTTACAGAAACATCACTTTCTTAAATTTAAGATTGCAGTTACGCCCCCTAGCGGCCATTTCAGAAACATGAAAATATTTTCCAGGTTCTTGTATTGGCCGTTTTAGTAATACATTTTTTTTCCGCAAGCCTCTACGATGTATAGTTTCCCAGATACAGTACCTCGCATTCTTAGTTGGCCACCTCGTACACACTCGGCAATTGCCTATTACAATTAATAACCAAGCGGTATCCTGTACCCGTTGGCCAGGCCCATCTCTACACAAATATAAATAAAACAACAAACAACAAGCTATTAAAAATACCTGAGTGAACTGTAGTCTTTATTTAGCAGATTTCCGCTTAACGAGCCCGCCTGCGAATGAGATACCTTTGCAAGGCAATGTTTGATTTTTAATACCTTACATACACTTGTAAGATTATTTGCTGCAAGCTTTAATTTATGTAAAAATACCTACTTACATCCTTTAATTGATCACAGACAGAAATCGTTAACCTACGCAGCTTAACTTCAAAAAGGGTGACTGTTATTTACAGATTAATATTTGAAAAACACAACTAACACTCGAAAGAAAAGACAAACTAGCGTTGGCTAATTCAAAAGAAAATGGGCACGCAAGAAATATTTTAAAGACAAACTGGTTACAATGAAGGTGTTTAATTAACCAAATCGATCTGGCTCGATCGACGCTCTAACTGTAACCCACTTTTCCTCCGATTTCAAACTAACCCTCTTTTCTCTCGAAAAAACACCCTCGTTTTTCAAAAGTAACAAAAAAACAAAAAATTATTGCGTTGGAACAGTTTCATATTAATTATTGAACGATATCTTAATTGTAAAAGTATGCATTCATCTGCAACAACCGCTACATTTAGGTCTCAAATTTCAACGTACCAAACAAAGACATCTTTGGTTGCAGTGTGTATCGACGTAATTAATTGTTAAATGAGTGACACTTTTACATCAAGAGCGCGCGTAAAGAAATTTTCAACAATTCGTCATGCCAATTTCGGCAGAACACCTGTTTCTCTACACTAATATATGTTTCCTTTTTCTGTTACTCCTTACTCAAATATCAATTACATAAATTCCCACATTTCTTAAAATACATAAAATAAATTATTCCGAAAGCATTACGACGTATTATCAAGATATTAAAAATCAACTAATTATCTTTTCTATCGCGGTAACAATGGCGATTTGTCAAACGTTTCTTACAATAATAAAATTTTCGCGGTCCGCTACCTACAAGTGTAGTTTCCTTTGTTTATAGATATTGCTCACAAAATAATTGAATGAATGTCAGTTATGGTTGTGTGATAAAGAAATTCTTTGAAGTACAATTTTACCAACTAATTTAGTTTACTGCTAATTTACTTCACGAATGTAATACATTTTCGTACCTCTCTAGTAGATTAAATAATGTAATTATTAGTAAAAGGGACAAGAAAGGCAAATTTAGACAATAGGGGAATTTATTATTTAGGTTCCATAATAAATCTATTTATATACCGAGTTCTGCAAGAATTGAAAAGCAGGCTGTACATTTACATGCAACTAATTGAAACATTTTCAGAATATTGGTAACAATTTCAGCGGATATTGGCTCAAAAATGTTGTTTAATAAGACTTTCTCACAAAAAACATAAACGAGTTTAATTTTGATACAGTCGCCCTAGTTTCACTAACCAGAATTATTGGTAAATTTGGTATTCACACCGTGAGCTTATTCCGAAAACGGTGTAATAAGATCAAGATGTTTATTGACGCTACACCATGCTTTATAAGATAATGCAAGTTTAAAGGATTTTATCGTTTTTGTCTAAATTTGCGTTTTGCAATATCCGATATAAAAAACGACGTAAATTATTAATTTTATGAGTGGATTAAGTAAACGCCAGTTTTACGTTTGAAAGAGGTTTCGTAAATGCTGTAACTAGAGCTAAAATCTGGGTCTTACTTTAAGTGTGAATTACGTTTCCCCAATCCAAAGCAATATTGAATTGAATGCAGTAGATCTCGTAATAGTTCATATATCATTTAGCCATTTTCATGAACAAGTATCTGACTAAGCAACCAACTGTGGCAAACATCACACTTATGTAATCGATAATACGATAAAAATTCCGCAGTGGCTCTTACCAAAAAAATGAGATTCAAGCCATAAACCAAAGCTGTAATCAATAATTTGGCAATAAAACAAAACAAAAAAATGTAACCAATAATTTATTTTTTTTATCTTTCAAAACCATTGCGGGTTAACGAAGTTAACGGAATGAAAAATTTTGAAAATAAAAGCTCTCTTATCAATTTAATTGCCAACAATTTTGTTATCAAACGTGTATTTATTACAATTATCTGTGTTTAGACTAAAATATATGTATATAAATAATCACTGAAGGTAAAAAAGTTTTTTCCAGTCAAAAATGTGTTTAAATAGGTTTCAAGCTTAATTCTGTTATAATCAGATATTCATCATAATCATAAACGTTTATTGAGTAACTGATTTAGGAACTGTTCACAATGTGTTGAATAGATTTAATATAGTGTACGTTTTCATGTGTCGTTTTGTAATTGAAGTTGAACAAGTAATCGCCTTCTAAGTTACTTCCAAGCAATTTCCTTAGCATAAAGGTATACGCCGAAGGCAAATAGAGAACGAAACACGCAAATGCGTGCTTGCAAAGTTACTACTAACCTAAATAGTATGCGTTGCGATTAACATTCGACGCACGCATCGGTAAAAGGGTATTTTGTGGGTTTAGAGTTTGGAAAAGTTGTACGTTGTACCCACCTTTAGCTTGTATTTGGTTTTTTGCAAAAAGGTTCTATAGTATTTTGAAAGATTTTAAACGTTAATGGATGTAAGTAAATTAGAAGTTTATAAAGTTTAATAAACGAATTGAGCTTAAAATGCTTTATAAATTAAGCCGAAAGCGTATTCTTTTGCGAAGTGTACATTTAGGCTTAAATGTGTTTTACGCATAAACTAGATTCATATACAGAGGACTATAGCAACATGCATATATAATTCATTACAACGGGAGATATTTTATTGCTTGCGGTCGGACTCAAATTAGGAAATGTAAGCTTGATGCGGTTCGTAATTCATACTGTGCTAATAGAACCATGTCGGTGTATTTGTTATTGATGGTGTAAGATATGAGTAACATAATTTACATGAAACATACATATGCTAATCCTGTAGTTTATTTAATATGCCCGAAGCCTGAGTAAATTTAAACTTTACACTATGATCAATTTTATCACATCAAAATCCTTAAGTCGTATTAATTGGATGCGTCAGTGTTAGCTACTCTAGCATATCCGTACACATTGTTCACATCAAGGTATAGAAAACGTAACAGCTAATTAAATCATGCTACTGTTAATTCTCACTTTAACTACATTAACACACGATTAAACATACGTCTCTTGAATTTACGAGTAAGTTCAACTGTATCTATACAATTAATAAATTCGTAAACAAAAATTTTCAATTGTTGGTTTAAATCATTAATGACTGCGTGCATTAAAATTCAATCTGCAACGGATATCTCTCAGAAAAGGAAAGATAAACATTTCACTTTTGTATCCTGATCTCAAGGCAGATGTACTGACTGACTACTTTGATATAAAGAAAACAGTTAGGTTTTGCAGGATTTTTATATCTTTAAGGTTTTGATGGCATTTTTTACAATCACTACCACATTATTTTGTAAATGTTTAAAACGGGAATGTTTTATTCATACGGAGCATAAAGATTTTAATTAAAAATTCACTCTTTTCATTTTTTGTAACTGTATGAAGAATAAACTTAGTGCACTTTACAGAATTTTACGTTACTTATAAAATTCTCACAAACCTATTTGTTAGTTTTCTGGAATTTATAAAAATGTGCTTTTATAGTACAACACAACAGAATCTTCAATTCTTAGTAATCTTGTTGGCACATACTTTTATTCCATTCCTTTCACGAATGCTTAAGTACAAAATAGCAAAAATACCTTGGAAGTTAAACAAACCTTTACGTAGTGCTTTAAGCATTGTCAAACTAGTTTGTGCCATACCAAAATCGTTTCCTTTTACTGTGCAGTTAACACATCAAAGTATATTTGCAAAAAAGCAGACTTATCTACTCTATGGACCTGCTTCTGAACAGCTAGCTATATGATTAACGTTATGTAACTACATATAAACGAAATTATACGAGCTGCTCAACTTGTTTTAATGGGGAAGCCACTCCACATCATCATAATATATTTTCACTGTGATATTCAAATGTGAAAATGAATTCTTGTAGCAACATTTCGTTTTGCTTTTTGTAGTACTATGGAATAACTAAGATGAATAATTCGAAACTGACAAATTTTAGTTAATTAAATTAGTGTATAAATTTAACAAATCAACAGTGTTGAATTCAGTAGGAAACTCATTGGGAGTGAGCGTACAAACTTCGTTAACTGAAGAAATATTTGTAAATTATTTAACTAAATAGCTTTCAATAGTTTTGTATAAAATTCTGAAATAGTTGTTTATGTATCAAGTCCATAATGCAACGCTTTATTGAACGAGCCCGGTTTATAGTCGAACAAGCGTGGCAAGTAAGGCCATGAAAAGGCCGAGTTCAATAAAGCCTTTTATGGACGAGTTTCATACAAACCATTATGTTCGACTGCTAAATTGGACTTATTACCGACAAAAATTAAGTCACTGACATTGTTGATAATTTTTTATGACTAGTACATATTTATTTTAACATTGTTACTAATATTAACCATTATAATGAACAATAATATTTGTCATATTATTTAATATTCAGTTTGGTTTAGTTGCAATATTACTTCAAATAAACTTATGTTGGCATTGACAGTTGAAAACGTTGAAATCTGACATAATAGTAAAATAAAGTAACTTTATTTTACTAGTAAAATAATGTAATTTTATTTTACTAGTATAATACAGATGTCCTTTATAGCCGCAAAACCAAGTCATGTAACGTGCCAATTCTTGGCTATTGTTACCTTAATTTGTTTTCAATTTTTGGCTGTCGTTGCCATAATTAGGTTTCGAAATTTGCATTATTACTGCTAAATATAATTACATTACGTTGTTATCTTTTTTCTTTCAATAATTAGATTGTCAATATTTTCTCTTTAGTTTACATAATTACGAACGTCCCTGTGTATATTTAAACATCAATTTTTATTATTCTATGCGCAATGTGAATTGAACACGCTTAGGTATTTCTGGTAGTTGTTCGTTATTATTTTAAGTTTTATTCACAAGGTATGAACTATTTTAATTACATTTCCATACCGGATGCCCGAGATCCTTTTGCAATTTTTTATTTATCTATCAATTTTAATTAAACTTGGCAGGTTTGTTACTCTAAAACGTCTTTTGGAATTTTTGACAAGCATTTGACTTGGTTTCACCAAATGACCTTTTTTGATTTTAAATGACATGTATATTTTAGTTTTCGGATTCTGGAGGTCATTTTACCCGATTTAATATTTAAATCGATTTTTCCAAATGTAATTTTAAAATTGAATTTTATTTTTTCATCCAGAGTGCCATGACCATCTTAAAATCATTCTACATACTTAACTCACTTCCAGAAAAATGCAAACTCACTTTTATCTTTGTTAACTTTTTTACTAGAACGTTCTAAACTTTATTATGGGCGCGTCTGAGAGTTATTTTTTAAACAGCACAATTTTAATGCATTGCTTTGGTATTCTCCCAATTTTTTCAGTCAACGATTGAACAAAATTTATTTTAAAACAAACAGAGTGTAATAATTTTAAAATATTAAAATAATTAACAAAAATAATAACATTTAATAATAACATTAACAATAGGTATTAGATTATAAAGTTTGGACCTTTTAACCACCAATTAAATTTTCAAAGTGCTGCTTCCACCTCTTGACATTTCCTAACACGAAAAACGTTATTTTCACATTCTTAAGCATGTCGGGGTAATGCTAGCAAATGCCGCTCGTATACAGTTTTCTAAGATGTTAAGTGTTGTTGGCGGTGTTCTAAACAATTTTAATATGGCCCCACAAAAAAGTCAAGGGTGTAAGGTCAGGCGAACGAGGGGCCACCGGATCGGTCCACGGTAGAATAACATGTTCTCCAAATCGTTCTTCTAAAATTTCTCACAACAATTTGTGAGCCACCATCTTGTTGATAATAATGGTGTTGATTATTTATTTCAACAATTCCTCCAAAAATTTTCAATTTCATGTTGTAAAAACCCAAATATCGTTCTGCATTTAAATGCCCTTGAAAAGAATCGGTCCCACAATACGAGTACCAATTATTCCAGCCCATACATTTACTCCAAATATCTCTTGAAAATTACCTTCCATCATTCGGTGTTCATTTATCGTTGACCAATATCTTGTATTTTGCCGGTTGAACATTCCATTATTGGTAAATCTCGACTCGTCAGAATACAAAATAGAATTTAGGCTATTATCCATCGTTATGTTCCAAGAACCAGTTGCAAATGTTGGTGAAGCTGGTACTTAAATGATTTGTATCCATGTTTCTTCAAGATCTTTCTTGCTGATTCTGCGCTAATGTCTAATTCAAAGGCAATTTCCCTTGTGGATGCTGTGGGGTTTTGAATGGCATATGCTATTACATTTTCTTCCGTTTGTTCATTAATAATAAAATGTTGTTGCAAATTATCTGGTTCTTAGCGCATTTTTCTTATAAGGTAGATAATGTATTGTCTTGTAGGACGATGAAGACGCTCAGGATATTCTTGCCGATAAACTCTTTCGGTTTCCGCTGCATTTTTGGCACATTGTCCATACATAATAAGCATATCAACCTGCTCACTCTTGGTAAACATTTTTGTTAATTTTATAATTGAACTAAGTACAAACTTTAATTTAACTTTTATGTAAAATATTAGATTTATGTTAATAAACAACAACCTTTATTATTACCTGTCAAACTTTAAATTTACCATAGTGTTCCATGGCAACTAGCCACCTATTGTTTTTATGGCAACTCTGATGTGCTGTATAGGAAGTGTATTTTATTAATGAGTAAGAGTAAATATAAAAATAAAATGTTTTAAATCGAAAATGGGTAAAATGACAAAACGTGTATACGTCATTAAATTCGTTTTAAACACTGCATTTAGTAGTTTTATGAAAGTGGTATGCTTCCATTTAATTTTTTGAGCTACGCAAAATAAAGTTTAGAACGTTCTAGTAAAAAAGTTTAACAAAGATAAAAGTGAGTTTGCATTTTCTGGAAGTGAGTTAAGTATGTAGAATGATTTTAAGATGGTCATGGCACTCTGGATGAGAAAATAAAATTCAATTTTAAAATTACATTTGGACAAAATCGATTTAAATATTACGCAATCGGTAAAATGACCTCCAGAATCCGAAAAACTAAAAATATACAGGGGTGTCATTTAAAAATCAAAGTTAAGGTCATTCCGGTGAAATCGGATGTCGGAAATGCTTGTCAAAAATTCCTAAAAATGATGTTTGGTTAGAGTAACAACCCTGCCAAGTTTCATTTAAATCGATAGATAAATAAAAAAATGGCAGCCGGAAAGTGATCTCGTGGGCATCCCTTATATTAAATTTATTAGGGAACGAAGAAAGGTGAAAGAGAACGCTTCTACATTAATTAAGAAGAAGCGGAAATTTTAAGAATTTTGTTGTTGTAAAAGCGTACTGCATTACGTCACGAAAGGATTCATACAATGGCGTGCATGACCAGGATGATATGAAATTTTTGCCTTGAATAATTAAAAATGGGGATACATCCATATAATTACCGCTTGCTGTTAGTTTGCCTGCACTTGTGGTTTTTCCGTTATTGGTATGTGAAAGACATGAAAATTACCTTACCTATGTGGTCTACAGTTTGTTTATTTGTACGTTGAAGATAAATGAAAATTATCGTAACTTACCTTACGTTTATATCATGTAAAATACGTTACCTTACCTATATGATCTCCAGTTCGTTTATTTGTACATTATTGGCAAATGGAAATTATCGTATGTGTATCTTATGAATGGGAAATAAGTTTCTCGTACTACAGTGCATTTTAAAACGAAGTTATATTTATTTTGAGTACATGTAAGTAACACGTATCCTTTTGTGCAAAGTACGTTTTAAGTAAGTAAACAAATCAGTTAGTGTTATTTTGACACGGTTATAAAGGAACAGCTGTTTTCTATTCCTAAGATAAAAACATGTGAGTTCATAATCTACCTTAACCGTAATATCTGCTGACATAGCTCAGTATACGTTTTATTCTTGAATACAGTGTTGATCATGTTGCATTTTGGATTTTAAGTAAATATAGATTATAAGCTCGTACGGTTGTGTCCAATTTATTAATTTTAAAACCGTAAAGTTTTACGGAAAATATCGTTTTAGTTATTTTATGCTGATATTAATCAGACATTTTGATTTATTAAATATACAGAAAAATGCAGTAGTTTAGTTATTATAAGTTTTGTTATGGACGGATAAGTTCAAAAGTAAATTTGTAATTAAAAATTATTATTAATTTTTTTAAATACATAAATAAAAATTTTACCACGAGTAGGATTTGAACCTACTATAATGTTGTAAAATGGTATATATAAGGTATAATAAAAATATGTGTAAAATTAAAAACTGTGTAAATGTTTTGAAGCGTTCTCTATACAAATTGTTAAAATAACTAGAGATACATACCATTCATTAAAAGATAATGCCGTTGGCTTAGTAGGTAGATTAATTCAGGGCTGGTTCATGCTTTTTGATTTGCTTAATTACCACAAATACCTGCTTGGTTATTTTCACCTAACATCAATGTAGTAACTTCTTGGTAACAATAATAAAAATGATCTCGGACGCCAAGTTATTTTTTTGATTCAGCTCGGAATAACTAAACCGAGGATACAATAAAAAATTCACCAAAATGTCAAAAAAAATATACAAACTACGTTTATTAAGCATTTAAATTTGGTATTATATAAAATAAATTTTAAAAATAGTCTTATGCTAAGAAATCATTAGGGTTATAAATACCTGTTACAAACTTTACAACTTGTTGAGAACCTCTGGTTATTATAAAGAATGCGGAAATATAAACCAAAGATGATGTAATCTTCGTATCAATATTGCGCAATATATCGTGTTTTCAATGTTTTACGTTGTAAAGTATACCAAAGTTGAAATTACTTCTTACAAATTTATATTCCTTGAAATTTGAATAATCCAAGATTTATTGCACTCTTGAAGGTTCAAATAAAAGGTGTGATCTAAATTTTGATCTGCATTAAATGCAAATGCAATCATAAAATGAAAGTGTACGTAAAATTAAAAATTAAAAGTAAAAGCAGAAGTGTAATTAAAAGTGGTAAAAGTAGTAAAAGTGCCTGCAAAGAGCAAATGTTTCAGATTTTAATATTATACGAGTTAAAAGTACTTACTATTAAATCAATGGCACTTCTCACAAAATTTAGGTGGAAACCAAAAATGGCTTCCTGTTCAAAACAAAACACATCAAGCAATGCTAAAAAGGACGCTCGCGATGTCAGGTGATATAGCTATCCGCTAGAAATATGTGCAGAAATAAATAACTCAAAGATGTAAAAGTATAAACCCTTAAGAAAATATGCACTTAAGTTACACCAAAATGCAAATTAAGTTGCCTAGCACAACTTATAAATGATTAATTATCAAAAACGCTTTTTTCTTATATTTTACAACTAAATGAACGAAGAACGTAAAAGATTCGTTACACTGCGACCTGTATTTTGCTAAAGTACCGCGCTAACCAACTGCGCTATCGAGATCCAAGAATGAAGTTAGTGTTTATTCAGATTACCTATGTTAATAAAGTACAGCTTTCTCAATTTTTGTTGTATTTTAATTATTAAACCTATAAATTGAGTGGCGTCCAATAAATACATTACTGATTATACCTACGGATACATCTCTGCCTCCCTCACAACCTGTTCAAAATGAGTTCTCAATTACAGTAGGTTTCCTAAGTTTGTGCCTCATTCAGGTGGACCGTGGTGCAATTTACCTTTTGCAATATAACAATCAAACACCATAATTTTTTATTTGTTACAAATAGTCCTCTATAGGATGGTCGCACATAAACGATGTTTGGTAGTTTGGTATTATGGACAAATATTTAGAATTATCTACAGCTTACTAGAAATTTGAAATTTCTGAAAACCGATGTGAGATTTTTTATGAAGTATTAAAATTATTAAGCTTGTTTTTACCTAACCGGGATTAGCGCAGTAGTATGTTTGGTTATCACAGTCAGTTGTTGAAATTGTTTCTTTTATATCCGGCCTTGTGAAATAGTAGTCAATGTGGTGGTATGTTGAATTAGAGTTTCTTGGTTTTATTAATTAATTAAACACGATCTTGTTATAATATTAGAGTACTGGGATGCTGCGTTTCCTTCTAAATGACGAAGATCATAGACCGAAAAATGGAACATATCATACCGTAGTTGTTATAGCGTTGAAAAAATGAAGTTAAACTTACTTTCACGTAGTGTGAAAACGGAAAATTTGGTTCTGGTTACAAAACGTTTGGTTTCGTTTGCGATTTAGTACAACTCCAGTATAAAGAGTTCGTGTTGCTAAAGTGCCTCAATTCTACCCTGAAGTAAACTTGCAGTTTGCAGTTTTTAATAAATGTCTTGTTGAGAATCGATTTTTTGGGGGAATATAAACACGCGCATCGTTTAACGTTTAATATTATCGTGGAAGGCAAATGGTGTACTCACATGAGAACTCAAAATATCCAATAAAGCAGTGTTTGACTTGATCAAATATTTATAATTTATAAAGGTTATATTGGCCTCTCTTATTTACTTATTCTTATAAACATATGGTTATATTACCTATAATTTAATTCTTTAAAAACTAAGCTGTTGTATACCGTATAGCCAAGCCAAACCGGAAAGTATAATGTTATAGGTTTGTTGGTCAGTTCCAAAGTGACAAAACGGTAAGGTGTTCATAACGAATATATAAAAATTATGTAAAAAAACTTAAGTACCAATTTTTACAAAGAAAAATAAAGACACACTTTAGGTCCTCACAACGCTCCATACACTAACATGGGTTAAAGTTCTCATCTGGATCGCAAAAAATCATACTTAATAGGAAAGCCAGGCCGCAGGACGCGATACTGTCGCTGCTCGACCTGCCATTCAGCGAGCAGCGACGCAACACTATCCGATCCACCATCCTCGACGACTGCGTGATGCAGAAGACACCGATGTACGGCCCTACCACACCACACTGACCACCAACGCCTTCGGGACCCTTTCAGGTATCACAGACTGCCCGTAAGCCATGGAAACCACCGTTTCCAGGGAGAAGGTGTGCCGGTAATTCTTCGTCAGAAAGAAGACGAGGATCGCCTTCACCAGAGCCAAGACAATCAGCGATGACTGGAGGATACAGCCTGCTACATCTAAGGACCGTAACAGGGTGACACAGTATATGGATAGGCATGGTACTCTGTACCATACCTATCAGGCAACGAGTGAACGTATCTTTAAGGTGGTTCTACGAGGAGTACCTGTAGATGTCTCCGAGAGCGACATTAATCCCATTCCTTGTTCCTGATAAAGAAAGAAGGGCGACCGATCCCTGCTGGTGGCGCTCCCAAGAGAAAAGGATTGCGTCACGCCCAGCGTTGCCGTAGAGCGGTCATATGCTGTTTCAAGTGCACATCAAATCATCTCTACAGCAAATGCATAAAACTCGGTATCCTCTCAGCATCGAACTGCAGTTAGTTATGCCAAAGCGACAGTGAATGGCAGTGAGAAGGCGTATGCACCGAATGCGGTTAAAGCCGCAGTCGAGAATACGCCCGCTCCGCCCGCGTTAGGGTTCGATGCCATAATCGCTTGGAGGCTTGGATTTGGCGAAGCCCTACCTGTTATCCGCAAGGGGGCAGCGGTATTAGCTAAGGTGCAAACTGCGACTAACCTGGGGGGATGCATCGGATAAGTATAATAGTATCAACTTCTAAACTCATGTCCTACATGATCTGTACTTTCTCAAGGTATAGAAATTCAATTCTATTGCTGCTGATGGGGATCGAGCTAAGTTCATGAACTGCGTGTTGTGATCACCCTATAATACACAATAATAGCCCCGTTATCGTTGTGCTGGCAATTGTGACGACTAAATTATTTTACTTGTTAGAAATTATTCACGAAATTGACGGAATAAACTAGGAAGCTCTCTTTTACATTAGTAAAAATTTCACTACAGATCTCCTTCGAATTACGTAAATTTGGTTAGAACAGGTCGATTTAAGAGAATAATTTTTGTATTTCTTTGAGTAACACAAAAGGGGTTTATAATACAAAATTAAATAGGGTAAAATTGGAATTGTAAGGATCTGAATTATTATATGAATTGGTTGGATTTTGTTATTTCTGGCCGCAGTTTTCTAGAAACCAACTATTGCCTTTCTAGGACAAGGCTATTTTCTATTAACCTTTCCATAGCGAGAGAAGGCTCAACTTGGTTATCACTGTAGTAGTTATCAGACTGTACATTAGTGATTTACTCTGCATCATATATGCACGAGAGTGTTTAAACTGAAACTCAAAGGATTTCCGCTATCAAAATCAATACGAGTTGGGGTGGAACTATCGACGTCTTTAAAACGTATCCTGCATCGAACCCTGATAGCAACCTATAGTAAAAGCTATAGTTAACGCATGCTATTATGCATAAGTCAGGTAATGTGTGGCATCACACGTTACGTATGCGTGAGTAATAAGGCAATTAGGCTGTTTCGTACAAGAGTTTGTTTTTGTTTTATTTGTAGTGAAATAAAATTTTATTACAAGTCCAGAGATTTACTGGTTTCTCTATTATTGTATTGCTTACTGATTTGCGGTGTGTTTATTGTATTATTCAGTTGTTTATACACAGAAATATGGTAACGTTTTTCTGTCTGTCGGCCACTGTTGATAATGTATGTCGTTTTATTAAAGCTCAACTGCAAAATTAAATTTTGCACATACTACTATTCCCAATAAGCTTCCGGGGAATTCACTTATCTGTTTTGTCAGTTATATTGCCATTTTCATCTGTCGCAAATCAACTGGGTCTCAAGCCAAATTCAACTAGCAATAATAGTAAAACATTTAGTAAAATCATGAAAACTTCAGAAGTATTTATTCAGAATTCCGCGCTTTACAACATAGGGTAATAATTAGAAAAATTTCGTACGTCAAAAATTGTCTTTGCTGCCAATACTGTACATTATTTTATCAGAACCAGAAGTATCACTTTTTTGGCGAATCTGTTGCTTTCATCGCCGGACGAAGTATCACTTCTAAGCCGTATGAAATATACTATTTTTTTCCAGACGCTTGTAACATTGTTAAAACTCTGATTTTACAGCGTAAACATTTCATTTCTATTGCTTTGCATTGAAATGTTACATTTCTATTACATTTGAAGAAGAAAAAATTGTGTTTGCGTAATTTCACTAGTTTTCCTGAAAGAACAAAGCATACAAGCCAATCTCATTCTATCCAAAAGTGTACCTACAAAAGACCACAAGGAAATCAAGGATAGCAGAATAGCAGAGGAGGTTCAAAAACAAATAATTCTGAAGCAGAGATCATACCTGGCAAAGCAGCTTCAACCGCATGCAACGGAAGCAGAATGCAACATAATAAACACCATCGACTTTATCGAGGTGCTGAAGGGAAATACTGTGGAGTACGGGAAACTACTAGCGAGCTTTGATGTAGTCTGTTTACTCACGAGTATCCCCATCAAAGAAACACTGGAGGTCATTTAACAAAAATGTCAACCAACAAACGGCATATTAAGTGTGGTGGAATATAGCCTCAACACTACCTACTGCTCTACGGGGATCAACGAAAACAAACCGGAAGGGGCACCGATTGGATCACCACTATCGCCAATAGATGCAGATTATGCACGCAATACTTCGAGACCAAGGTACTAGGATCAACGCACGAAAAACCATAACTTTGGCTACGGTACCTCGACGACATGTTTCTTGTATGAATACATGGAACATAGAAATTGGCAGAGGTCCTTGATCATCAACACCAGACAGCATAATATCAAATTCACAATAGAAAGGAAAAAATAGACTGCACTTCTTAGGCGTTCTAGTCTAGAAGGCACAAGGCGGCATTTTGGGACACACTGTACCGCAAAATTGCACACACTAAACGTTACCTGAAAGCTCAGTACTTTTATAATTATACAAATTTCTTGGTTGCGCGAAACTATGATTATTTTATTTCTTTGGAGTAAGTACTCGCCCACTTAGAGATGGACGAATACATATAAAGGTATGTTTAAATTTAAACATGGCGAATCTGTTTTAAGTTTTTTGTCTGTTTAATTACCAACCGTGCCGCAGATCGCACAACTCTACCATATTGCTATGTATAAGCCACAATACAAAACAAGCACTACACAGCAAATCAGAAGGCAACTCAATAATAGAGAAACCACGCTAGAATCGTAATAAAAATTTGCCTTAGTTCGAACACAAAAACAAACTGTTGTGCGAAACAGAGAGCCTCCAACATTCGATGGTTACCATCGGTCACCATGGTCACTGCTTCCAGTACTCTATATGAATATTTAAAAAAGATTCTGTCCTAAGCATGTTTTATTTAAATGGTCCTGTAACAACACTATTAGCATTTCAGGGTGAAATTTCTCTTTGCAAAGGAGTAGAAAAATAACATTTATAGCATTAATTATGGGCCGGGTGTTCAATTACGATAAACGGAATTACATTATTAATCAGGATTGATTATTATCACAAATACCTTAACCAACTACGATCTAACAATAGATATTACTAATAGATAGGCATAAGTATGCTTATATATGCGTAACCACCTACACTGGGGGTGCGTAAAAACCATCAAAGCCGAAGTGTTGGGTATAATTAACGTAATGTAAAACTTCACAATATAACCAACGGCCTAATTCCTTTATTACTGATCCAGACGTAACGTACGATACCACACGTTACCTGACTTATGCACAATAACATACTTTGATTGTACAGTTTTTACCACAGATTGCTAAAAGAGTTCGGGACAGGATACATTAAAGACGTCGATAGCTCCACTCCAACTCGTATTGACTTTGATAGCGGAAATCATTTGCGTTTCAATTCAATCGCGCTCGTGCAAGCGTAATATGGAAAATGCTACCTTCTTTTATCATTATCACTAATGCACAGTCTGAACCTTTACTTATAATATAGTCAAAGCAGTATACGTTAAACGTGACTAAATGCACGCTATGGTTTAAAGCACAAGGTAAGAGCTGTTCAGCTATATTTGATTTTGTTACCAATTCATCTAATTATGCACGCAAGTTTAATCATCGAACGCCTTGTTGACATTCTACACCCAATTGTAAATACATTTGTATAATTTCCGTAGTTTCTATTAAATTGGTAATAAGCTTTCAACGCATCTCGCTTTTAGCAACATGATTCTATTATTCGTTTTTATCACAAGTGTTTTATAATATTTGTATATATATATATATATATATATATATAATCAAAGACAAATACATCATCTGGATTGGTTATTACTCATCCGAACTCATATGTCTTATAAAACACTTGTGAATAAAAACTATACATATACTTATGTGAAACGCCATTATGATGCCTATAAGGAAAGGTAAAGTCTTTGTAAATATTCTTAATATTTTTGAGCAAACCAATCGATTTAGCTTTTACTTGCAAAATAAGCAGCTAATAACAACTAACCGGATGGATATAGATTCAGATTAATAAAAAGTGTAAATTAAGCTTTAAATAGTGATTTTCGCACTAATAAAATAAATTTTTAGTGCACAGTAACTGTACTTACTGAACTAAATTAAAAGAATGTGACTTCATCTATATGTCATTTACCTTTGAATATATTCGTTCACAGCAACACTTAAATGACTAGGCATGTAATCTTATCCTACGTCGAGTTATGTTAAATGCATCATCATAAAAGGACAGGCAAATAATGAAGTTACTCAGTCCATAATAAACGAGTTTTGTAATGTGATGGTTCAGCTCTTCTATTACGTGCCGGGAAAGAATAATTAAGAAAATTCAATTGTCACGTCATATTTAATTAGACTTTAGTGTATTCAGTTTTGAACTGTAATCTGGTTTCCGCAAACTGTAAGACATAATTTCAGTTGATTGATCTGGTTGATTTGATCGAGCATGATTTGTTTGAGATTGATTGATTAATTAATTAATTGATTTGTTTGTGTGTGTGAGAAAGAGCCGAAAGAGAGACAGGGTGAGAGAGAAACAAGATAGAGCAAGAGAGAGGTGTGCATTATCAACTTCTATTATAGAAAATGTTCATTAGTTTATACGCCACTAGATGACGCTAAAATCAATTTTAACTCAAAGGGGCCAGGGCGCAGACCCTGATACAAGTCCTGTTTTACAAGGCTAGGGCCTCCTTATTAGAATACAATTTTGCATGACGGGGCGAAGGCCTACAGCTGTAAGATTAAGTTAGAACACGCATACAACTGCACCAAGGGGGCCACGATAGGGGCTAAGCTCTGCACTTATCTTATGAGGTTAGGCTCCCCATATCATCTCCAGCCAGGGGCGAAGACCCGAGAACAAGTTGCGAAGCCCTACACGTATCTGACAAGCACCTCCTTATTAGAAATACAACGTATAAATAAATTTCTCGTATAGGTAAAAGATCATCCGAACGTACCCAATAGCATATTACCATTTTAAAACAATAGGATCGATAATTTTAATAATAATATCTTACTAGGGTAATTATGCAATTTCCAACATTGTATGCGTGTGCGTTTGCCTAACCTCCAGGGGCACTGCTCTTAATACAACTAAAAGGGCCTTAATTAGGGTTAAAGCTGTCCATCAAAAATAACCCTAAGCCCAACTTCAGGTCCAAGACCGACCCCCAAATCCAAGACCAACCCCTACATCTGCCCCTCACGTGAGCAAGTACAAAAATTGCTGTCAAAAAGACTCTAATTAGGGTTGAAAATTCCATCAAGGGCTGAAAAAGGCCTCCAAAAAGAAACCATAGGGGTAGAAAAAACACGTCCTACACGTGGGCGAGTAAAAACAAAAATAATTAGGGTTGAAAAAGGCCTTCGTAAAGAAACCGCCAATAATAGGGGTAAAAAACACGGTCTCACACGTGGGCGAGTAAAAACAAAAAGGCCGTAATTAGGGATGACAATTCCATCAAGGGTTGAAAAAGGCCTCCGAAAAGAAACCATAGGGGAAAAATACGATCCCCACGTGGGCGTATAAAAAAAGTGAAAGGTGGGTTTTCCCCAGAAAATCCAAGATAGCGGCGGAAGTGCCCCTCTTCTACTACCAGCTTATTAAGTTGCTTTTTTAAGTTTTATGTCTACAGTGGAATACGTACTTACGTTAAAATATCGAAGCCCTTTAGTTCTTCCACGAACACCAAAATGATTATATAATATCAAAATTCAAAAGCATTTTGCATTTCCCATTAAAAATGTATTCATTTTTTTATTCTTGTTCATCCGGATCTGAGGTGATAGGCATAGAACTTTTGCACAACAAAGAGGATGGCATGCCACTGCAGATCATCCGGTCCGAAACATAGGAATGCTTTGAATATAGGTAAAATATCACCAAATTTTTGGTTATGGATTTTTCGACTATCGAAGACTTCGATTGTGAGAATAAAACGTGTTACTTCTACCCCAAAAATTGTAGAGCTGAAGCAAAATTCCTGTTTTTTTTCATCCCACAACTTAACATAAAAAGAAAACCAGCGCCAGCAATTCTGGAAAAAAAATTAGCTAATATTACAACTTATCGACAAGATATCACCTTGATTGTCTTCTATTTACATTCGCGGTCACACTTTCGAAAATAATAAGTTGAATAAAGTTAAACCATCGTGTTGAAGATTGAAGTAAATGCATAAAATTCATGTAAAGCTCTGTACAACAGTAATTTTAAACGATAATACTGTGAACTTATTGTAATGTACCTATTCGTTAGAATAACAATATAAAATATCAAGAATTTTGTGGACAGTGTTTATTTTATTAATTTTACTTACCGCAAAATGGCTGAAAGCCTAAAATACTTTATAATGAAAATGTTAAATTTAACGAGACCAGCGACAGGTAGATTCCGAACACGAATGTGTATTATAACTTTTCCTATATTGTATATCCCCACAACATTCAGTAAACTTAATTCGTAGTTTTAATTAATTAGTAACAGTATTAAACAATTTAGTTAGTGTGTGGACAGAATTTACCAAAAGTTGGTATTATCACGACAGAACTTTGTAACTTACTCTACTTAAAGGTGAATGCATAGTTTGGTACACTATCAAACAAAACTTTCCGTTTTTATACACACTAAATTGACAAACCTGTTCGAAATTAAGTAACTTCCTATTGAACTAAGTTATACACACTAACTTTACAAGACGTAATTAGGTACAAGGGAGTAAGTTTTGAAAGTGGGAACATGCAATTTACAATATCTCCTTATATTCAAAATCAGCCGTCAGCGTTTCCATCGATTAAGACGATCTATTCTTGTATTTTGCCTTGAAGGATTTTGGGTATGACAGTAACGGTGGTAGTAGTAAGCATCTGTTAACTAAGACGCCTTTCCCAGATATTTCCTTTCAATCAAGTGATTTATATACACTTGAAAATATAAAATTAATTCCCATTGTTTACATCTTCTACTTCTAACTTAAAGCGACTGAAGCACGTTAATATTATGTACGTATATTATAGAGATAACCCTGCCTGTATACTGAAAGTGTCTTTGGTTTTAGGCCGAATTAGTTCAACTATTGGTTCAACAATATTCAACATCCAGAAATCCTAACAGTTGTAATGTGCGATAGTATCAGTTTTAGTAAACATTAGATTTCCCGAAGGTATTAAACTGTTAATTATCTTGAGCAGGGAAACGTGTAAAACGGTGTAATAAGAAATGGATTTAGTTATAATAAAATACTGCAAAAACAATATCAAATATAATTTCCGTTATTATGCAATTATTCTTATCTCTTTCACCCAACCTCTAATAAAAAGGTTAACATAGTAATCACTGAAAACGAATTTTGTATTGTTAAGTGTCGTGATTTTCTGATTTGGTTTTGCAAAAAATGCAAATGTAGATTTAAGAATTAAATGCTACGTTAATATACAGAATTTACTAAAAAGATCAATCCCATCATTGTCCTATTTAAATATACACTGTTCCTAATCCTTGTATTAGTGGCATTTGCTTTTGCATGGCTTCAGCTAACTTGCAATAATTGTTCAGTTACCCTTTAATTCGAATTCTGATGTAATCATTGTAACTGTGTTTAAGATTTAAAATTTCGGAAGTGAAACAACAACCTACAAAGTGAAAATTAAAAAAGAATAATACATGTTTTTAGGTTAATTCACCAACCTCCTTTATAAAACGTTTATAATGAAAACAGACAACGTTTAATTGTTGTTTATAAATATATTTAATATAAATTATATATTTTTTAATTTAAATTTTAAAATTATTTTAATAAAATTTATTTTATTTTTATTAAATTTAATTTTATAATTTGAAAAAAAATTGTTTTGGTATATTTTTAAAAAAAATAAATTATTTATAAAATTATAAAAAAAAAATAAATTAAATAAATTAAAAATAATTTAAAGAATTATGGGTTTGATGAAAAAAATTAATATAATTAAAAATATTTATATTAAAAATATATAAAATATAATTTATGTATTTTTATAAGTATATAAAAAAATATATTTAAAAATTAAAAAAATATTAATTTAATTATATAAATATATTTAATAAAAAAAAAAATTATAATATAATAATGAATTATAAATATTAAAAATATAATAAAAAAATAATTTTATATAAATTTTTTTATAATAATAAATTAAAATTAGATTTGTATAAAAAAATAATATAAATTAAATAAAAAAAATTAATATTTTAATTTTATTAAAAAAGGGATTTTTAAATGTTTAGAAAATTGAAATGTTATAATATATTTTATAATTATAAATTTTTTTAAATATATTTTATAATTTTTATTAATAATTAAATAATTAATATAAATATTTTAAATTAAAATAATTTTTTAATTTTTATTTTAATTTAATAAATTATATTTATTATAAAAATTAAAAAAATAAAAATAATAATAATTAAAAAATAATTAAATTAATAAAATTTTTATTAAAAAAAAAAAATTTTGTAAAAAAAATAAATTATTTAATTTTAATTATTTATATTTTATAATATTTAAAAATTTTTAAATTTTTATTTAAATGGTTTTAAAAATATTGTTTATAAATTTTTTTAAAAAAAAATAAATTTATAATTAATTATTTTAATTAATAAAAATTAATTATTAATAATTATTATTATAAAATATTAAAATAATTAAAATAATATTATAATAATAATAATTATTTATATATTAAATAATATTAAATAATAAAATTTATAATTAATAATGTAAAATTAAATATAAAATAATTTTTATTATATAATAATAATAAATTATATTATAAATAAATATTTTATTTAATTTTTAAAATTTAAAAATTAAATAATTAAAATATATATAATTATTATTTATAAAATATTTTTTAATTTAATTTAATTAATATAAAATTATTTTTTATATTATATAATAATTAATTTATTATAATTATAAAATATATTAAATATAAATATATGGTTTAAAAAATAAATTTATATATTTATTTTGTTAAATTATTAATTATAAATTTAATATAATTGTTAATTAAAAATTTAAAAATTTATAATTTTATTTTATTAAATTGGTAATAAATTTTAAATTGTTTTAAAATATTTATTATTTTTTAATAAATGTTTTATAATATTTGTATATTATATATATTTTATTATAATAAAAAATAAATATTATTTTATTATATTAACCAATGTTTATAAAAAATTGTAAAATTTTAAAATTATTAATTATATTAGGTGAAACGATTATAGCCTAAAAAATAAAGTTTTGTAAATATTCTTAATTTTTTAAACCTTGATTATTTTAATTCAAAATTAAATAATAAAAAACCATTAAAATTTGTTTTTAAATTAATTTAAATAGTTTGATTTTCCCTTAAAAAATTTTTTAATTTAACTTATTTATAATAAATTAAAAATTACTTTCCATCTTTTTAATTTTTTAATAATTGTTAAGAACACTTAAATGAAACAAATTTTTGTGGTTATGTTAAATGAACATCAAAAAACAGGAAATAATTTGAATTATGGGTCCTTTTAAAGAGTTTTGTAATTAAGGCATCTTCATTAGGGGAAAAATTAATTTAAAATTAATTTCACGTCATATTTAATTAGACTTTAATGTATTCAGTTTTGAACTGTAATCTGGTTTCCGCAAACTGTAAGACATAATTTCAGTTGAATTGATCTGGTTGATTTGATCGAGCATGATTTGTTTGAAATTGATTGATTAATTTTTGATTTGTTTGTGTGTGGAGAAAGAGCCGAAAGAGAGAAGGGGAGAGAAACAAGATAGAGCAAGAGAGAGGTGTGCATTATCAACTTCTATTATAGAAAATGTTCATTAGTCTATACGCCACTAGATGGCGCTAAAATCAATTTTAACTCAAAGGGGCCAGGGCGCAGACCCTGATACAAGTCCTGTTTTACAAGGAAGGGCCTCCTTATTAGAATACAATTTTTGATGAAAGGCCTACAGCTGTAAGATTAAGTTAGAACCCGCATAAATTGCACCAAGGGGGCCACGATAGGGCTAAGCTCACTTGTCTTATAAGGTTAGGGTTCCCATACCATCTCCAGCCAGGGCGAAGGCCCGAGAACAAGTTGCGAAGCCCTACACGTTCTACAAGAACCTCCTTATTAGAAATACAACGTATAAATAAATTTCTCGTATAGGTAAAAGATCATCCGAATACCCAATAGCATATGACCATTTTAAAACAATAGGATCGATAATTTTAATAATAATATCTTATTATAATTTGCAATTTCCAACATTGTATGCGTGTGCGTTTGCCTAACCTCCAGGGACTGCTTAATACAACCAAAAGGAAATTATTAAAGTCCATCAAAATAACCCTAAGACCAACTCAGGTCCAAGACCAACCCCAAGTCCAAACCAACCCAAATCTGCCCTCCGTGAGCAAGTACAAAATTGCTGTCAAAAGACTCTAATTAGGTTGAAAATTCTACCAAGGGTGGGCCTCAAAAAGAAACCATAGGGGTAAAAAACACGTCCTAACTGGGCAGTAAAACAAAAATAATTAGGTTGAAAACCTAAAGAAACCAATAAGGGGTAAAAACACGGTCTCACGTGGGCAGTAAAAACAAAAGCCTAATTAGGGGAAATTATCAGTTGAAAAGGCCTCCGAAAAGAAACCATAGGGGTAAAAATACGTCCCACGTGTATAAAAAGTGAAAGGGTTTAGAAAATCCAAGATAGGGGAAATCTCTACTACATTATTAAGTTGCTTTTTTAATTTATGTCTACAGTGGAATACGTATTACGTTAAAATATCAAGTTTAGTTCTTACGAACAAAAATGATTATATAATATCAAAATTCAAAACATTTTGCATTTATTAAAAATGTATTCATTTTTTACTTGTTCATCGATCTGGGTGATAGGCAAGAACTTTTGCACAAAAGGAATGGCATGCCACTGCAGATCATCGTAAACATAAATGCTTTGAATATAGGTAAAATATCACCAAATTTTGGTTATGGATTTTCGATATCGAAGACTGATTGTAGAATAAAACGTTTACTTCTACCCCAAAATTGTAGAGCTGAAAAAATTCCTGTTTTTTCATACAACAATTAACATAAAAAGAAAACCAGCGCAAGCAATTCTGGAAAAAAATTAGCTAATATTACAACTTATTGACAAGATATCGTTAATACACGTTGGTTGTCTTCTATTTAATTGGTCACACTTTCGAAAATAATAAGTTGAATAAGTTAAACCATGTTTGAAGATTGAAGTAAATGCATAAAATTCATGTAATAGCTCTGTACAACAGTAATTTTAAACAATAAACTTAAACTTATTGTAATGTACCTATCCGTTAGAATAACAATATAAAATATCAAAATTTTACAGTGTTTTTACTCACCAAAAATGGCTGAAAGCCTAAAATACTTTATGATGAAAATGTTAAATTTAACGAGACCAGCGACATAGATTCGAACACGAATGTTATAACTAACTTTTCTATATTGTATATCAACATTCAGTAAACTTAATTGTAGTTTTAATTAATTAGTAACAGTATTAAACAATTTAGTTTGTACAGAATTTAAAAAGTTGGTATTATCACGACAGAACTTTGTAACTTACTCTACTTAAAGGTGAATGCATATTTGGTACACTATCAAACAAAACTTTGTTTTTATAACACAAATTGACAAACTGTTCGAAATTAAGTAACTTCATTGAACTAAGTTAACACATAACTTTACAAGACGTAATTAGGTACAAGTAAGTTTTGAAAGTGGAACATAATTTACAATATCTCCTTATATTCAAAATCAGCCGTCAGTTTCCATCGATTAAGACGATCTATTCTTGTATTTTGCCTTGAAGTTTTAATGACAGTAACGGTTAGTAGTAAGCATCTGTTAACAAGACGCCTTTCCCAGATATTTTTTCAATCAAGTGATTTATAATTGAAAATATAAAATTAATTCATTGTTTACATCTTCTACTTTAACTTAAACGACTAAGCACGTTATTATGTACGTATATTATAGAGATAATGCCTGTATACTGAAAGTGTCTTTGGTTTTAGGAATTAGTTCAACTATTGGTTCAACTATTCAACATCCAGAAACTTAACAGTTGTAATTGCGATAGTATCAGTTTTAGTAAACATTAGATTTAAGGTATTAAACTGTTAATTATCTTGAGCAAAACGTGTAAAACGGTGTAATAAAAATGGATTTAGTTATAATAAAAATACGCAAAAACAATATCAAATATAATTTGTTATTGCAATTATTCTTATCTCTTTCAAATCTAATAAAAGGTTAACATACAGTAATCACTGAAAACAATTTTGTATTGTTAAGTGTCGTGATTTTCTGATTTTGTTTTGCAAAAAAATGCAAATGTAGATTTAAAATTAAATCTGATATACAGAATTTACTAAAAGATCAATATCATTGTCCTATTTAAATATACATTGTTCCTAATCCTTGTATTAGTGGAATTTGCTTTTGTATGGCTTCAGCTAACTTGCAATAATTGTTCAGTTACCCTTTAATTCGAATTCTGATGTAATCATTGTAACTGTGTTTAAGATTTAAAATTTCGGAAGTGAAACAACATAACCTACAAAGTGAAAATTAAAAAAGAATAATACATGTTTTTAGGTTAATTCACCAACCTCCTTTATAAAACGTTTATAATGAAAACGACAACGTTGTAAAAACACCAATAATGATCTTTGTCGGATAGACGTTAAAAACCTTCGAAATCGAAATCCGCCCGATTCA
Organism: Vesta saturnalis; assembly: GCA_036346205.1. Classification (NCBI taxonomy): domain Eukaryota; kingdom Metazoa; phylum Arthropoda; class Insecta; order Coleoptera; family Lampyridae; genus Vesta; species Vesta saturnalis. The sequence continues at coordinate 363,436 of JARFJB010002462.1, read as the reverse complement.
ATACCGATAATTCAGTTTAAGCATATTAAACCCCACGGAATTAATTTTGAAGGGTTATTTGGTTTCGTATTAAGAAACTTTATAAGGGATAGCTATGAAAAATTGAATTACCTTTAAAAAATATGTTTACATATTTTTCTATAAAATTGATTGTTATTCAGTTATTTAAAATTTTGAACAAACAATTAAACTTCACTTTATAAAATTTTTTGCCGCCAAATTACGCGTTGCATAAAATATTTACATCGTATGTAATTAATTTATAATTATATATGCGGTTTCTTATCTTTGAAATATGCTTTCAGACATCCAAACACGCACACGCAAACGAAACTTTTGTAGACCTACATGTAACGCAATACGCAGCAAACACACGCAAAAATAAAAAGCACAGCACACGAACGCACACGCACAAAAACGCACCGCACAGCAAACGCAACGGAAAAACACGCCACGCACGGCAACAACACAAAGCACACGCAAGCACACGCAACGCACGCACACGAAAACCACGGAAACAACACGCACACGCAAGTCCACCACACGCAAGGCACACGCACACAACGACACAACACACGCAACACGCAACGTACGACACGACACGCAACGCATAACACGCAATCACACGCACACGTCCAGCCAGAAAAATCACGTGGTTAAACGTTTTAATTTTAACCTAGTCACACCAAAATATAACCTAATTTTTTTGATTTTATTTATTACACCGGCCATCATCTAATTTCTCTGAAGTATACACATTTAGGTCCTAACTACTTGCGTCAAATTTAAATTCAAATACTGCAAAAGATTTTGAGTTATTGTAGGTGAAAGAAAAATCACTTTTTACCCGAGTAATCGAGGTACTTTTGAATGCAGGCACTTACACCATTAGAAATTGTGCCCGACTGTTTAGTACAAAATGTTACACACTGATTATAGTCTAGTAAGCCAGCTTGCGCTAAACATAAAGAAAGGAAGTTATTTTTTACCTTCAGTTGTGCTTAATATAATAATATGGTAAAAACCCAGGGTCTATGTGTTTTGGTATCCCTAATATAAACCACAAGGACAGAACCTTATTCTTTAATATCCCCACAATTGCAAACTATGCGTCTGCAACCCCAAACACACCAAATATTGCAACTACCTAAAATGTAATCATATTTATTAAGAATAATCTTAAAAGTAAAAATTTACCTTCAAAAGTAAGTATTTGTCATTGGATGCTTCAAGAAAAAAAATTAAGTATGTGCTCTTTTGAAAACATTCAGGACTTATCTGGTATGTACCCAACAGAACAGTTTTTCAAAAATATTGAAAGATTTGAAAACTTGCTGGTGTTCAAATTCTTTTGACACGTAACATACATTTTAATTTGGAGTACATGCACCATAATGAAGACGATTTGTAGTTTTTCAACTAATAAAATAAATAGAAAGAATGATTACCTTTAATAAATGATGTAATAAACATACCTGATCAAGGAAAGCAAGCAAATCCTTTCTTAACAGTTTGTATTATTCTTGGCATCCACTTAGTAAATCTGTCTTTTCTTAAAAATGGGATTTTTTAACTATAAGACTCAACTCAGTTTCTTCTGCTTCTTTTAAGGGTTTTTTCATCCACGTCTGAATCCATTTTTGCAAAATTTGTTTATTTGAAAAAAATAAATGACACTTATAACGCAAAACTATGGCAACTATAATAAGACCGTTCACGAACTCCTGTGAAATGATATTTTTTTTGTAACGATCTGAAATTATTATTTCATTTAAATTGAGTCTCAAAGTGGCTAGTTTGATGATAAAATAGCATATGAAATTAATTTATAATGAAGGTTTATGGCATTCGTTTCTTTTATTGCTTTCGCTCCGCTCAAGCAATAATGGAAACTCCTGCCATAATCCTTTGCATTATAAACTAATTTTATAATATACTATAATTCACTTGCTGCTACATTGGAATTGACATAATGACATAATTATATCGATTTCAAATTTTATTTAAATTTATGCCATCTAGCGGTAATTAGTGGAAGCTACATATCGGAATAGGTTCTTGGACATTTCTACATTTACTATTAATTAAACAACCAACGCACTATTTACTGAATAAGGTACTACGTATTCATTCTTTCTTTGTAACATCGTTGTGCATGAGCTGAGTAGATAATTTATAACTTTTTCCTTAAATACTCTTATATCTCAAATTACTTTAAGACTATCTTTGGGATTTTCTGCTCATTTTTCTATACCTGTTTTCTGTATTTTTTTTTACTTATAGTATTCCCGAATAAGCTAAGATTTTAACGTGCTAAAGCACTCAGGAACACATTTAGAGATGTTGTTACTGTCAAAATGTTTAGAATGGCTTAAGTCAAAGTTTGAGGAAATCAAGAACCGGGTAGGCATTCCACAATTTGGTCGCCAAAAATGTTTGCCCCGTTTAGTATGACACGATGGAATTTTGAGTGGTAATTATGGTGAGAATGGGCAAACCAGTGTTCCTAGCGAAGATGGCCTGCGAAGGTATTAAGAGTGTATTTCACACCTTGCCATGTAATAGGATACAAAAAAAAACTATTCTTCTATGCTCAAGAGACTGTAGGTCAGAAGTCAGAGATGGGTCATTTGTAAGTCTTATAGCTCCTTTTTTGGATGCGGTTTACCATATAAAGGGAGTATTCGGAAGCACTGTATGATTAACGATATTATGGGCATATTGGTTACCTCCTGTCTACGCTTACTACAAAATTTTACTCTATCTAGCGACTACTGATTTACCTTTGGTTTATTTGTCCCTTCGGGATCATGGTATTAACGTTAGTCTAAAATTACATTCATTTCACCTGCTGCTGTCAAGGCACTCAAGCTGTACTTCTACTGCCGGTTTGAAACAGTGGAAAATGTGTAGCTTGTTTATTGAATATACTTATTTCTGTAAGATAAAATAATGAAATTTGGTTAAATGAGCCAAATCTACACATATCTACATACTATCGTATTTTACAGTGCCCATCTAAAGTATATCAACCTATATGTGAACCATAAAACTGAAATTAATAAAGTTTTGGGGGGAAACCGTACTAAAGTACATATACAACGTTTTTGATGGTATTTAGTGACGTAATCTTTCAAATGGCGTACTGGCATAGTATGGCAAGTAATACCTAATTTGAAAGCTCGCTCCAAGTACTTTCCAATGACATCAACAACATTAAAACATTACTACTGATGCAATTCAAAAATGGCAATTAATGTTTTGACGTTTTTGGGTTGAAAATCATAAATCAGTAGTAATATTTCAATGTTGTTGATGTTCCTGAACAGGACTTGAAACGAGTTCTCAAATGAGGTATTCCTTGCCATATGATCTAATTTAAAATTATTTTACAAAATAGTTACCATTATGTAAAAGCTGATAGAGATTCTGTACAGTATCAATGTCGCATTTTTTCCCAATGTAATACTTAAAAATAATAAATGAAACAAAAGGCATTATTTACTAAACTTGCAACTGCCACTGTACAATATTCATTTGACAGATTTTTAAGCTTGATCTGGCCCTCTTCAAATTCGGTTGACTGAATGAGAAAGTGAACATCTTATCCAAAGAATTAAGTAATAGTGGTTTCTACAGTCGATTCCCATTACATTACTGAACAGAATTAAAAGTTTAAACATACATTTCGCAAAGACTTTAACTTAAAAACTTTTTTTTATAACAGTAACATTTTCACTAAAAAGAGCTGCTTAGGGGTTATTAAATTGACTCCAAAAAATGCTGGCGGTTTTGACCACAACAATTTAGTATTATAAGGGCTTTGTAACTGTGGTTTCATATTAGTTGAGTTAATCGGTCTATTTCTAGAGTTTTTGCTATTATAACGCGACATTTTGGAAGCGGATTCTACCCCCGTTATCAGACTTAGTCCTAAGAAGGACTTTTTCCGCTCTAGAGTTAAATTCAGATATTATGACATTTTCTCAAGCACTTCATTACCTCTCAGGTTAGAACTTGGTACCTTTCACTCATAAGTCTGACAATTTTACAGCTGAGCCAATGAATAATCCAAAATATACTTTTAAAACACACACACACACACACACACACACACACACACACACACACACACACACACACACACACACACACACACACGCGCACGCAGGCACGCACGCATGCACGCACGCACGCACGAGCGCACGCACGCACGCATCCACGCACCCACCCACCAACGCACCCACACACGCACGCACACGCGCACAAGCACACGCACACGCAAACGAACACGCACCCGCACCCGCACACGCACGCACGCTGCCACGCACGCACGCACGCACGCACAGACGCACACACGCAAACACGCAAACACGCAAACACGCTAACACGAAAACACGCAAACATGCAAACACGCAAACTCCCAAACACGCAAACACGCAAACACGTAAACACGCAAACACGCAAACAAGCAAACACGCAAACATGCAAACACGCAAACTCCCAAACACGCAAACACGCAAACACGCAAACACGCAAACACGCAAACACGCAGACACGCAAACACGCAAACACGCAAACACGCAAACACGCAAACACGCAAACATGCAAACACGGAAAAACGCGAACACGCAAACACGCAAACAAGCAAACACGCGAACACTAGAACACGCGAACACGTGAACACACAAACACGCAAGCGCACATCTCACCCGCGCAGGCACGCACACGCACACGAACACGCACCCGCACCCGCACACGCACGCACGCAGATACGCACGCACGCACGCACGCACAGACGCACACACGCAAACACGCAAACACGCAAACACGCAAACACGCTAACACGCAAACACGCAAACACGCAAACACGCAAACACGCAAACACGCAAACACGCAAACACGCAAACACGCAAACACGCAAACACGCAAACACGCAAACAAGCAAACACGCAAACACGCAAACATGCAACCACGCAAACTCCCAAACACGCAAACACGCAAATACGCAAACACGCAAACACGGAGACACGCAAACACGCAAACACGCAAACACGCAAACACGCAAACACGCAAACACGCAAACGCGGAAAAACGCGAACACTCAAACACGCAAACACGCGAACACTCGAACACGCGAACACGCGAACACACAAACACGCAAGCACATCCGCCGCGCCACGCGCGCACGCAACGCACGCAGCGCGCACGCACGCACGCACGCACGCACGCAAGCAAGCACGCACGCACGCACAGCACACACGCACACGCACACCGCACACACGCACACGCACACGCGCACACCACGCAGCACGCACGCACACGCACACACGCACACACGCACACACGCACACACGCACACACGCACACACGCACACACGCACACACGCACACACGCAAACACGCAAACACGCAAGCACGCAAACACGCAAACACGCAAACACGCAAACTACGCAAACACGCAAACACGCAAACACGCAAACACGCAAACACGCAAACACGCAAACACGAAAACACGCAAACACGCAATCACGCAAACACGCAAACACGCAAAGACGCAAAGACGCAAAGACGCAAAGACGCAAAGAGGCGAAGACGCAAAGACGCAAAGACGCAAAGACGCAAAGACGCAAAAACCCGAACACGCGAACACGCAAACACGCATACATGCAAACACGCAAACGCAAACGCGCACCACCGCCCGCGCACGCGCACACCCGCACAGGCGCACTCGCACGCACGCGCGCACGCGCGCACGTAGGCACGCGCGCAAGCACGTACTCACGCACCGTAATGTCAATAACGTTTAATATTGTTGATAAATACGTTAATTCATAATCAAAATGTATTCAGATTTTAAATACACCGACATGTTATTAACTTTAGGAGAACGTTTAGGAAACGCTAGTCAGCGGTTACGCAGAAAAGTTTCCCAGAAGAAATCTACTACATAAAAAACATTTGGAGCCGTGAAACTGGGTGCGAGACCAAAAAAAAAAAAAATTCTGGTAGGCCCAGAGCAACAAGAACCATTCAGAAAGAGAATATAGTTTTAGATTTAGTTGACCAAATTCCTAGGAATCCTAAGGAATGTGGCACGACACACAAATACGCCTTCTGAAAGTACATGGAGAATACTTAAGGAACAGCAGCTACATTTTATCACTACAGACCAGTCCAAGAGCTCTTGACAGACGATGTTTAACTCTCATAATGCACACTACTGGTGTGAGGAGCATCCACATGTTAAAAGGGTATAAACATTACCAACACGGATTAATTGGTTATCACATTCTACCTGGAAATTTAACTGGTAATGTGTACCGCGACTGTTTAGAAAATTGCTTATTCGAGATATTAGAAGATTTAACGCTAAACGAGCGAAGATCTCTATTTTTTATGCATGATGGAGCTCCCCCGACTTTGATACAAGGTGTCGTAATTGATTGAGTAACCATTAACCGAATCGATGGATTGGTAGAGGTGCAGAAGCTCCGATTCATTGGTCTCCACGGTCATGCGATTTCAATCCTTTGGACTGCACAGTTTGGTCGTGTCTTAAGCAAAAAGTCTATGCTACAGAGGTAAATTCAGATCAAAAGTTACAAGACAGTATTGAACATCACTTTAATGACTACATATCTGATCCTCAACTGTTTAGAGGATTAATGCATTATTTATAAAAAAGGATAGAATTATGTATTCGCGAAAACGGAGGACATTTTGAATACTTACTCTAGCTGATTGAATATGTCATGTCTTCAGTCAAATTTATTTTAATTTTCTTCCTGTGATTCTTTGTTTAATTAATAACTTTAGCCTTAGAATAATGTTATTGTTTTTGGTTTAATAAGATTACTTACCTTTTGGTGTAACATTGAATGATATTTAAGTTCACTTAAAATTTGGACTAGAAAATCTAGCCTCAAAAAAGTTATGTTTAAAACTACTCAGTACGAACCATGTAAGTAGCGCCTTCTATAACAGCAACATATAAAAACATATTCATACAAAATTTCACTACAATGTTGCGTGTAGTTTCGACATAATCGTAAAAAATGTGCATAAATTTTTTTTAATCCTGTATCTTGAGTATAGATGCCGTTTCGAAAATGTTTTAATAAGCCAACCCCACTTATTTTTAAGTGTTCTATCTATCATAGCAACATGGCCACCTTTTTTTAAACACCCTGTATACCTAAATTTCGTAATTATTTATGCAAGCTATTATGCAATGATTAAAGTCATTACGAAGAAGTCGTTGCATGCTTGATCAACATATAAAAAGTGTTTTGAATGCGCCACGTATAAATAAATAAATAGATTGTATTGTAAGTGTTCTCAAGACAAATCGTTAAAATAACCAGAGATCCAAACCACTCAATACAAGATAATGCCGTTGTCCTAGTCGGTAAATTAAAGTAGGCCGGTTTAATCCTTTGATTTGCTTAATTACCACAAATTTCTGCTTGGTTATTTCTACTTAACATAAATATAGTAACTACAATGTAACAATCAAAAAATTATCTCGGACGCCAAGTTAATTTTTGATTATGCTCGGAATAACTAAACCGAGTATACAATAAAAAATTCACCACAATGTCAAAATAAAAAAATATACAAACTATGTTTACTAAATATTTAAATTTACAATTATATAAAACTTAAATTACTAAATTATGGATATAAATACCTGTTCGAAACTTTTGTACATAAGTTTTTAATAACATCTGGTATCTAAACAAATACGGAAATGCAAACCAAAGGTGATGTAATATTTGCACCAATATTGAGCAATATCTCGTAATAAAAATGCTGTACTTTGTAAACCATACCAAAGTTGAATTTTACTTCTTATAAATTTATCTTCATGAAATTTGAATAATCCAATGTTTATTGCATTCTCTCGAAAATTCAAATAAAAAAGGTGTGATCTAAATTTAGGTCTGAATTAAAGGCAAACTTGCAACAATAAGCATCGAAAATGCCAAAGGTAAAAGTAAAAATGGTAAAAGTAAAAGTTCTAAAAGTAGTAAAAGTAGTAAAAGTGTAAAAGTAAAAGTGCCTGAAACGAGCAAATGTTTTAATTTTAATATAATACAAATTAAATGTACCTTACCATTAAATCAATGGCACTTTTCACAAAATTTAGGTGGAAACCCAAAAATGGCTTCCTGTATACACAGAATACATCAAGAAAATGAAGAAAAGGACGCATAGGATATCAGATGATATAGCGGGGCGCGAAAAAAGGGCCGCAAAAAATTAAGTCAAATATATGGAATGTAAACCCCTAGGAAGATATGCACTTAAGTTACACCAAAATGCAAATTAAGTTGCCTACCACATACTTATAATTCATTAATAATTAAAAGCTCTTTTTTTTATTTTACAACTAAATGAACCAAGAAAGTAAAAGATTCGTTACAAACACACTGGTCCTGTCAATTTCCAAGTATGTATCGCGAAATTTTGTACCTACTATATAAGAGACATAAAACCCAAATTGTACTGATGTACTAATTCACTCATAACTATTTTTAAGCATTTTCAAAAGTATTTGATATCCCGTGGCAAATTATTTTAGCTATGTTTTAAACCAATAAGATACAACTAGTATAATTCCAAATTTGACTCGATTTAGGGTAATAAATGCTTCGTTTATCTGATATCCAGTGAGGGTGCGCAGAGCATTTTGTGAGTGGGTGTAATTAATGTCACTGTACAAGTACTTTTCCTTGACTATTAATAAATTTTATCTGCAACATGCCATTTTATACTACAGCGGATTTCCGTTAGAGATGGTCCAAAGGCGTTTCTAGTAGATGAAATAGTGGCACCTTATCCAGATCTTTCGTTTGAATACGAACATGATCGTATTGTAATCAATGGTTTTTGTGCTACATTCGATCTCTGTTAGGGGTGGTTTCAGGAGGTGTAAGTTAGTGCACTCAATGTTAGTTGAGACTTCCCTTGAACACCAAACTTTTATACCTCTGATTAATCGCTTTACGCCGCAATCGAATTCCATAGGAGGAGCTATATGGGTATATGTGTTGATGAACAAATTCTTTCTATTGAAACCTTCATTTCAACCAATAAGATTTATTGTTTTTTTTTTGTACAGCCGATCTCCGTCAGAGTGGGATGTTTTGGATTGGTCTTCATATTTTGACCAAAATTCAGGCATTTCCTCTTTTTTTAGTTAAATACCCTTCATAAGTACTATACCTTTACATAAAGAAATAATGTATAATAATATGAGATAAAATTAAACACGGAAAACTGTTGAGAAGACAAAATGTTGTGTTCAAATAGTTTTTTACATCTCGTGATGCAATATTAAAAACACAACTTATAGTACGGTAGATTAGGGCGTCGAACTCCGATTTAGCATAGAACGCAACAAAACAAAAAGCACACTACACTAATTTTGACACAAAAACAAAACTATCACGAATTCAAAATCTTAATTTTAATAAATTATTAGGATATCGTAACCAATTTCGACTAATACTTGGACCAAATCCTATTCCAAATTAAACAAGATTGAATAATCATGAAACAACACAAAAACGAACGCACAAGTTGTTCTTACGTAAATTCCCTTCGCAAGTAAAGTTGCACAGCTGGTGTAGATAACGTTACCTACAAACATTACCTTGTACTTTTAAAAACGATCACTTATATTTTTAAAATACTATGGTATTCTTAACTAACCATATATATATATATATATATATATATATATATATATATATATATATATATATATATATACAGGGTGTCCAGAAAGGTGTGGTCAAAGCTGTTAGGACCTATAGAGGCTCAAAATAACCCTAGTCTTCATTTGAATTTTTTTCCTGTCTTCGTTATAGAGTTATCGGCCTTTAAAGTCAGAAGTTAAAATTTAATTTCAATGACAATTTTTAAACCGCTCCTTTTACTACTATGAAATTTAGACACCTAACTACCTCATAGAAAGTCATTTTGTGATACTTAACTGGAATTCATTGTACCTTTATTGTACAGGTAAAGTCAAAATTAAGTTTCGAACAGTTTCGAAAACAGTATTTTATTTAAAACGTAAATTCTAAATAAAAACAATTTACATGGATTCACTAAATGCATTTTTCTAGAAAACGGTAAGAGATATCGATTTCGCACAAGAGTAACTTTTTGTTGCCAAATGATAGGAAAATGAAACTATTATAGCAAAATTCCAAAATTGTCAGTACTGTCAAAAATTGTGTTAATTTAGAATCTTAATTTTGGCTTTACCTGTACAATAAAGGTATAATGAATTCCAGATAAGTGTCAAAAATGCCTTTCTATGAGGTAGTTAGGGTGTCTAAATTTGATGGCAATGAAAGAAGCGGTTTATAAATTATCATTGAAATTCAATTTGTAACTTCTGACTTTGAATGAAGACTAGGATTTTGACCACACCTTTCTGGACACCTATATATATATATATATATATATATATATATATATATATATATATATATATATATATATATATATATATACATAGAGGTGGTCACTTTTGCAATGTACGTACACCATTGGAATCTCGGAAACGGTAAGAAATACAGGTTTAGTTAAATAAGGAAAAGGTTGCACCATTGTAGGCTCTTTAAACAATTAAAGAAAAATCTCAGATAGCTTTTGTAGTTTTTGAATTGTCCTAAAAAGACTTAGTTCTTTAATAAATTTTTTATGTTAAGGCTAGTAAAATGAAATCTTGCATGTTCACATAATCGAGCAAGGGCTATCCATTGCACTCCTTCAAAATTCTCTAGGCAGACTGAGTAGTTGGGTTTTCATGCGTAATTTTTGATATTCTCATGACCGCCGTATTGAAGTATTATACTAAAAGGTGCAGAAAAAAATTTGAAATTCATCCATGTTTAAAATAATTCAATTCCCACAAACAAAATCTAAAAAATAAGGTCATCATGCGAAATAACAGAACAAACAACTACACAAATTAAATTAATAAATAAACGAGAAATGCACCGTATAAAAACTGCTCAAAATGACCCCTTCTATACTTGATACAGAGCCCTGTTCTTCAGGCCATGTTTAAAAAACTTCTTTATGCAGCTCCAGCGGCGAAAATCTAAGGACATCAAATCTGGTGATCTGGGTGACCAGTTCTAGGGTCCGTGTGGACCAATCCATCGATTCTATAACATCAAAGTCAACTGATGCTGTACGGGTGCTGGAGCACCATCCAACTGTTACCAGTTGTAATCAAGTAAACCATTTAGGATATCACTAAAAAACCGTCTGAGTATATCCAGATGTCTAGTCGCCTTTATACATTTATCGTACACTTGATATGCCACTCTATTGTCCATAAATAGACATAAAACATTAAAACTAAAGTGGTCCTGGTGATTATGTTGCCTTATGATATATGTATTACCTTGTACCCAGTAGTGATTATTTCGGTGATTTATAAATCCTTGCTTGATGAATTTTGTTTCATCAGGACACATAGTCTTAGGAATCTCGACTTTTCGGTCATATTTATGCATGACATGAACTCGCAAATGTAGACTCGTCTTATCTCACTATCAAGACGTAGTGCACAGTGATCTAATAAAAAGGATGCATTTTATGTTTTCTTAATATTCTGTGCAATCATGCTCGTAAAATAACCAAATCCAGCGCTGTTGCTGGTGTTAACTTTTGAATTATTCCCAAATTAAGAATAATAAATATGGGACCACTGTATGATGTGCATTACAATTTAAATTCATGCGGCTAGAGCAACAACATTGTTTTATGTTTTACGTTTTATTATTTAAATTAATCGTACAACCATAACCATCTTTTAATTTGACATCCTTTGGTTAAACGAAACCAATAATTTACATCTGATGCTCAAAAAGATTAAAGAGGTAAGAGCATAACGCTGTTTTATGTTTTTCTGCTCCTTTCACTGCCGCGTTTGTTTTGGATGGTATTTAGGAAGCCAATGTGTTTGGCACTTTAAAGGCTACTAAGATAATTTCCATGTCCACCATCTGAGCCTATTTATCTTTGTTCCTTTGCTGTTACTTTTGTTATTTTCGCGTTTTATGTCGTGTTCCCAAGCTAAGGGACTTTCTGTTGAGGTTATTCATCTTTCAGTCTTGTGGATACCAACCCTAATCTATTGTTACACTCATTAAAAACGTTTTAATGATTTATAGTCGCATTGGTGAATATGCTCAATACGGTGAACATTCAATTTAACCTATTTAAATCATTCTGTAAATATTTTTTTGTGCTCACAGCTTTAAAATAGGTATTTCTCGATTACTTCCGATGCACTGAAAATTTGTTTTCCCGCACTGCGGTGTTTTTTACTTTCCAACAGAAACTAGGGTAATTACGTTGTATGGTTGGCAGCGGCATTGAAATGCTGCTGATGTAACGGACGCAATTAATTTATAAAATTTTGATATATCGACATTTTCGTAGACCATTAAACACAATGCTTATTATTAAATAAACAGACACATTGATTTTTGACTTTGTTCTTGAAAAAAGGCAAACAAACAATTTTCCGTAAATTTTGTCACGTTCTTCTTTTAACACCTACCAAGCAATTTCTTATAGATGCTCATATACCTCCCTTGACTGTTTTGAGGAAGCAAATTTAAAGCTGCCTTATTGGCTGCTTCGTTAACATCAGGTGGCGTCAGAATTTCTTCGGAATCACACATTTTTCGCAAATTTAAAAACAATAATTTTAAAGAAAATGGCGACTCAACGTTTGAATTTTTGTTGACATGTAACCATAACAACAATGCAATATGATAATGCCGGCTATGCTACCAATCCATTTAGAATAAAAAAAGCAATGTTAAATTATTTGTTTTTAATTTTACTAATTTATTCGTTACAAAAAACGTAGGACCTAACTTGTTCGGAAAAATATTTTTTCTACAACCACTATTCAAAACTCGCTTCTCTGCATACTTTTATATTCGCAAACTTGATAATTTCTCACAATAATAAGAAATTTGACATAATCGTGCCGGAAGGTGACATTTCTGTGCCGCAAAGTACTTTCTGGCATACCACATAATATCTACACACCAAAAATAAAAATATATAAATGTTCGAAAACGAAAATTAGCTAGAGTGCACTTTGAAGCTGGTAATTATTAATAAAATAATATATTATAATATAAAATAATATAATAAAAAGAAAACCTGAGTTGTCGGGAATCGAACCCGAGACCTTTCACATCCGAAGCGGAGACTCTACCCACTGCGCTATACCAACGATATTTAGATATGCTCAGACAGGTATTATCAACGAAGGCTCGCGAGCTCGCGAGCGACTGTCGCTTGTTTATTTTTCGTAAAAGTCAAACATTTCCTTTCTAAATTATTTTTAAAACGAAGTTACAACAAAATGAATACTGATAATGATAATTCTGATATAGAAATAGAAAATACACCTCCAGAACTCAGGGAAAAAGCTAATTTATTGTCGTTGAATTTACTACCTTCTACGTCAAGAGAAAAATATGAAAATGTATACAAACAATTTATGGATTGGAAGAAAAAAAATAAAATCAAAAGTATTTCTGAAAACATTGCAATGGTTTATTTCGAAGAAATGTCAAAAGTGAAAAAAGCTTCCACTTTATGGTCTATATATTCCATGTTAAAATCTACCATTAATATTAATCATGCCATCGATATATCGACTTATTCAAAATTACGTGCTTTTTTAAAGAGAAACTCTACAGGATATTCCGCCAAAAAGCACATACTTTGACATCGGAACAAATAAGGCAATTTTTACAAGAAGCCCCAGATGATCGATATCTACTAACAAAGGTACTTTTAAATAACACACAATTATAATAAATAATAAATATTTAATATTTTTTATCATTGCAGGTTGCAATGATCATTGCAATTAGTGGTGCATGTCGAAGAGGCGAATTGTGGAAATTAAAAATAAATGACATAGAAGATCTAAATTCTGTTTTACTAATAAAATTAAACGACACTAAAACAAAAGTTTCAAGAAGTTTTACAATTACCGGTAATTTCTATAACCTCTGCAAGAAATATGTTTCTTTGCACCCTTCTGAGATATCTGAAAACCGTTTTTTTTTAATTATCAAAAAGGAAAATGCACAGGGCAAGTGGTAGGAATAAATAAATTTGGTTAAATGCCTCAAGAAATTGCATCATTTTTAAAGTTACCGAATCCAGAATTGTACACGGGGCACACATTTTGGCGAACTTCAGCAACCATGTTAGCAAATGCAGGAGCTGACCTCCTAACATTGAAACGCCATGGAGGTTGGCAATCTAACAGCGTCGCCGATGGTTATGTCGATGACTCTTTGTATTCCAAAATGAATGTTGCAAAACACTACATTTGGTTTCTCCGCCAACATCAAGTACAGAATTATCTAGCGATGGACCATCAACCTCTACATCTAATACTTTAAATATTTCTAAAAGTAATTTACCAAAAATTGTTATTCAAAGTTGTTCTAATTTTACGGTTAACTATAACTAAAAATGTTAACGTGAAATTCTTAGATAAGTATGTTACTGTTCAATAAATAAACTTAAATGGGTAATAAATTTCTTTGAAAATAAAATTATATAGTTTTATATGGTGTGGTTGTAGAAAAAGTATAGTGTGCAACACGTGCAAAACTGCTAATTTCTCACTCGTTTGAATTGCGGCACTCGCTGCAAACTCGTGAGAAATTAGCAATTTCCTGCACTTGTTACACAATATACTATTCCCTAATTCGCACTAAATGCAGCATTCCCAGCGGCCGTGCTGCAAACAAAGTGCTCATGCGGGAAAATTAACTTTCCGAATTATTTAGGTAAACATCTATTTGTTACTCATTTGCAAATGTCAATTTATCAAGTCAGCTTATTGCCGTTGAAAGTCAATCTTAACAAGCTAGCTACTAGTTAAAAATTTACAGTTTAGAGACCACCGTACATTATTCACATTGTATTAGCAAAATAATAAACAGTAAAATAAATAATAAGTGCCGTTGTCAGAATAATTATTTCAAGGGTAACGAGACATTGTTGCAAGTTAACTGTCAGTTTTACAAATTAGTAGCATTATTTACATTCGAATATTGTGCTCTATTTGTATGATAAATGAGTAACAAATAAATTATATAACAATGCACGCAAGGTAACGAGTTTTAGTGGCTTCAGAAGGGAATATATCCCTCTGCCCGACAGTAAAACCTTTTTACCTTGCTAGTAATGTTATATACTGTTACTTGAATTGCATTGGACCCTAAAAGAGAAGTCTGACAACCGCGCGGTTTAGTTTTTAAATTAGATAGTTAGCGCTTCATTTGGGAATCTTTTGGAAATGCCCTACAGAAAAAGGTTTTCTGTAAATTGATTTACGTTACAGTGAAAACTGGATGCACCCTATTTCATTAAAAGTGACTATATGGTGATAATTCCTTTAATATAATGTAGTACAGCCTTCATCAATATTGCGTAACTATTAGGTCTATACGAGACCACATTGAGAACCGGAGTACATTTATTGTTATGGTAAACATTGTAAAGTAACCTACCAATGACGATTCACTGGGATATCTATAGCACTTTAGAAGGTTCTATACAACCCTTCTAACACATTTAATTTCTTATAGGAGGACCCTATACGTGACTTCTATGTTTAGCTTTTGATGTAGAATAGCGTAGTTTGTAAATTATTATCATGAACCGATACATCCTGTACATTTAACAATATGGCTTAAGGCCGTTTTAGGTGGTGACCAAAATTAACGGCTCCCTCACTGACTGTGCCAAAAACGATTTTTACCTTCCAACAGACATGTACAGATGTAGGTATAGAGAGTTATGCGCTATACTCTTTTTCACTATCGCTAAATCGAGGAATAAGCTCATTTTGGCCAAGTTTCGCCAAGACCGGCCATGATGTCATGTGTAGGAGTGGGTATGTGAGTGTGTATGCTCACGTTCGTGTTTGTGTGTATGCGTGTGTGCGTGTGAGAATGTGTGAGTGTGCGTGTGTGTGCGTGTTTGCGTGAGTGGGTCTGTGCGTGTGTGCGTGTATGCGTGTGTGCGTGTGTGCGTGTGTGCATGTGTGCGTGTGTGCGTGTGTGCGTGTGTGCGTGTTTGCTGTGTGCTGTGTGCGTGTGAGCGTGTGTGCGTGTGCGTGTGCGGTGTGCGTGTGTGGTCGTGTGCGTGCTGTGTGCGTGTGGCGTGCGTGTGTGCGTGTGCGTGTGTGCGTGTGTGCGTGTGTGTGGTGTGCGTGTCGTGCGTGTGCGTGCGTGTGGTTGCGGTGTGTGCGTGTGTGCGTGTGCGGCGTGTGTGGTGCGCATGTTGCGTGCTGTGCGTGCGTGCTGTGCGTGCGTGCCAGCGTGTGTGTGTGCGTGTGTGTGTGCTGTGGGCGCTGCGGCGTATGCGTGGTGTGCGTGTGATTGTGCGATGTATGCTAGTGTAGCGATAATGCGTGAGTATTGTGCGTGCTCAATGTTGATTTTGCGTTGTGCTCTAAATTGTAAGTGAATATATGCTGATGTGCGTCTGTGGTGTTCAATAAACGTATTTAATGCGTCGAATTTATATACAATAGAAAGTTTCGTAATACGTGATGCTCTTGCTATTAAACGATCGGTGAAACTGTTATGTTTTAGCCGTGACAGGCGTACGTGGTGAATATTTCGAGTGTCTTATGCTTTGTGTCTGTCATGCCAAGTTGGATGCCGTTAAGCCTTGATAAAATTAGATGCGTCTTGCGTCGTCATGATTTACAGGTTCTCAAGGCGCGTCCTACTTTGTCGTATATTTAGCATGTGCGTTTGTGTTGCTAGTATGTAATCGTAAAGAATATGTACGTACCAGAGGTACTGAGATAAAATTTTGATATCAGATAATGGTTATAAAGAAAGTGATTATTACTTAAACGTAAAGTCTGTATAGGGTTGAAACGGTTAATTTATTACCGGTATATTTAGCCCTCAATTTATTTGCGTTTTACTAAATATTAAGTAAAATATGCACAGATGTGGTCAATTGATGTCAATAAACTATTTTAATTGAATTTATATAAATGGAAAGTTTCGGTAATACAGGGAATACTTTGTTATTTATTAAAACGGGATCGGTGAAACTGTTTTGTTTTGATTACGTTAAACGTATAAACAGGTCGTTTATATAGGAGATTAAAAATATACTTATTGAAAGCATATTCCTTTTATTACAAATACAACCTTGTTCAATTCAATTCTTGAATTCATTTTCACATTAGTTGTATAAAGGGGTGGTCGGAATTCTGGTTTAATTATACAGGTGGGTTTTAATGAGGGCAGGATATAAATATATACAGAAGGCTTAATTTTTGTTATCTTTCATAGCCAAGGGATGCCTTAGGTGACTAAAGGTAACGTTTTTGGTTCTAGATATTTACAGCCAAAGCGGTCACCGTAAATATTTAGAATATGTGGGATCTGCTTTTTATCTAGAGTGTCGGAGGTACTGCAACAATTTAAACTCCCCAGACGTGGTTTTAAGCCCGTTTTCTAGCGAAACAGCTCCATATTAAGTTTAAGTTACCGCCGGCGTTACTCAGCAAATAGCCTACCCTTAGTACAGGTTGCAAGTCTCTCTTTTACGTTAGATTAATTTTTAAAAGGATTTCGGTGATAGGAATCGACAAGTACTTCAACTATTTGTGTTTATCAATTTGAGAAAAGGTGTACTTTGAAAATAAGTTCAATTTGTACAGAAAATTGCTTTAAGAGCGCTGGTTAGGATGTTGTATTTTGTGTTTTCTCGAATGAAGAGAAACCTTAACAGAAATTCAGGAACGCTAGTGTAGTAGTACTACAGAGAAATGTTCACAGACAAGTATTCTGCAAGCGAAGAAGTGGTGAATTATATCTTCAATTCAATTCAATTCATCATAGTTTATTAAAATTTGGATAATTAACAATTCATGGATATTTACATTTTACACTTAATACTATATACAATATAAAATACTAAATACAAAACGTGTATGTGTTGGTGGTGCGCTGCTCAGGAGTCTTCGTCCTCTTCAGCGCGTGGAAGTGCGTGGATTGTTGGTTTTAGTGTGTGTGGAATGCCTGATGGCGGTGTTGAGTGCGTTGTTGTTGGTTATTCAAAAAAAGCGGGTGTTGTGTGGTGTTGCGTTTGGATTGGTGTGTTCGTTGTGTGGGCTGTCCTGTTGTAACACTATCGATATTCATAGAAGATATTAAGTTAAAAAAAACGACATTAAGTACTTATCTCGGGCGCCAGACTTCGATCCGGACCGTCGTGTATTTACCCTAAAAGGGTAGCCACCTCCTGACTGTGTGAGAGGACAACCCCCCACAAGTCAGTCGCAGATTCCACCTTAGCGAGTGCCTCTGCCACCTTACGGATGACAGGTAGAGCCTTCTTCATATTGAGCCCTCCGAGGAAGGTCAATAGGGAGTTGAACCCTAAGGCAGATTGATCGGGCGGGGTAACGGTAGCGGCGGGAGCCGCTCTCGGTACTTCCGCCTTCTCAGCCTTGCCGTCGCACGGGCGTAGCTGACTCCGGTCCGAGTCGAGGAAGGCGCCGGCGGTCGCTGCGGTGCTTCCTTTCCCGTTGCGGAGGTCGAGGAACTTCGGGCATCCACGGTAGTTGCGGGTGGTCCCCACCGCAGTTAACGCACTTAGCCGGTCGGTACGGGGTAAAGTGTTTACTGCTGGGTTGATCACCGGCGCACTTCACGAGCGTGCTGCCGCCCTGCAGCAACGCTGTGCGTGGGAAACCTTGACACCGGTGACACTGCCCGATGTCGGATTTCCGCCTCAGGTCCTCGAGTGACTCGGAGGCGGGCGACGTGCTTCACCTCCCGAATCCTCTTTTGTCCTCCTCGCTCGGTAGGTGTACCAAAACCAGGGGATCGCTCGGCCTCGCTGCTTCATCCTAAACAAGAAACCTGTTTTAATTCCTTGCGTCGTCAAATCGGAGCTTACATCCGCTTCGGATAGCTCTACGGGCACGCCACGTATTTACCTTGGCAAGACTTATCGAGATACCTCATCAGCCTGTCTCGGTCCTGGAGTGAGGCAGGCTGTATCCGTTCCTCGAAGGTCGCCTTGGCCCTGGTGAAGGCGATCTTCTTCCGGTCGTTGCGGGAGAAAGCAACCCAGTTCCCCTCTGACGAAGGATTACCGGGGTACTTTCTCCCTGGTCTCTGCTGCGGCGGTCTGCTCCATCGCTGTGGCGGTGTCCGTGTACTGCTCCAGGGCGTGGTACACGTTGCTCGTCGGTGGCGGCGTAGGCGGGCGGACGGTCGCCTTCTTCGGCCTCTTCTTTGCGCCACGAAGTCATCGGGGCTGGTGGATCCAGGACGGGAGTCTTCACTTCTTCTCTTTCAGCCTACGGCGGCGGTGCTGTTTGTTGTTGCCTCGGCTGGCGGGGCGACGTCTTCTGCGGGGGTGCTGTCTTCCGGCCTTCTCTTTCTGAGCGGTGGCGGCGGATGGCGCGTCGCTTTCCGCCCTTCCACGGAAGGGACAGAAGCGACGGTATCGGGCTGGCGGTACTTGTTGATGGTAGGTTGCCCGGGCAACCGTACCATATCTCGCTGGCGTGTGGAAATTCCCGATGGTCGCCAAAGGAACCGTCGTCGTCGTTGACTTCTCGGGGTTTCGGCGCGGCATCGTTGGATACCGGCCGATAAATCGAATTTAATTTAATTACTTGTTAATTACAGAGTAATTAATTTTTAACGACCTGCTCTGATCGGATACCAGAACAGGAATGGGTGAATTATAATAAAACTTTCGCTTTTATACTTGTACGGAAGGGGGTTTTGGCAAATTAGACGCATGTCTTTGCACATAAGAAGGGGCTTGGTACGCAAACGTAACGTTTGTTCATCTGGATTCTGAAATTGAATAAATTGTTGTATAAATTATTATCAGCATAATTTTAAAATAATAAAATTTATTCATCTTAAATTTTCTTATTACAACACGATATCTCAGAAATAAAACATTCACTACCTAAAATGTTGCATTTGATTTCGTTTATTTTTGGACTGATTAGATTTTAGAAAGATTCAGCCATTCTTTGGCGTGCATAGGTGCGCGTGGGGTGTTTCTTGCTGTTTTTGAAAAAATTAATTTTACATAACTTTTCTGCATAATGCCTGTTAGTATCACGCAAGGTAACTAAATATGAATGAAAATAGTTAAACTGTGCTATTGATATGTAAGCGGGCGGCTTTTTATTTTTCTATAAGTTAGCATTTATTTATGTATATTAATTTCTATCTGTCAAAGTTTTAAATGTCACTCTGACATAGATTATTGTTTGTGTTTTTACAATGTTGCCTGTTTTCTTTATGAACGTATAAAAAAGAGTTTGCATAGTTATCCTAATAAAAATTATAATTATAATTATTTCATCTTTTAATTTCCACTTTATAGCTTGGAACGTCGTGTGGGATTCACAAAATATTTTTATATAAAATATTTTATTGCAATTACACGTAAAAGATATTAAATTTTGACATATCAAGTGCAACACCTAGTATTTTTGGAAGCGTTTCATATTTAAGTTTTAAATCAAGCTTATTCTCATTACCAAATATTGAAATTAACGTGGGTTTGCTTTCTTCTAATACTTCTGATATGTCATCCTCCGTGGACATATTTTAACTTTTTTAATAATCTCGGAACTTACAAATAATCTTAAAATGTGTAAAATATCATTGATTAAGAAATAAAACCAAAAACAACAATAAAGAATAGAAACTAACTTATTTTACTTCTGACAGAAAACAGGCTGGCTGATGTTTGTTGGTCAAATCGCTATTAATTTTGTTTAACCCAAAGAAAGATACATAATGGAGTAGTAAAGAAACATTTTTTATTCCGATTACCTAATAAGACGCTACATTGTGACAGTATTTCGTACCAAAAGTGGCTGATTTCGGAATACTTCGGTGTTTCCATGGCAATTGTACAAAAAAGTAATTTAACCTTGTATGAATAACGTTAACGTCATTACTTCAATAAATATAATTTCAAAATTTTCGCATGTTCGTCACAAACAACGATTTATTCATAAATATATAATAATATATTCAATATAATTTTACTTTTTATTTTCGTTTTAAGCAAGTACAAGGTTATTCAAATGCTTTGAGTGAAAATCTTCTTTGAACCCCGATGTAGGTATAGAAAGTTAAGCATTACACTCTTTTTCACTATCTCTAAATCGACGTATTAGCTCATTTTACAACAGTTTGGCCAAGTTCCGCCAAGATCGGCCATGATGTCATGTGTAAGTGTGGGTATGTGGTGTGTGTATGTGTATGCGCATGTTCGTTAGTGCGTATATGCATTTGTGAGTGTGCGTGTGTGTGTGCGTGTGTGCGTGAGTGGGTCTGTGCGTGTGTGCGTGTGTGCGTGTGTTGTGTGTGCGTGTTTTGTGTGTGCGTGTGTGGGTGTGTGGTGTGTGTGTGTCGTGTGTGCGTGTGTGCGTGTGTGCGTGTGCGCGTGTGTGCGTGTGTGCGTGTGTGTGCGTGTGTGCGTGTGTGCGTGTGTGCGTGTGTGCGTGTGTGCGAGTGTGCGTGTGTCCGTAGGTGAATGTGTGTGCGTGTGTGGCTGGGTGTATGGGTGTGTGCGTGTTGCATGTGCGGGGGTGTGTGCGTGTGTTTGTTTGTGTGTGCTTATTTTTGCGTGGGGGGGCGTGCCTAGGGGCGTGTGTAGGTGTGTGTGCGTGTGTGTGGATGTATGCTAGTATACACGATAACTCGAGATATTTAGCCCTCAATTTATTTGCGTTTTACTAAATATTAAGTAAAATATGCACAGATGTGGTCAATTGATGTCAATAAACTATTTCAATTGAATTTATATAAATAGAAAGTTTCGGTAATACAGGGAATGCTTTGTTATTTTTAAATCGGGATCGGTGAAACTGTTATGTTTTAATGAAGGCACGATATAAATATATACAGAAGGTTTAATTTTTGTTATCTTTCATAGCCAAGGGATGCCTTAGCTGACTAAAATTAACGTTCTTGGTTCTACATATTTACAGCCAAAGCGGTCACCGTATATATTTAGAATGGTTTGGGTCTGCTTTTAATCTAGAGTGTCAGAGGTACTGCAACAATTTGAACTCCCAGAAGTGGTTTTAAGCCCGTTTTCTAGCGAAAGAGAGTTTAGGTTACCGACGGCGTTACTCAGCAAATAGCCCACCCTTAGTACAGGTTGCTAGTCCCTCTTTTACGTTAGATTAATTTTTAAAAGGATTTCGGTGATAGGAATCGACAAGTACTTCAACTATTTGTGTTTATCAATTTGAAAAAAGGTGTACTTTCAAAATAAGTTCAATTTGTACAGAAAATTGCTTTAAGAGCGCTGGTTAGGATATTGTATATCCTATTTTCTCGAATGAAGAGAAACCTTAACAGAAATTCAGGAATGCTAGTGTAGCAATACTACAGAGAAATGCTTAAAGAGAAGTATTCTGCAAGCGAGGAAGTGGTGAATTATAATAAAACTTTCGCTTTTATACTTCGTACGGAAGTGGGGTTTTGGAAAATTAGACACGATGTCTTTTGCACATATAGAGAAGGGGGCTGGTGCGTACGCAAACGTAACGTTTTGTTAAAACATTTGGATTCTGAAATTGAATAAATTGTTGTATAAATTATTATCAACATAATTTTAAAATAATAAATATTTATTCATCTTGCTAATTTCTCTGGCTCATTACAACACGATATCTCGAGAAATAAAACATTCACTACCTAAAATTTTCCATTTAAGCTTTTGTTTATTTCACCTGGAGCTGATTAGATTTTATAAAAGATTCAGCTGCACATGTGCGTCCGTCCGCGCGTACTTGCGTGCATAGGTGCGCGTGTGTGCGCGTTTGCGAGTGCTCGTGCACGTGCGCGTGTGCTTGTACGTGTGCGTGTACGTGTGCGTGTGCGTATGCGTGTAGACACGTTTTTGAAGAAAATTTAAATTTACATAACTTTTCTGCATAATGCCTGTTTATATCACGCAAGGTAAGTAAATATGAATGAAAATGGTTAAACTGTGCTATTGATATGTAAGCGCGCGGCTTTTTATTTTTCTATAAGTTAGCATATATTTATGTATATTAATCTCTATCTGACAAAGTTTTTTTTTTAACTCTGCAAATGTACAATCTGTTCAAGCGAACAATAAGTAAGTTTTGTGATACTAATTACTAAACTACCTACAAACAAACTTGCCGAGAAATAATCCAATGATAGTTCTCTTATCTTTAAATTATTATACAATAATTGATTGATTACATTACTTTATAATTTGATGTAGTTAAATGCCTTGCTTAATATGTACGACTAGTACCTACACATTAATTAAACCTGTTAACCAGGTCTGATGGTTTGAAACGTTTTAACCGACGAATGGTATTATCATCATCGAACAATTGTGTGGCTAAGATATTAGGGTGCACTGAAAGCCTATCTTGATATTTCACACAGTAATTTTTAACCACTTCCCGCACTGATTCTATATTAAGATCTCTTTGTATGACATAATTAGGCACATACCATGGAGCATTAACTATACTCCTAAAGACTTTGTTCTGGAATCTTTCTAAGATTTCAATATTTGAGGTACTAGCTGTGCTCCACAATTGTATACCGTACGTCCATATCGGTTTTAAAATGGTCTTGTAAATAAGAAGTTTGTTTTCGATTTTCAACTGTGATTTTCTGCCCAGTAACCAGTACATCTGAGTGAATTTAAGGCCGAGTTGTTTACGCTTGGTAAAAATATGTTTACGCCATGTGAGTCTCCGATCAAGATGCATACCCAGGTACTTTGCATCTTCAGTTTGTGGGATTACCGTGTTATTAAATGATACAGCTGGGCATTTACCTCTTCGCATGGTATAAGTGACGTGTGACGATTTAGTAGTATTTATTTGAATTTTCCATTTCCGATACCAGTCTTCAAGTAAAATTAGGTTTTGCTGGAGGTTTTCCGATGCTACTATAGCTATGTCATCAGCATATGTAGCTATGGTAGCAAGGTTTGTTACGGGTATATCAGTAGTATATATGGTATATAAAACTGGACCCAGGACGCTACCTTGAGGTACTCCAGAGTTAATAGGATATAAATTCGTTAGCTCTTCTCTCTGTTTGATAAGAAACCATCTTCCTTCCAGGTAAGACTTGAGAACTTCGTAGTAATGGTGGGGTAGTACTTTTTTGATTTTGTAGCTTAAACCTTTGTGCCATACTGTGTCGAATGCTTGTTTCACATCCAGAAATACGGCGGAGCAATACCGTTTGGATTCTAGATCATTACTTATTTTGTTAACTATTCTGTGTACCTGCTCGATTGTGCCATGTTGGTTTCGGAATCCAAACTGATGATTGAGAATAAATTCTCTTTCAGCCAGTATTGGTCGGAGTCGTTTTAGTAATAGTTTTTCAAACAATTTTGATAACACTGGCAAGAGACTTATGGGTCTGTAGGATTCAGTATTGGTTAAATTCTTTCCTGGCTTTGAAATCATAATTATTTGAACCAGCTTCCACTGATTAGGAAAATGTTTATTCGTAGAACAGCTTTGAGGATAAATGTTAAAACTTTCAGACATGTAGGGGTTAATTCTCTTAGTACTCTGCCAGTAATAAGGTCCCAGCCAGGTGACTTGTTAGGATTAATTTCGAGTAGTATTGCTCGTTTGGTTTCATGCGTTGTAAAATTTTTGATAGGCAAACCCATTTGAAACGGAGCTTCTAAATAGGTTTTAATTTCACTTTCTTCATCTGCCGTCAATTGTGAAGGAACAGGCATAAATATCTTTTCTGGTGTTTTGCAAAGGCTTCAGCTTTTTCCTTATCGTCTCTTGCCCAGGTGCCATTAACAGTCCTTATCGGTGATGTTGTTTGGTGTGTACGTTTCATTTTTCCGAGTGGCTTTCCACAAGGAATATGCGTTAGCTTCTGTTGCAGTGAGACTACTCATATACTCCTGTATTGATTGATTTTTTATGTCTAATAGCATTTGATTGAGGTCTTGTGCTGCTTCGTTAAATTTTCTTTTGCCCTCTGCTGATCGCATTATTTGCCATCGTTTGCGTAGCCTAGTTTTTCTGTAATTTTAGGACAAAATTCTTTAATTTGTGATGTATGAATATCAGGAGTGGCTTGCCAGGCAGCTTCTTGTATGGCTTTAACTGTCCCGCTGACTTCACTGTCTATGTCTTCGTTTGATTTTAATCGCATATCTAGATTGATTCGTTCATCTAGATGTGTTTTGAAGATATCTCAGTTAGTGTACTTAGAATAGAGCGTTGGTTGTTTTTGTTTATGTTGTACCTGTGTGCACAAAGTCATAATAATAGCTGAGTGGTCTGAGGAAAGGTCTAGTGATGTTTTCATCGTAAATCGTTTGGGATTCATTCCTTTTGTTACTGCAAAGTCAATGGCATCGGGTATTTTCCGAGGGTCCGTTGGCTAGTAAGTGGGCTCACCCGTTGCAAGGCACTGTAGGTTTTAGTTCGTTATTGCAGCTAGTAATTAAATGTCATTCTGACAGATTATTGTTTATGTTTTTACAATGTTGCCTGTTTTCTTTATGAACGTATAAAAAAGAGTTTGCATAGTTATCCTAATAAAAATTATAATAATTATAATTATTTCATTTCTTTTAATTTCCACTTTATAGCTTGGAACGTCGTGTGTGGATTCACACCAGATATTTTTTATATACAAATCATTTTATTGCTAATTACACGTAAAAGTATATTAAATTTTGACATATCAAGTGCAACACCTAGTATTTTTGGAAGCGTTCCATATTTAACGTTTTAAATCGGGTAAGCTTATTCTCATTACCAAATATTGAAATTAACGTGGGTTTGCTTTCTTCTAATACTTCTGATATGTCATCCTCCGTGGACATATTTTAACTTTTTTTTTAATAATCTCGGAACTTACAAATAATCTTAAAAATGTGTAATAACAATATCATTGATTAAGAAATAAAACCAAAAAACAACAATAAAGCAATAGAAACTGACTTATTTTACTTCTGACAGAAAACAGGCTGGCTGATGTTTGTTGGTCAAATCGCTATTAATTTTGTTTTACCCAAAGAAAGATACATAATGGAGTAGTAAAGAATCATTTTTTATTCCGATTACCTAAACAAGACGCTACATTGTGACAGTATTTCGTACCAAAAGTGGCTGATTTCGGAATACTTCGGTGTTTCCATGGCAATTGTACAAAAAAGTAATTTAACCTTGTATGAATAACGTTAACGTCATTACTTCAATAAATATAATTTCAAAATTTTCGCATGTTCGTCACAAACAACGATTTATTCATAAATAAGTGTTGATATTCAATATAATTTTACTTTTTATTTTCGTTTTAAGCAAGTATAGGGTTATTCAAATACTTTGAGTGAAAATCTTCTTTGAACAGAAGTGGACATTTGTTGTCGCCGGTGGCACCATCCATCATCACGTTATTTCACTAACATCTGTCACATTTGAGTCAAATGAGAAAAAATCCAATGAATATTAATTAAACACTACACGATAAGTGTTCTATTTCACTAAAATGTAGAATAACACTCATTTTGTGTAAAATAGAAATGACCGATTTTGATAGCGATGTAAATGAGGGATTCCCAAACAAGTAATTAACTGCAAATAAATGACTGAATATAAAGGTAAAAGCTGGAGAAAAATTTTTATGTTTTATTGAAACAAATAACTATTGTGAAGTAACGATACCAAATGAATTAAGAACAGAGTTGGAACGATGATTATAAACTTTCTTTTCTGTTTGATAACGCCCCTGTATATTTGTAGTCGTAAACATCAATTAATGATGATGAAAAAATCGTACAGTCAATTATCGATCAGAGAGTAGCAGAAAAAGTCATTTTCCAGTCATTTGCTTGTTTATTCAATCAAGTTAGAAGCCTACTATTTAGTACGGCAATGAGAATTTCTAACCAAAAAAAAGCAATTTAAATTAAAATTAACCATCAAGTGCAGTCGTGCATTTAAAAAGAAATCGTAAATTGCTTTTATACGAATAACTCTTTTGTTTTACAGGACATTCGCATTTAAATTTTATATCATAGACTATTAAAGGATTGCCGTTTGTTTGAGTTACTTTGTGGCAGACCATTTCGTTCAATATTTGAGTTTAAAATAATTCGTTTGATTTTTGTAAAATTCAAATATATTACTTTGTCAGTACCAATCTGTACGGGTTTGTTATGTGAATTACCAAACTTATAGTTAGTAATGTTTGTGGTCTTATCTGAATATATAATTTTTTTAAATTGTTTTTTCTCAAAATGTGTTTCATTTTTCTAAGTAGAAGTATACCTTTTATTTGTGAATGTTGTAAATCTTTGTTAATCATTTATAGGTTTTAAACTTATACAATTGAAACGCTTAAAAACTCCTGCTATGTTGGCCTCATACGAACTGAAAGTCAGAAATACTTAATAAACATTTTTGACGTATTGTTTATCAGTATCTCAATTTACTCGTTCTGCTTTCACTAATTTGGCCTTTTAGACAAATCAAAATAAGCCAAATGTATTATTTGTAACAGAATTCGGTCGTTTGGACATGTCGACTAATGGCGATAAAACGTTTCTTGTACATTAAAGTGCCCTAGAAACTTGTTTACTATACCAGAATTTTTGTATAACTGTAATATTTTCATAATAATTTGTCAGTAATCAATGCTAACGTGTCATCTTTTCATGGTGTTTAATTTACTTTTTGTTGTTTGTAAATAGCACATCACATTTTTTTATATAACTTCATTTGCCGATTGAAATACAATGTACAAAAAACATACAAATAGATGTTTGACTTATAATAGTTTTGATCAGAAATAGTTTTCAAATATATCAAATGGTTTCTGAATAATAATGCAAAAAAGGTAGATGAACGGGATGAACTGATTTATAACTACTAAGTTTAAAATTAGGTTCAACTTAAATAAATGTCAAGAACAGACACTAGAGGAAGGAAAAACCTATTTCTCTTTAACGACTTTATCTGTCACCACCACTGACCAAGGGTATAAAATGCAACCCGCCCTACCAATGTCTTTACCATTTATCTACCAGCACGTTTATTAGATTGATTGTGCATGCTTTTTTTTCGTTCAACCCAAAATATTACTTTTAACAATTTTTTTTTGTAAAAAGCACAATGATATTTTAAAATCGAACCGTATGTATTATTCATCCTTCAAAATTTTTAATATAAATGCTGTCGTTACTAGATTTCTAAACGATTAAATCAGCATCTGACGGTTTTTTATGTATTATACATAAGATCTTTTTTTGGGTAGGATAATGATTTAATTTTAGTTACGGTTATTGAATATATCTATCTTAAGAACAGTTTCAATTTAAACAAAAGTTTTATATCCATTTTCACGTACAGAATGTGTTTTATTGCACTATATAAAAGGAAAGGTTTATTGTAACTTCAAACTCATAAAAGAATGCACCCTTCATGCGTTATTGAGGGAAAATGTATCGTTACCTGAGTTTTGATATTTATATTCTACTATTCTAAAAGGTACAAGCTAATAATTCGACACAATAGGAGGCATATCGACGATGTCAATGCAATACCTCGCATTTACAAAATTAAGGAAAATGCACTTTGAGATAAAGAAAAACGTATTGACATCAATGAAATGCGATATTACGCTCCTGTTTAGATATGTAATTATTTTATTTATTATTATGTACACATTATACGACTTCTTTATCGTCTCGATCCGTTATTTGTACGTTCTGTAATACCCGCATGCGGGGACGTGAGTCTATGTTAAGGGCTCAGATTTTTTAGTGAGTTGTTAGTAATACTTTGTAGAAATCACAATAAAAATTTGCTCTTAATTTCGTGTTTTATCATGAAATGGGTGAGAAAATAAATCAATGTATACCTCCCTAAACATGGTCCTTCGAGCCGGATGCAGAAGTACGTGTAAATAAGTGCATCAATTCAAATTCAACAGTTTAATTAATGAAGAATCGAAACTCAACTAAAAAAAAATCCGCAACGTGGTATTTGCGGTAACTCTTTATATCCTTTCATAATTCTTTATTCATGTCAGTCTGCTTTAATTGAACTCAAAATGTATACGAAAAATCAAATGCATTATCGATTATAAATTCAGTATTGTAAAACATTGGAAATTATTTAATGTTAAGCCAGGTATTTAGTCGCCAAGCACCATTTTATTCACAATGGGACAGGTATAAAAGTATTCAAGTTTAACTACATTTTAGCATCGACTTCATATTCCAATCAACTTTTCTATCGTATTCACTTTTTCTAAATCCCTAGATTGTTCTAGCAATGTTTGCACAATGATAAACCCTGAAGAAAATTGAAAACAGCTAAAATAAAAACGCGGCCAATTGAAGGCCCAACTAACTCGTTTTAATCATATTGTAAGCTAAGTTCAAGCTAACAAAAAAACACTAAACCGAATTAAATACTCGTTTTAAAGAAATCCAATCAATTCATCCCACCTTTTTCGACGTACAAACTAAAATCGACAATATTAAATCATTATTCTATAATCAAAATGATAATTCAACTCACACTCCCTTAGATGTACTAAACGTAAGTCAAAACAGTTTGATATCTCAAGTTAAATTGCCAGTTCTAAATCTACCAGTTTTCGGGTGAATACGATCAATGACTGCCATTCTATAATATATTCAACACCCTAATTCATGATAATACGTCACTAAGTAATGTTCAAAAATTCTTTTATCTTAAAACGTGTCTCAAAGAGGCGTTTTACAAAGCATCGACGTAACTGATGATAATTATGCAGTGGCATGGAATATCTTAAAGGAGCTTTTCGAAAATAAGAAAGTTATAGTGAACCGTCATTTAAAGGCAATTATTGAGCTTCCGGTAATTAAACATTGAGACTGCTCAGTTTGAAGAAATTTATTGATACCATTTTAAAAAATTTCGTTCCTTGAAGGTATTAGGCCAACCAAGTGATACTTGCGATACCCCTTTTATATTTATTCTGTCTGGGAAGTCAGATGTACGCACTAAACTGCAATGGGAATCATCACATAAGGGTGATTTTCTAACGATTGACGAATTCACAAAGTTTCTAATCCATAGGTGTCAAATATTAGAATCCATAGAACCTAACATTAAAGCGTTAAAAACTAATAATTCGAACAATAAACGAGTTAACTCAATCACATCAATGATCATAACAAACAGTGTAACTTGCTCGTTTTGCAAGGATCAACATCTCAATTATCGTTGTCCAAAATTCTTAGATATTCCAGTCAAGCTTAGATACGCGGAAGTCAGGAAACACAAATTATGCACAAACTGCCTAAGACCGAATCATATGAATTCTGACTGTAGATCTAGACCGTGTAAACAATGTTGTAAGAAAAATAATACACTTCTGCATCAAAACGCAGAAAACAAATTCAAAACGATACACTTAATCCAACGACTGTTAATAAAACGGTGACAAACACACCAATACTTAATCAACCACAATCGAGCCAAGAAGTCACTGAAGTGCTTGCAATCAGCCAGATTGCAATATAACTTTATGATTATCGCTTTTTATAAAAAATTAAACCTTAAGGATCATAATATACAAATTCCAATCAATAATTCGTTAACCAATATCCAAACAGAAGCCACAATCCAATCAAGTTATAATAATTTAAAATATAAGGTTTCATTCTTGACAATGAAAAAATATCGGATCGACTCCCACAGATTGGATTTGACATTTCTAAGCTAAATGTCCCACAATCAATAAAACTAGCAGATCCACACTTACGCGAATCCGGGCCAGTTGATATCCTATTACGATCCAGTACATTTTGGAAATTTCTGTGCGCAGATCAAATTACCAACGACAAAAATTACCCCATTCTTCAGAAATCTCAATTGGAAGTGTTAGTATCGGGGCCACTTCCCTCCAGGTGCTTCCTAACAACTAGCGTTTGTCACCTCTCCCAAACCACAGACATTCTACATAATTACATTGAACGATTATGGAACGTCGAGTAACTTACCGAGGTGTACAAATACACCGAGGAAGAACGCTAATGCGAACAAGAGTTCGTAACTACTCATTCTCGAGACAGCACTGGTCGATTTATTGTATAATTACCATTAAGGGACGAACTTAATTCATTAGGGGATTCACAATAAACCGCAATTAAACGGTTTTATAACAACGAAACAAGATTATTAAAAATCCAGAGGTAAAGTAACAATTTAATGACTTTTTGTTGGACTATCTCAAACGTGGTCATATGTCAGAGATACCCCCTGATCACTTGATCTCAGTGAATCCAATCTACTATTTTACCCACCACGCTGTCATAGAACAAACAAGCGAAACAACTAAGCTTTGGTTGTTTTTGACGGTAGTGCAAACAACATCTGGAATGTCATTCAACGACCTTCAAAAATTAGGTCCCCAACCACAAGATGATCTAGTCTCAATTACCTTTCGACTCCGAACCAAAATGTACCGCTAAATAAACAGTGATTAGTCTAAAAGAGATTTGCAACGAATTGTTTGGCGACGTGATCCTAACCTCGAATCGAAACATTACAGGTTAAATAAGGTAACCTATGGAACAACAGTTTTTAGCCATACGTACCTTACACCAAGCAGCTTACGATAATCAATCTATTTACCCAAAGGCATGCAAGGTTACTTTACAAAACTTTTCCGTGGACGACCTGATTTCAGGAGCCGATACAGTGGAGAATGCTGTGCAGTTAAAGCATGCAATTAGTACCATCCTAGCCAGTGCTGATTTTGAACTACGTAAGTGGCTTCCAAATGAAACATCCATTCTAAACTCGGACTTGTCGAATCAACCAAACATTGCACATTAAGTAACGAAACAAAAACTTTAGGAACACGGTGGGATGCAAATCAAAATTGTTTAAGTTATTCAGTAGAACCGATAGACCTAAAACATCCTATTACAAAACGAAAGATATTATCCACTATCGCGAAAATATTTGAGCCTTATTTAGGGCTAATTGGCCCACCAATAGCAAACAGGTTGGGATGAATCCGTATCAAAAGAACTGCATACTAGGTTCGCTTAGTATTGTAGCCAGCTCCACTTCTAAGGTCAATTAAAATTCCTGGACAGGGGAACATTCCAAATTTCACACGGACCGAAATTCACGGTTTCTGTGACGCGTCAGAAAAGTGTTATGGGGCATGTTTATACATCCGCACCACAGATCCTCTTAACAATTACGTTAAACTGCTATGCTCCAAATCGAGAGTTGCGCCCATAAAACCCATATCACTGTCTAGATTAAAACTATGCGGTGCAGTTCTGCTAACACAGTTAATACACAAGGCAGCCCAATCATTGAGACTAGACATTAATCAATTGTTTTACTGGTGCGATTCAACAATAGTCTTGGACTGGATTGCAGCAGAACCAAAAGCTTGAAAAACCTTTGTCGCAAACAGAGTGGCAGAAGTCCAGAGATATTCAAACATTGGCGATTGGAATCATATCAATTCTAAAAATAATCCAGCGGATACCATTTCCAGGGTGCAGGTCACAAGCTTTACAAACCTCATCTCTTTGGTGGTCAGGACCAGAATTTCTTCAAGAAGATATCAAATTTGGGCCAGATTGAAAACGCGTCATAACAATCAAACTAAATTTAAAATGTAACGAAATACCTGACGTTTAATCGCAATATTTAGCTCCACCCTTGATGTATCTATTTTCGAAAAATTCTCTTCATTGAACAAAATTCAACGTATTTATGCGTACTGTTTACGATTTATAAAAAAAACAAGATCAAAGAACACTGATAAGTCTTTTGATAATTTAAGCACAAGCGAACTTCACGAATACTTAACCGCCTCAATCAAGTACTCTCAAATTACCGAATTTGGGAACGAAATCAATTCCTATTAAGAAATCAAGCTCTACCCACAAAAGAATAGTAGGCCTAAACCCTTTTTTAGGCGATCATTCAATATTAAGAGTTGGTGGTAGAATTACGAAGTTCGACACATTCTTTGATAAAAAACATCAAATATTGCTATCAGCTAAGCATCCTCGTACTAAATTAATAATAATGGGGGAACATTTAAGAAATCTTCACGCTGGTCCACAAACCTTGTTATCAATTTTGCGAAACAATTATTGGATTATTAATGGAAAAAATGCTCTACAGGGTATCCCACAATAATTCATAGTTTGTCATACAGCTAAACCTAAAATTGTAGCCCAGCAAATGGGTCATTTAGCTGAATAGAGAGTTACTCCCTCAAAGGGATTGACTTTGCGGGAAATTTGACAGCCAAGATGGTAAACTTCGAAATAGAAACTTAATTAAAACCTACATATGCATATTTGTTTTGCAACAAAGCCAGTGCACCCAGAGCTGGTCTGTGACTTAAGTACATCAAGCTTCTTGAACGCGTTAAAACGATTTGCTTCACATAGAGGAATTCTAAAACACATCCATTCTGGCAATAGTAAAAACCTTGTGGGTGCCAACAATCATTTAAGTACTTACGTAAATAACAATGAGGTAAATCAGTATTTAAACCAAAGTTCTATCCAGTGGCACTTTATACCGCGATATTCCCCCAATTTTGGAGGATTATGATAAGCAGGGGTAAAGGCAGCTAAATACCACCTTGTAAGAATCATAGGTAATACTCATTTAACATTTTAGGAACTAGACACTATTTGACTCAGACAGAAGCAGTTTTGAACTCCAGACCTCTCGCGCTATCCTCCGATTTAAGTCCATTAACACCCAGTCATTTCCTCATTGGAGACGTTTTAACTGCATTACCACAACTAAATGTCGAAGGTATTCCTGAAGGCAGATTAACAATGTATAGACGTCTCACTCAAATGGTGCAACATTTTTGGCGACGTTGGTCAAACGAATACCTCACTCATGCAACAAAGAACAAAGTACAAGACGTCACCATCAAATCAACTGGCTGTTGGCACGATGGTGCTGATAAAGGAAGAAAATTCACCTCCAATGAAGTGAAAATTAGAGAGTCGTTACAATCCATCCAGGGGACGACAATGTAATTCGCGTGGTGGATGTGAAAACCAACGACGGCGTTATAACACGATCAATCGCGAAGGTGTGTGATCTACCAAGTGGTGAGAGAGAATACAGTATGTGAAAGGTGTTATAGCAACGTGCATCATTTAGGGGTATGGACTGTAGTTAGGCTTAATATGTTGTAATGTAAACTGCAATGAACTTACTATTGCATTAATGTTGAAAGCCGCGCTTTGAAGGGTGGCGAAATGTTTAAGTATGTAATTATTTTAGTTATTATTATGTACATATTATACGACTTCCTTATCGTCTCGAGTCCATCATTGTACGTTCGGCAATACTTGCATGCGGGGGACGTGAGTCTATGTTAAGGGCTCAAGTTTTTTTAGTGAGTTGTTAGTAATACTTTGTAAGAATCACAATAAAGTTTGCTCTTAATGTCATGTTTTTGAAAAATGATAGCTCACGTCATTAACGAACTGTGGTCCAATACCTCGTATGTGTGAACCAACGTAGAAGATAGTGCCTGTTGGAGCGTTGATGCTCTTTGCTTACACCTGTTTTTTCCATAAATTTTGAATTTCTTCAATTTACGGTAAGATTATATTGAAATTTGATTTATGCCGAAACACTATAAAGAAGATTCGTCTCATAATTTCACGCTTTTACCATAAAAATGTTTAAAAATATTAACATGCAGTTACGTGTTATTGAACAGTGCATAGTGAGAATTTTTTCTACAAAAATGTGTGGGAAGAAGATGGTTGAGTTGTGCAGAAAGGCGCAATTAAATAAATCAGGTGATTTAAGTAATTTATTATTACTATGGTTTGTTCGTCAAAATGATGGTTATTTTGTTTGTTAAATATCATAGGGTTTGTTTCTGTTTTATGATCTTTCTTGCTTTTGTGATTCTGAAAAGCATAGTTTACTAAAAAGTAAAATTTTCCGTTTTCAGAAGAAACAGAAATTTCAACAAAAGTCCTTTAATAGCCATTGAGAATATATAAACGATAATAACTGCGTCATCTAAAGATGATACAATAATCAAAACTTGAAATATCGTTCAAAATCAAAATCAGCTTAAAATTATAATTTTGGAGGACAGTAAATTAAATAACTCTCACGAAATAATATTATCTAACAACATGGAAGTGGACAACAGTTTTGAAGACCTTATGGAAACTGAACCTGTAGGGGTACCAAATCATGTACATTCTAGTTTTTCAAATGTAGAAGGGGGGAAGCAATATGAAGAAAACCATGAAGACGAGAACGATCAATTAGGTGTTAGTGATGATGAAATCTCTAGTAATGAAAATGAGGATACGGAAGATAAGACAGGATCAAAATGGAAAGTAAACAAACGATTGAGAATAAAAGGAAAGAGTATCTACGGTTCAGAACACCAAGAGGCGAAAAAATACTTTTCAGGATATCAAAAGAGTGGACGCACATTGAAGGAGATGTAAATCAAAGTCATGCTAAACGTCTAAAAAAATGTGCAATGAAACCGTTAGAAAGCAGACTTTTGGAACATCCTGGACTGGAATCAAAGAAAGATTTTAATATGTAACTTAGTATCACAGAAGCATACGCAGCGCCAAACTACAGGAAAAGAAACATCAAGACGTTGATCATCCCTCTCTTACAGCTTAAACATTGATGAAAAGACTGTTCCCGTTTGTAAACCCATGTTCCTAAATACACTTGGTATCGAAGAATGGACCGTAAGAAACAACGCACACAAATCTCAGTTTGTAATTTCTGATTCTCCTAACAATAATGGAACATTTTCTAAACCCCAAAAATTAACAAAAACGATGTTGCATACTCAAAAGAAAATCAACAGACAGTAGTCACTAGAAATACATTTATGAAATGGATTAAAAAATTAAATATTGGTATATTCAAACCCAGAAAAGATCGTTGTGATACATGAGTGGAATTTGAGGCAGGAAACTTAATTAAGACGAATGAGAAACTCATACAAGAAGTGAAGACAGGGCTCAGAAAAAAAAATCACGACAAAGAGGAAGGAGAAAAAGGAAATTGTCACGTTATGACTATGGATTTGCTGGTGGTGAAAACCTGTCCGTCTTTGCAAGTACTTTACTTTAAAACTAAATTAGTGTGCCACAATTTCATATTTTTTTGATCTTGATACAAAGGATGCTACATGCTACTGATTCGACAAACAAACGCTGACTTACAAGCTTCAACATTTGCATCGATAGTGGTCAGTTTTTGCTTATAACTCACTATATTTTCTTCAAACAGAATATTAAGATGATAGTGTTGTATTCAGTTGGATGCACCTATCAAAACAGAAGCAACATTTTATCAAATGCTCGTATCAATATAAAGTGACTATTATACAAAAATTTTTGGTGAAAGGACATGCACAAATGGAGTGCGATGGCGTCCATGCAACAATTGAGAAAAGACTTAAAAATCGCACAATCGAAATTCCTAACAATTACTTTCAAATAACAGAAGATGCTCGTCGCACTCACAAACCTTATGAAGTTGTATGTCCAACATATAGCTTTTTCCAAAATTTTAATGACAATCTGGTTTATGATTCCATCAGACCTGGTAAAATGGCTAACGATCCAGCAGTCACTGATATTAGAGCGTTGAAGTATGAAGACGGAATCATCAGTTATAACTTAGATTTTGATGAAGAATTTTAACCACTGCCACACAGACCAAAACATCTACTAAAGAATATAAAAGAATTTCCACAATTATTTGCAGCAAAGTTACCGATTCCAAAAAAAAAAGTTCTTACATCTTCAATAAATAAAATTAACAATTAATCAGATTTTTTTGGATCTTCTATGATAATTTACCATCTAAAGAATCAGTACAACTTTCGTTCTAGTTGTTTATTTTTTGTAGTTTATTTTTTGCAAAAAATGTTGACCAGCAATAAATTTTATTTGTAATACCTTAATTGGGAAATTATTTGCCTCATGCGATACCTATATCATCAACTTTTTGACAAAATTTTAAACGCAATACCTAGTAAGGACAGTAAATTTACAAAATATTGAATTGTTGGGGTCATGTTTGTAAATGATCACGATCAAATTATTTTAAGTGTATTGAAGTAATAAAAGTAGCAATTTAGCTTTTTCTCTTCATTTATTAAAAAAAATGTCTCCTGAAAAACTTTAATTTGCACTTACGAGGTATTGCAATCATTAAAACGCATATTAACATTATTAGCTATAAGGTTTTCAGATCGTGGAGCTTCTTCAGATAGACCGAGATGGTAGTGTTGTGGTAACACGATCTGCTT
Source organism: Vesta saturnalis (assembly GCA_036346205.1). NCBI lineage: Eukaryota > Metazoa > Arthropoda > Insecta > Coleoptera > Lampyridae > Vesta > Vesta saturnalis. Next base: position 325,958 of record JARFJB010002462.1, on the reverse strand, counting down.
AGTATTTGGGAGGTAATGGGTTCGATTTCCGTTACCGTCTACCCTGTAATGCTGGGGTATTATTTTCGCCCTCAGAACCTAATTCTGTTCCTTCCGATCCGATTCTGACCGCACCTACCTTTAATTGCACCTTACATACATACTTAATGTATGTATGTTGGGAATCCATGATTGAGGCCGAAGGAGCTTGGAAAGATCAAGCAGCCCGCCGTACCCCTTGGAGGGGGAATTAAATACGTCGCCCTTTCCTCTCCTTTAGACACCTTACTACCGACGAAATGATACATTTCCAAAACATACGTCTAAAAATAATTATCGGTGCTGTTCAAAACAAAAACTGTTTCCCTTTAGAAAGTATTGACAGTGATGATATTTAAGAATTCTCCAAATTTATAGAAACGTTGTTAATTTAATGTAATTGATCTTAAGAAAACAACGCCAATCAATTATAAACAAATCACTAGGGTAGGCGGGACAATTGTTGGCCACCCAATAATGTTGGCTACGATAAATTTAATTTCATATATTAAGAATCTTCTTCAATTTTTACTATTTTACAAGATATAGGAACAATATGGAAATCTTGACGATAAACAGCTCTATTCAGTCGTTATTCACATGCGTTAAATAACAGCGACATATTAGTGCATAGAGTGGACGCTATATTTTAGGCGTCAATAAAATTTATAAGGCCACCGCTTAGATGTAAACAAGTTTTTAATCGGACATGTGATTAATGTTGTTATTTAACACTGTAACCAAACACCCTTAAGCTACAGTCTTAGCTGATAATGGTTTGGTTATAACTCAGTAGGTTTTGAGCCTTTTGCTCAGTCGGAGATTAGGATAGGCGGGGTTCATAGATATTATCAGATGTTGATTTAAAAAAAATGTATACATAGATATGTTCGCTTTACAAATTGATGTTGCTTCAATCTGAAACTAAATTATTAAATAAAAGGGCCCAACTCGTTTTATGGAAAAACAAGTAAACCATGAATATAATAAAGTTAAAAAGTATTGACAATAACAAGCTTTATTTACTACCTTAATTTTGAGTATAAATGAGAATATCTTAAAGCTAGTGTTAGTAACGATTATTTAACTTAAGTAAAACTAATTTATGGAATTATTAACAGAAATAAAATACCTTATTTTGATTACACTGTACTTCTGTACGTTACGAAACGGCGGCTTGCTGAATCAGCGCTTGGAAAATTTTGCATGGGAGTTGAAATAAAACTGGATTCGGATGGATTAAAATTCCCCAAATGTATAAATTTTTTGCTGGTTTAATGGATATTAAAATTCCACTTTATAGTAACAAAAGTTATTGCTCAATATTGGTTGAACGTAATTATACCGTACAGTAACTAACGGAAAAATGCAATTGGTTAAGTAATTATGCAGAAAAATAAAATAAAGTAAAACGTAAAGTACAAGTAAATAAAAATGCCTGAAAAAGCAAACATCTCAAACTCTTGTATAATAGCTTTTCAAATAAACTTACCGTACAAATTATACAGCACTTATTAAAAAATTTAACAAACCAACAATGTTTCCGCTACATCCACCTTAAATATATCACCAAAAAGAGCCGCTAAGGTAGTCTGTGCGCATGAATATGTGAATCAAATGTGCAAACAGTAAGCGTACGAGTTTATTTTAAAATAATTAAATGCATGCTTTTATGCAACACACGCTACACGAAATGCATGTTAAGTTGCCTAAATAAACGTAAATTTGATTAACAAACGTCAACAGTTTGTTACAATATGTTGGTTTAACCTTCTACTTAAAAAGAACCTTTTAGGTTAAGCTATTTGCGCCTTTTTCACTGGTCAATAATTATGTTATAAAACTTGCATAGGAACAGACATTGTCCATCATGGCCAGTAACTATGTAGTTAATTTTTATTGGCGGCATCTGTTTTTCTATAAATATCAAAGAGGCTACTTGTTATACTTGAAAAGACATTTCTTCTTGCTATAGACAACCTTTGGCATGTGGCAAACATCTGTGCTTCAGCTATCCCAGTCATTGTATCCACAACACCTAACGTTTGTAATCACACGTTTGCCTTTTGTGGGAGGGATTGACCATCTGGATTTCACACTACTTGTCATCTGTGAAGATAAGTAATATTTTTTTAATAGTAGCTAATAGGTAAGTTACCTATTTATATTTTACTTTCAGAAAAAGTAAATACGCCTGAAGTAGCCGAGGTAGCTAATAAAGAAGTGCATAGAGTAAAATGTGCACGACGCCCTAAAGACCACAGACGGCGGCATGGGTCACCGCTCCAGTTCTCAACTTTAAATTGTCTAGATCGACTTTTCAATTTAGGCAGAGCAGCAATTCTATGAAAAAATTGCTCACTTTAAGACGTTCAAGCATCCGTTAAGACATTTTTAGACGAAAACCCCCGGCATACTTATTTCAAACAAAATAAACCTGGAGAGAGTCGGTTTTCAGTCTTTTTCGTGGGAACACCCAAACATCACCTTAAGAACCTGGAAAGCAATTACTGCCTCTCAAGTGCTATTGTTTCCAGGCAGATGTGAGAAAATGGTTTCTGCAAAATGAGCAATATCTGAAGAAAAGCATCTAAATAATATACTAAATGACCCTTCACTTATCCTTAATGGGGATAAAACGTTCTTCTACTTGTGTACCAAGATCAAAAAGGTGCTTGCACCCAAAGGAACTAAGAATGTATGCAAGATTGAATACCATCCCAAAACAAACCTAACAGTAATATTCAGTTTTTGTGCCAACAGTGACACACCCACGCCTATGGTGATATATCTTTACCAGAAAATTTCAGATGTAGTAAATCCATACCAACCACACGGGGTGTTGCAAATAGTTATAACAGATGGATCAAATTTTTATGAGTGCATAGCAAATATATTCTATAAACTCATTAAAAAAATCAATGTAGCTTACTCCGCTTTTTTTGTTCGTTGACAGCCATGTTACACACCTATGAACTATGCAAATTGCACAACGATTCTCCAGCCAGCGAACGTTGCCTGCTGTAAGCCGTTAAGGAACGGTTGGAAAAGCGAAGTACTTCAATTGAAGAGATAATCCTTATGACGTGGAACAAAAAAAATTGCTCCCATGATAATCACCTTAAGCCAAATACCACTAAAAATGGTGTTGAAGCTTGCGGTTTATATCCATGGTCCCCCAATGCCATACATTACACCAAAAGTTGCGCATGCTACCACTGAAACTTCTTTGTCAGAAATCGGTGAAGACTGTTTATAATTCCGACAGTTTAGACATATCGTAGGTGAAGAAAGGTTCCAGATGTCAATCCTTTGCTTGTAAATATAACTGTAATATGATATTTAAAAAAAAATTAATATAACTCGGGTCCTTTAAGGCTAATTACTATCCGGTTGACACTAAACTAAATGGAACAGTTTTCTCAAAATTTAATTATGCGAAATAATTTTTAAGCTAAGATTACATCAATCAGTAACATAAGTGCTAAATTTGCTCTTGGTTAAATAAATAAACGTATTACTGTGTATAAACAGTATAGGCAGTATTAGAAAGTTTCCTAGATTCACACAAAAAATGAGAAAGAGACGAACATGACGTTAATAGTTGACCAAAACGGCGGACGATTTCATCAATTATATTTCAAAGCTATGTTGAGAAACGCAAGTATACAGAGCTAGTTTATTTCGAATAACATTAGCACATGCAAAGGCAAATAAAGTATAAAATTCAAACAAATACGAGAAAAAAAAACGAATTCCAGCACAGAACGTAAAAAATAAAACTCATAGGTAAGATTTCGTAAGCCAAGTTAAGGATATCGAGGCAATGGTTCAGCTTAATTGTTAACTGTTGGGTAGAAAACTGTGGGTGATATAATCAGGCATCATTTTTTTAAGTGTGTATTTCTCGAAATAAACCGCTTTACATAAAATTTGAAAAAAAAGTATTAGAAACCATATAAATATATGTAACAATTAAAAATATGCTTCATCATGAATAAATATTAAGCGTAACTTTCGATTATAGCGTTCTGAAACAACTTCATAATTAACTACAAGTTCGTTACTTAACAACAGACCAAAGATGGTTATATAAAAATTAACAAAAAATTTAAAGAGCTTCGTGACACTACAATTAAATCTAAGATTGGTGAACGTATAGTTAAGCTATAGTTAATTTAAAGGCGAATGATGGTACTGGTAGAATATGCTTCCACCCAAGTTAAGAATATCATATTTCTAACAATCAATTATAACAGTTAAATTATATCTGCAGATTTTAAAATAAATTTCAGGGACTAAGGTAATGCAAAATAACTCGGTGTACTTAAAATTTGAAAAAACTGTATTAGAAGACATAAATATATGTAGTAATTAAAAATACACTTGATTAGGAATAAACACTAAGTGTAACTCCCGAATACATGATTATGAAACAACTATACGAATGTGTTGTTAACTGTAAGTGAAATGAAAAGACAAGAAAAAAGCGAATATTGTATCGTGTGTGCAGGACTGAATAGACCGTGCATTAGAAAAAGAGAGCTAAAATAAAATTTATGAAAAATTTTAAATAAAACATTGCAATGCATGTTTGTAAAGAATAATTGTGTAAGATGCAGTACATATGTGTAGGATCGTTAAATAACAACAGACCAATGATTCTTATATGTATAAAAAAACAACCAATTATAACAGGTTCAAAAATAAAGTTTAAATTGATATGAGTCATACTGTGTGTACCAATTTTAAAGTGAGTATGACATTATAGTTATTCATTTAAATAATTCAGAGTATCTTCCACCAAAAAAGATTTTATTCACATACTGTACAAGAAAATACCTTAGTAAAACCTTTATAAGTAGTCAAAGCTTCCAATTATATAAGACAAAAGAACATTATTGGCAACTCGAGATAATTTATAATAACAAACGTTTAAATAAGTTATGAAGTAAAAACAATCAACCTGAGAAGTCGTAGTGGATTAAATTTAGTAAAACATCAATGTAATGTAAATGGTTCCTTAACTAATGTTTCCTCCACCATTTGACAATTTTGTGTGTATTATTTGTAAGGACACCGACGTAAACCAGCAGCAATTATAAACAAGAAGCTGCAAGGGATAGGTACCCCATGCCAACCCGGGAAGTATCACTACCGTTACCATGGGCTCCTTAATAGTTATTTTCCGATCTTCTGAGCTCGATAAGGGCTGCCCGTCATCCTTTTCGTATCCTTAATCCATTTCCATCCGATTCTTCCCCTTGTACTCTCTGTAATCTTCTTATGGGATCAACCAAAAATTAACAAGAAGCTTGATTTTCTCATTCATTATGGTAACATCCGTGGTACCAGATGTAATATTAATGCTGCTCACTCAAGGTGTTGAGCAATTAGAACATCTTTTTTCCATCAGAAACACAAGTCTCTAAATACTCTTATTCACATATCTTGGAGTTTCCCCAATATAATTTTCACTCTAACTTTCGACATAAACTATCATGGAATTGGTTATTTACTAGTTTTGGAGGAATCGTTCCGTTGGAATACACTGTATGTCGGTTTTGGCAGTTAGACGAAATCTGTAGCAAAACATTGATTTCCAAGGAATCTTAAATACATATTTATGCGAACCGTAGGAACGTTTGATCGTGTCTACCATTTAAAGGATTAAAACCGACTTTCACATTCACTCATTCCATGGCTCTCAAACGCTTTTAAATCAAAGTTTATAAATGCCAAATTATTATAAACTTTATCGAAATCATTCGAGAATATTTAGACGGTGGTTATTTAGTGAAAATGAAATCCCTTCGAATTTAGAGCGTCTACATTTTATTACTTGCTTCTTCATACTATCCTAAAATCAGGAAGCACATGTATAACACTACGCATAGTTTTTGTCGCTTCATATCGCACTGATGAATTTAAGCAATATAACTTCTTACTGTCTAGACCCACGCCATAAAAAGGTATCTTCCACATTTGACTAAATTTCCGTAGATGTTCCTTAGCATTTACTGCACATGTAAATGCTACGTACAGAACATTTCTTGTATTTCCTGAACACCAAGTCTAGCTGAAAATGTTATAGAAGTTTTCTCCTGATGATCCTGTTTCGAGATTTTGAAATTACTAGTTTTACCCTTCGTATCAATTCTTCTTTATATTTAGACGTGTGAATTAACCAAAATCTGACTATTTTGGGAAGAGATAATTTTCCATAGACCTTTAAAAAGTTGTAGTTTCACATTTACGTTAACGATAGTTGTTTCAGCGTAATATATCTTGAAAAAGCTGATCTTTACGAGAGAAAATGGTCAGACCAGTCAGTAGACGATTCAGGTAGTTATATTAAAGTTTTTGACATGCAATGATATACATCAACTAATATATTTAGTTACAACATTAGTATACCTAACAAGAATTGCACAAAACGAGTCATTTCTACTGAAATTAATTCTACTTTGATCACATGGGACTACTTGCACTTCTTACGTTATTGACAAAACAAATAATTCAAATCTATTGGACTGGTGGGATGGATGGGATGAAAGACCTCAACAAGATATTGCTTCACGTTGGATATTACGACCTAAACACACGAATGGTTTTAGTCAGGAAATATGTGAAGGCATGTTAAATATATACTCCACTCCACTCCACACACGTCCGCGTGTGCGTATGCGCGTCCGCGTGCGCGTGTGCGTGTACGCGTGCGTGTGCGTGTGCGCGCGCGTATGTGTGTACTTTGAATCGTTGCTATGCTTGTAAAGGAAGGGCAAATTGGTTACCTTTTCTAAAAATTGTAATTATTGCGTTCATATTGCAATAATTTCCATTCTAGAAACTATTAGCAAACCTGCTAAACTAAATTCACAGAGTAGTTATGGCAACGACAATATTGTAATTTAATTATAGATTAGTTTTATCGAAGCATTTCTTAAAACGTCATTGTTTCTTGATCAGAGGGGCCACATATATACATGTTACCATCTTAATCTAATGCAAATAATGCATACATAATGCGATTTAAAACAGGGGTACAGTCTCTTAGTGGCGCAGTTGTTATAAATATGATCAAGATCGCACTGCTACACAACATAAAGAGATCAAAAAAACCATCGAAGGCAAAAGAAGATATGGAGCTTTGATAACGATAACAAGATGCTAGCCAATATCCAAAACAAAAACACATCGAATATTTCTGGAAGCCATTAAAATAGAGAAAACAACCAGAAAGCGAAAACTAAAGGAGAAAAAAGAGAAAGTAATGAAGAACAAAATCCTGATATATCTGATATTAGTGTTCTGTATCAGTAGGTTGAGATTTACATGTGTGACTACGTGTAACAGGACTATGTCGCTATAGTGAAGAATCATGTGCTTCATTATGAATAATTTGTGTGATTTGCGATGATTTATCAAAAGGAGCTGGTGTTATGCATCGTATAAGAGGTTTCCATATATGTGGTAGTCGTTGGCCGACATCTCCTTTGTTTAATGAGTGAGGTCGTCTCTCTATGTACAATAATGAATTTTACAAACAATAGAAGGCGCGCCGATGGGTTCTCCACTTTCTCCTGCATTTGCTAATAGCTACATGGATGATTTTGAATCACGCGCAATCACTACTGCTGACCTAAAACCAAAATGTTGGTGTAGGTATGTTGACGACATTTTTAGTTTGGTCATACGGTGTCAATTTATGACTCACGTAAACAGCATTCATCCCAACATAAAATTTACTGTAGAGAAATAAACAAACCGTGCACTACCTTTTCTAGATTTACTTATAATAAGAAACTTCAGAGTGATCAACCTCAAGTGTATACCACGTGATCAAAATATTTAAGTTGGTACCACTGATATGTTGGTAAGAAGCTGTATTGCTCTAGCTACTCTAGAGTATGGTTCGAGTAAAAACTACGATCAGTTTCAAATCTTTATGGAGGTCATTAACTTATACGTATTATAAAATATTATCTTAAGTTAAACAATGATTATTTTGTATTTGATTAGACTGCATCCCTATAAAATACAACAAAATAAATAAAATATTATTTAATGATTGGATTAAATAATTACAAAATAATGAATCTTATTTATTTAAATGTTATAATTTCATTATAATTAAATAAATTTTACAGTACATGTTTATCGAATGACAATGTCTTTAAAAATTTTTTTTAACTCCTTAGGTACACATTAGTTATCACACTTTGCTTTACAGCATATGTTCAAATGACCGCCATTAAATTGTAAACATAAGTTCACCCTACGTTGCATATTCTCAAATACATTTTGTAACATTTCGGCACCAATATTATGAACTTCATGAGTTATAGCATCTCGCAGTTCTTGAAGAGTATGCAATCTTCTGCTGAACACTTCGTTTTTTAAATAACCAAAAAGTGAATTCGGTCGCCAACGATTTACACTAATGATTCTATCTTCAAAGAAGTCTCGTAAATAATTAATTGTAGCCTTGCAGTATGTGGGGTAGCGGAGTCATGCTGGAAATACCCGTTTCGTAATTCACGATCATCCAAATTATTAATAAATGGTTCTAAAAGTATTTCCCTGTATTTTGCCTCAGTAATTGTGCCATCGAAAAATACTGGTCCAAATATTAGTTGTCGCGACATTGCTATCCAGACACCGACCTTGATAGGGTGTAAGGTAGTTTCTCGAAATACATGTGGATTTTCTGCAGACCATGTACGATAATTTTGGCTATTTATGTAACCGGACAGATGAAACCAAGCTTCATCAGAAAAAAAAGATACATCCAGTAAATCATTGTTCATCGTATTGTTGAACCATTGACAGTAGTTTACTCTAAGCTGAAAATCTCTATCTCGCAACTCTTGTAATACCGACACCTTGTACGGGTACAAATGTAAATTCTTCTTTACTGCAGTGTGGACACTTCCATAGGATACATCTAAAAATTATTTACGTAAAATTATGTTTGTATGGTAAAATTTTTCATACGTGTTTGTGCAGATAGTTTTCGCACAGATTTATTGGGGTTTGCATTCATCGTTGCTTGGATATCTGCTAAGGTGTGCTCTGTTAAGACAGTAGCCGAAGCTTCACGTTTGCGTTTTAAAACACTACCAGTTTCCATGAATCAAGCTATCAATCGATTACGATGTTGACTAAATGTTTCTAACTAATATTTTCATTTGGGTACTCAACAGTAAATTGATCAATGCATGATTGCAATGAATAATGCTATTGCCCATTACCATCTTGGAAGCCGCTACGAAAATGAGCCACAACAATGAATGTGTCGTCATGACCATTAAATTCGATATCACAATTTGAAATTCAGAATATATAATTTGTCTTGATATAGACAGTTTGTAAATAACTCAAGAAAATACAAAAGTGAAAAACGAAGGAATAATATGACATAAACAAAGCAGCCAACTGCAAAACACAACAATATTAACAACTAGGGATTTTTGTCATACCACTACAGTACACTTGAGATTGATCACGTTGTATCAAGGTAGTTTCGATCACACGGTTTATAGAAAAGATAACCACACTAATCGTTATCTTAATGCGAAATCTAACCACCATCCAATGCAACTCAACGTTATAGTTGAAATACTATGTATAAGATCACTTCGATTAACAGATGAAAAACATCGACCGGGAGAATTACAAAACCTTGTTTCGATTTTACTAAAAAATAGTTACAGTTCAACTCAAATTAATCAAACATTAAAGAAGCAACAAACAAAACTTGTAGTTCACATTAATCAAACTGGAAACCATAACAGAAAGCTACTCATGTTACCTTATATAGAAGGTTTTACGGATAAAATTGCAAGTAAGTTTCCAAAAAATTTGTTCAAAGTCGTTTTTAAGCCATATAATACCATATATTAATTACTTCTTAATCCGAAAGAAAGGTTCTTGGCGAAAGCCAAGGTGTTTGTGAAATAAAATGTAATGTATGTTTTAAATCTTACATTGGACAAACAAATAGAAGACTATCTGTACAAGCACAAGAATATAACGTATCGATTAGACAAAAAATTCTATCATCATATTTAACAAGTCATACTATAGAAACTGGACATAGAATTAACATTGACGGAGTTGAATTTCTTGCTCCAGAAAACACACAACAAAAATGAATAATAAGAGAAGCCATTGAAATAGAGACGACCTTACTCATTAAACAAAAGGGATGACGGCCAACGATTACCACATATACAGAAACCTCTTATACGATGCGTAACACTAGCTCTTTTTGATAAATCATCACAAATTACACCAATTACTCACAATGAAGCGCATGATTTTCCATTAGAGCGACATGGTCCTGTTACACGTAGTCACACATGTACAGAACACTAACATTAGGTATATCCGGACGTGTTCCCACGTTGTTTGTTTTGGTCTGCCATCACGACGTTTAAGCCATCTGCTGTTGATCCGTACACAACTTCTTGTAATTCGAACCGAACTGATACCACCAATGCCATTTGTAGTTGATGTGTCACTTTCTCTGTAGTTTTCCCTTTCACTTCGACTACGGACTCTATCACTACTTTCTCTTCTTTCTCCTTTAGTTTTTGCTTTGTGGTTGTTACCTCTATCTTAATGGATTCCAGATATATTCGGAGTTTTTTATTTTGGATATTGGCTAGCATCTTGTTATCGTTATCGAAGCTCCATATATTTTTTTGCCTTCGATGGTCTTTTTGCTCTCTTTATGTTGTGTAGGAGTGTGGTCTTGATCATGTCTGTTTTTTTTTTGCCGAATGTTGTTTACGTGTACTAGGCGCTTCGATCTTTCAGTGTTTTTACCACTGGTTGTAGTTGAGCTGGATAGTGATGAGACTTGGCGTTCAACTAAGGACTAGTATGTGTACATTTGCGGTACATGGTGTGTCCCAAACTGCCCGCTGTGTTTGTTGTAGACCAAAACATCTAAGACCTCAACTACAAAACACAACCGGAGAACAACTAAGATAACAGTTCGATTCGAATCACAAAAAGTCGAGCACGAGTCACCTGAAGATGGCTGGTACAATTCAGCCGCAACGTCGTGGTGGAGGAGATGGTTCCTTTAAAAACCAGCCAAAGCAGATAACGTGGGAGGATACCAGATAGAACAAAAACAATATAGGCAACACCCGAAGATGCTGAAAACCGACGTTCGTTACCTCTATGAGGAGACAGTTCTGCAGCAGTCCAAGAAGTTGGAGACTCTACGACCAAAGAAGGCCAAGTTACTTTGTTATTTGCTTTCCTGGAAAGCTGCACAGATCAAGATGTGATACCTATGAGCCTAAAATTGGCATTTCACAAATGCAACAAGCGGTGAACGTCTTAAAACGAGCAAGCAAGATTACCAATCTACCAGCGGATACAGCAGGGACAATTCGTCTGTGCATCGTATAAGTTTTCATTTTGTGGGGTAGCTAATTTTTTATCATGTATTCTCAATACTTATTATTTTAAAAGGTAAGGTTTAATTGCGTTATGTCATAATATAATATTTATTTGTTAGGCTAGAAGATTCCTTTTTATTAGCTTCCTAAACTGCTCATTTCAACTGTTAAAATCCATTACTCTCTCAATATTTATATTTTTCATCAGTAACATTATTGTTATTATCATTGCAATAAGAAAAACATATGCTTAACGTTATAATGCTTTTAGAGTATATTGTAGATACTGTTTTGTATATTTAAGCAAGGTGTGTCTATTAGCATTACAATCGAATTTAATCGGAACGGGAATTAACATGGTGATATTTGAATATGTCCAGTTATGTAGGCAAGGGTAAACTATTTAACAATACGTTCAATTTTGGTACAACACGGATTTGCGAAACTTTTAGAAAATGCCTTGTAAAAAAGTTAATTAAAATTGTAGCTGAAACAAAACGCCAATTGCAACTCATAAATTTTAAGAAATCGGTAACTGTAAGAATTGTGCTGCTACATAAAAGCATCTCGGATAATTTATGTAAACCTAAGGTAGTGAAATTGCAACTTGAACTTACTTACTGAACAGTATAAGATATAAAAGTCGTGAATAAACTAGAATAAATTAAATTGTTGGTAATTTGGCTTTAAGCCAGACAGATTGAAACGCAAAGTACAAAAGTTTACGGAACATGCACTTTCTGGCGAATCCATATACGTTAGTGAGGTCTACATAGAATGTGGTTACATTTTAAAATTATTTTGATGTTATACTTTAAACGAACTCAGAACGTGAAAATTTAACACACTAAAACTGAGTTTCTAAAAAATGAGGCATTATTCTGAGACCCAGTTCTTTACAAGACTGAATAACAAAGTTATCTACTTTTTTTCTTCTTTATTTCATCAAATATGCTAATCTAAATTGAAATCTGGAATACGGTAAAATGAACTGTATTTACTGGTGATTCTAGTGTACTCAAATAAAATTATAACGCCATATTTCCCAGTTGTCTCATAAATAATCGTTAACTTGTTAATATCAACCAATATATCCTGTTACCTTGTAGTAATAAGACTAAATCACACACGCAAACCCCTGTTTGATAACCCCGCGTACGTTTACTCACCTTAGGGTTGGAACGTAAAACAAGAGCTCACTCACGTACAACGTTAATTTACCGGTCCATCGTCTACTAAAAGTCTGATTGGGCCAACGAGTTAGTCGCATCAAATCATCATTATTTTTACTTGAGATGACATTCGCGGTTCTATAATTTATTGTTAGAATAAAACGCTTCATCTTGTAAATATTTCAAGACACGTTTTAGATGCAACGTATAAATTGTATAAGACCAGGTTTGTACAAGTTGAAAATTTAAATAAGGTTAATATTTAGGGTTTTATTTTCTGATTCTCTATGTTACGTAAAGTATTCAAAAAAGAAGTAGTTTTAAAATTACATAACCGACATAGTTTTCATAACAGGAGTTGAATAAGTGTGGTTTTGTTATAATTTAAAATATGTTTATAGCTGGAATGTAATATTCAGTTTGCTGTACATACTACTTTTTTTACCAATTTAATCATTATGCAGATTAGGCGTAGACCCGATGACAGCACTACAGTGCGATGTTCTTGACAGACGAGTATTTTCCGTACTTTTAACATATTTTATTTAAATTTTTTACAAACTTTAACCAAATCAATTATATGGACATGATTTTCATTCTATAATCATATTCAAGGAAATTTTTAAGCTAAAATAATATACGGACAGTACTTCCAAATAAACGAGGTTTAAATGCATTATTATTGCTCGCCGTAATTGTCTTGTCAAAACCAAGGTTCCACTTGCGGGTAATGCTCGATAAGTGCGGACCAATAGGAAATAGCATTGAAGGTATAATTTTTAAATGGTTCAAATAACAGTTTCAACGTTAAAATGGAAAAGTACGGTGGGTCTAGTGATTTATTGCTCGCCTGACACTCGGTTGAGGTAGGTTCCATTCCCGCCTCATGCATTTTTTTAATCTTAGGTTACAGTAGTTTTGTTTATCTAATTTATTTCTGTTAGGTTTGATTTATGTTTTTTTTTCCTATTATACCGTAGATTTTAAATTTTTATACGTAACTACGAAGTTGTCAAACAAGGAAACCCGTGATTGGTCCGTATTTATCGAGATTTAGCCGAACGCAAGACTGCTAAACAGTCGCAGTATTAGCATACGGGATATGGTGTATATAGAAGGTTTGACAAACTCATCTTTACGCTAATTGGTCTGGACCGCAATTATGAGTAAATACATAACATAATATTTGTATCATCGCCCCAAAAGAATGAACGTTTCTGAATTATCCGGCCATTTCTCCATTACAATAGAAGTAGCTTCTAATCCAGTAGCTTTAAATGGAACGTGTTAAGTATTCGTACGTATTTAATTCTATACGCAGCAAATTTATGTTTGCGTAAACACAATTAGAAGTAAGTATAAGAAGCGAGCAGAAACAAATAAAGCAAAAGTTACACAAAATTGCTGTAGTTTTAATTGAATACTTTTATGTTTGATAAAATAACACTTCTTTATGGACCAAGTGTAACACAGTTGGTTTAGTTGTAGCCACAGAACGTCCACCACAAGTAAATACGTAATAGATTGTACAAAACTTGTGACAAAAGTAAAAAGGGACCTACAAATTAATAGGTAAATTGGTAATGAAAACGTTGAGTAAATTCAGTAGTTTACATAGAATATTAGTAATTTTTATGTAACAGAAAAATATCTGGTGTGGAACACCATCGGACTTTCCAAACTACAAAATTGAAATTAAAAGAAATGAAATAATTTTAATCAAATTTTTTTACCTTCCAACCTACGTCAAATCAACTTATTAGCTGATTTTACAACCTTTGGCCAAGTTTCACCAAGGTCCTCCATGATGGCTAGATATGTGTGCGTGCGTGCGTCCGTGCGTGCGTGCGTGAGTGAATGCGTGTGTGAGTGCGTGCGTGAGTGCGTGCGTGTGAGTGTAATGCTTTTGCGTGTATGAATGCGTGCGCGAGTGTCTGTCAGTAACCATCAATGAGGACGGGCAGGATAAGGGTTATACGCGCTATGTTGAGAATAAATATTATCAACAGTTTTCTTTTAATATTGGTAATCACTACCACAATTGTCATGTGTTTTAAATGGAACACCCTGTGTATTATTTTATTTTCAGTTTCAATGATGAAAATAAATGTGAGTTTTATTAAGGCTTAACCTACCTAAACCTTATGGTTTCGTGAAATATTTAATATTTTGTGAAAATGTAGTAACAAATTTAATACTTAATTTCTCCACTTCTATTTTTTTATTTTCAACCAAATTAAGACTAGGGTCTACTAATTGATCAAGTTTTATGTCGTCCGTGTGAAACATTGTTTGTACAAGGTGTCTTAAAATTAAGGGTCAATAATTACGATCTTTAAACGGTAGTAACTTATTTAACTTAAATAGGACAACCTGCATTTAATGGCAACAGCGGATGTAAAATTTAATTGTCTATCGAATAGTATTACACATTCCTATGGCTAACTATTCATATTTTCAAGTAAAATGCACATTGTGTTTCTGCAAACTGAGTTCAAGAAATTTGTAATTTATCAAGTCACCTTGTCGTTTTGACAAGTCGTTACTATTGAATGATAGCGGTTGTATAGTATTTACGAAAATCTTTAATTGTAATAATTGCATCTAGTAGTGGTAGCAGTATTTTTTGATACTTGTGTTGTAAAGATCCAGCTTAACTTAAACTTAAACTTACACCAGGACGTTGTTACTTCGGGTTAACGCCCTATAGTGATCTTCCATTTACTCCAGCGGCAAGAAGGGTACTCGCTCTAATTCTACCGCTCCACCAGAAGATCCCTTTGTACAGCAGTAGACTGGCCGGACCCAGAATCTTAGAAAGGGCTCTCCATTAACCAGACATTACACATACATTACACCTACAATACACTGACCAGATCTTGAGGAAAATTAGCAATACAAATAAGCGACGCCTTGACCTAGAGATAATCTTAATACCAGAAGCCGTATTCTTAAAGATCACCAGCATGATCCTCCAGTTAAATAAAGACGAACCAGTAGCGCGTTTACGTAATAAATTGCATCAAATGTACTCCTGCGTCTCGCAAACCGCACATAAATTTTGTTAGATATTCTTCTAATAATATATCCTAATAAAGGAAATCCGGTAAGATAAACATTCCTGTATCGCGAGTATATTTTCCTGCAACGAAAGGTTATCCATTATTTTGTTCCCGAAGACCTGACTAATTTACCAGCATCCGAACAGTAATAATCATTTACTTAAGACACCTGCATTCTGTCGGAAACAATTCTCAGAATTATTCAATTTAGTACACGCAGTCCTAAAAGGTCGTGTAAACTCGCCTCGGATTAATTCGTTTATAACAATTAATAATAGAAGCAATTTTAATAACAACTAACGTAAAAGATCGTGATAAACTCCGTCTTCCCTGTATTTAATAACTAGAATAAGTTTCGCTTATACGAAAGTTATGCGCGTTTAACAAAAACAGATGTTTTTCTAATAATAAAGAATGAATACGTCTTATTTCCGGGCATAATTAAATGTTAGATATTCATTTCATTAGTGTAAATATGTTCTCAATTAATTAAGAAATCCTGAGACCATCCTGATTAATTAGGGTAAATAATCAAAGGCGTACGCACAATTTGCATTTAAAAACGTGTAAATATTAACTTGTCCTGTGTGAAGCATTTCTAGTACAGAATTCACATCCGATCAGTCTGAAAGCCAAATCACGTATAAGAATAGTCGCACCAAGGTTACTTCAAATTATTGATTTTCTCTTTGACCTGCTTAAAGACACCAACGCGGTCGTTGCTTATCTAATAGGTAGAATATTACACCCCACCTGACAAATACCAAGCCACCTTTTACAGGGCAGGCCTGAACGGTCGGAATAAACCAAATTAAATCGTCATTATTAGGATGTTTGGGTCATAACACACTAGAATTTGAACCACAATAATTTATATTTCCACAGAAACGGCTCAGGATCCAATAATCACCACTACCGTCCACGTGGGACCAACCAAACGGGCGCTGCCAGGAAGGACATCCCGGGTAACCTTACATAAGATTTGTTTTTTTGTTGTTGTTCATTTATTTCATTTAGTTCAGATTACTTAGTTCAGATTACTTAGTTTTGTAGAAATAGGTAATATACGTTTAAAATATTTTTGTTGTACTTATTCAAAGTGTGCACTGTTAAGCACCAAAATACGAACCACCCCCGTCTTGTTAAGATAAGACCCGATTGAGCTAGATCGAGGCAAATTAGAATAAAGCATTTTAATTCAATTATTGTAAAGAAAAGGCATGTACAGTATTATTAGACTATTTTTAAGAATGCTAGTTTATCCGAAAGAAGAACGCATCGACATGATTTTTATTCTCGGAGAATATTTGCAAAACTGCCTCCTGGCATCACAAATTTACGCTGAGAGATTTCCCAACAGAAATCATCCAAATAAAGCAGCATTCGAAATCAATTTAGACAAATTGGAAGTGTCCTGTACAAAAAACCTACTACAAGCAAACCTACGACATAAAACGAAGAGACTCAGTTTGCCCCATATTAGTCAAAACCAAATTGCCCAAAATATTAATCTTAGCCAAGCAGCAAGTGTATCAAGAATTCTTAAGAGATATAATTATCATCCTTATAAAATCCAGCTTCACCAAGAACTCTCTAAAAACGATTATGGGAAACTAGTTGAACTTTGTATGTGGGTATTAGATAAAGTGACAGAAAATGAAAACTTTTTTAATTCTGTTCTGTTTGCTGATGAATGTACATTTCATAACAACGGAATCGTTAACAGACATAACTTCCACTATTATTCTGATTCCAACCCGCATCTATTTAGAATTACTCATAATCAACTGAGATGGTCAGTGAATGCGTGTGGCGGAATAATGGGTCAATATTTAATTAGTCCTTATTTTTTCTAAGAACATTCAAATGGAATGTTGTTTTTACAATTAGTTTCAACCTTATTACAAGACATTCCCTTAGACATAAGAAGAACGATGTGGCTTCAAATGGACGGAGCTCTTGCACATTTTCATCGCGGGGCCCCAGAACATTGGCCCCCAAGGTCACCTTGACTTAACGGAAATGGATTTTTTTTTATGGGGATACGCAAAAGGAATGGTTTATAACACACCTCCAACAACACCAGATGATCTCAAACAGGCCATAAAGAAACTTTCCAAACTGTAAGCCCACGTATGTTGGAAAATGTTGCGGAAAATTTTAAAAGAGAACACGTTTGTGTTTAGAGACAGACGGTGATCAGTTTGAACATTTGATTAGGTGATTTTCATGTATTTCATTTTAAACTACTAAACTACTATTACCTACATAATAATTTAGACTAGCTTGTAGAACTTGATGACTGCTTCAATTAATTCTGTTTGTCAAAACGCCTTCAATTATAAATTTCTTGAACTCAATTTGCACCAACAAAATGTGCATTTTAATTGTAAATATGAAGAGTTAGCATAGGAATATGTGATACTATTCGATAGACAATTAAATTTTACATCTGATGTTGCCATAAAATACAGGTTGTCCTATTTAAATTAAATAAGTTACTACCGTTCAAAGATTGTAATTATTGACCCTTAATTTTATCACACATTGTATAGGTTAGTAAATGTTTCACAGGGACGACATAAAACTTGATCAATTAGAAGAAATTGGGTTGAAAATAAAAAAATAGAATTTGAGAATTTAAGCACTAAATTTTGTAAATCTGTTTATACCGCTGACTATTAATAATAGTCTACTAACAAACTAACTGGGAAATTTTTCGAAAACATGTAAAACTATACAGAATGATTAACTTACGCGAAATGTAATTTTTCTCAATTTTTTCAAATGCAATACCCTGTATATTTTTCACGTTTCGACTCCCCGTGAAAAGTAAATACTAATTGATAATAGGTTTCATAGCCATAAGACGACCCTCCTTGAGATATTGACGCTTTATTTGAAAATATTGACATACCGAAGAACAAATAAAGCAAAACCTAGAGCAAATAAGAAAATACGAATGGTAAATACATTCTTTAACTGATAGGAAAACTTAATTAATAACTAAACAATAAAACAATTGCTACCTAAAAATAAGTTGAACAAGTAAACCTAAACGAATAAATTCAAATTAAATGTTCAAAATGCTGACCACGCCTCGCTAAACACTTTGCAATTCGCTGGGTAATCGAAAGATCCTCGCAACAATGTAATAGGCAAAATGGATTGAAACGCAGCTCTAATTCTATTTTTCATATCTTCGCTTGTGGTGGGAGGATATTGGTAAACTTTGCTTTAGCGTAGCCCCAAATGAAGAAATTAAGGAGCGTAAGATCCGGTGACAACGCTCGCATCGTGGTTCCAAAGTTAACTTTATTTTGGTACTGAAGTGACGATATCTGCAGAACGCTTAGTGATACAGATACAAATTTCTATACTTTCATTCTAAATATAACAATGAATCCAAAATGCAAAAATATACAGGGTGTTCCATTAAAAAACACAGGTTTGGGTTGGCATATTTTTGTCAATCATCCTGTATATACCTAAGTATTTTTAGAGTGGTTTTGAAGTCTCAGGTGTAACAGGATCATGATACACCCACTTTTCTACTTTCGTTTTGAAGGTAATTCATTGAAACTTGGGATATCTTATATATATATATATATATATATATATATATATATATATATATATATATATATATATATATATAATAAGCAACACTTTTTGACATAATAAGCGATTTTTTCATTTCGATTTCGCCGGAAGTGACACTAACTTTCGATTTTAAATGGAACACCCTGTATATTATTGCATTTTTGAATTCTGCATGATTTTCGGAATCCAACAATTCAAATAAGTGACATTTCAAACGTACATATTTTTATAATATAATTTTTAGTTTTCCATTTAAGAGTGCCATGACGGTTCCGTTTTATTCTAAATGACCCGTCTAAAGGTAGGAAGATCGAAATCCCGTCAAAAATACTAAATTACGTGATTTATGAGCAAATAATGTTCATCAAAATGGTTTTTGGGGGCAAAACTCATTCTTTTCAAATGGAACTTATTCATATGTCTTATTAAAATGTGCGATAAATACAGACAAAATTACAGCTAAAAGAAAATAAGAAAATACAATTTATTTATAATTATCTTGTTATACATAAGGTGGCTTTGGAATACAAAAAATGAACACAAAACATTACAACAGTGGTTCAAAACGGTGCCCATTAACGTCAATGCACTTCTAAATTCGTATCGCCGTTTCTCGAAGAACATTCGCCAATTGCTGGCCCGTCATGCTATTAATTGCGCGTCTTACACGTAGCTCCTATGTGTATTAGTACTATTACTAAGGAACTTATTCATAGGCATGTCTTATTAAAATGCGCGATAAATACAAACAAAATTACAACTAAAAGAAAATAAGAAAATTCAATTTATTTATAATCAAATATTACAACTCTCTGTAGGGAAGTAAGAAGTAACTAAGGTGGCTTTGAAAACAATGAAAATTTAGCTAGTCAAATATTTGTTGGTTTATCGGTGTTTTTATTGTGTCTTTAAACATTATTTAAAGTTATTGTTAATTGTGTTCAAAATGCGGCCAATTTATTCAAGGGATGAAAAAGTGGACATGTTAATTATTTACGGGGAATGTAGAAAAAATGCCGTAGCAGCTAGAGATCTTCATGGCGAATGATATCCTAATAGACAATGTCCAGCGAGAAATTATTTTAAACGTCTTGAAAATCAACCTGATTTAACACCCCTTGATTTCTTTATTTGGAGTCATTTAAAAAATATTGTCTACGCAACCGCCGTTACAACCCGTAAAGACACGGAGCTACGTGTAAGACGCGCGATTAATTGCATGACGGCCCAGCAATTGGCGAATATTCTTCGAGTAACGGCGATACGAGTTCAGACGTTAATGGGCAGCATTTTGACCAACTATTGTAACGTTTTGTGTATATTTTTTCTATTCCAAAGCCACCTTATGTATAACAAGATAATTATAAATAAATTGTATTTTCTTATCTTCTTTTAGCTGTAATTTTGTTTGTTTTTATCGCACATTTTAATAAGTCATATGGATAAGGTCCTTAGTAATAGTACTAAAAAATGGTACCACGGTACCAATATGGTTCCACTTGAAAAATGAGTTTTGCCCCAAAAACCATTTTGATGAACATTATTTGCTCATAAATCACGTAACTTAGTATTTTTGAGGGGATTTCGATTTTTCTACCATTACACGGGTCATACAGAATAAATCGAAACCTTTATGGCACACTTAAATGGAAAAATAGAAATTACATTATAAAAAACATTGACGTTTGAAGTGTTACTTATTTTGCATCGTTGGATTCAGAAAATTATGTAGAATTTAAAAATGCAATAATATGCAGGGTCTTCCATTTAAAAATCGTCAAAATGTCAAAAAGTGCCGCTTATTATGTATATAGGATAACCCAAGTTTCAATCAACTATCTTCAAAACGATAGGAGAAGGTGTACCATGATCCTGTTACACTATAATATATATTTCATATGGGACAATCTATTAACAAAGTTTATTTAATTTTTATTCTTACTTATTGCCGAATAAATACTTTGTAGGTAAGAAAGTATCATTGTTAGAAAACTTTTTTTAAACAATCTAGTTGCCGTATCTAGTTTTTGACAAGTATTGTTAAAAATAACAAACATTTAGCACTATTGAGTCTAAACAATATTGACAACAGCAAAGCGTAATTATTAACAATTGGTGAGTTTTGGTGGTACCTACCCTGTAAATTTTTGTATTCCAAACAGACAAAATGGTACAACCTCGTGGTTTAGTGGAAAAATGTGAAGCCGTTCTAATAGTTAGTGAAGCTAGCCGTAACTTTCATGAAGCAGTAAGAATATTTAATGAACGTTTTCCGGATCGTCCAATTGATCGACATTACTATAAATTACTCATCAACAAATTTTTTGAAACTGGTTCTGTCGAAAACAAAAAACGGGTTGGTAGAAATAAGACTTCTGAGGAAAAACAAGTAGATATTGTATCCCAATTTGTAGTAAATCCATGCAGTTCAAGCAGAAATGTTGCTCGCGATTGCGAAGTAAGTCACTCGACCGTTTTAAGCACTTTAAAGAAGCAAAAATTTTACCCATATAAAATAAAAATGGTGCATGAATTGACAGAGGATGATCCAGATCGACGAATGCAATATTGTGAAATTATGGATAATAATATTACACAAGATCCAAATTACTTACAACATATTTGTTTTTCCGATGAAGCTACATTCTGTTTAAACGGTCATGTACATCGACAAAACATAAGTTATTGGTCTGACGAAAATCCTCGATTGTCTCGAGAGTGCCACACACAATACCCAACTAAATTAAATGTTTGGGCAGGTATACTAGGGAATCACATTATAAGCCCTTTTTTTATCGAAGGTAACTTAACAGGGGACAGCTACCTTAACCTGCAATTAATGATGTGGTTAGAACCAACCCAGGTGAATTCAATCAAGATATTGTTTTTCAACAAGATGGAGCTATGCCACATTACGCAGCTCGAGTTCGAATTTTTTTAAACAATTTATATCCGAGGAGATGGATTGGGCATCGTGGGTTCATTGAGTGACCACCTAGGTCACCAGATATGACTCCTATGGATTTTTTCCTATGGGGTTACCTTAAATCCAAAGTGTATGCGATCCAGTGGATGACACTTGATGAACTTCGTCAAAAAATATTCGAAGAATGCAACGGAATTGATATGCAGACCCTACAAAGGGTTAGGGAGGAAACCAAACAAAGAATCTACTTCTGCCAGGAAGTAAATGGAGAACATTTTGAACACCTCCTGCAGTAATTCAGTTGTTAATTAGAATAATTTGTCCAGTTCATTTATTTTTGAAGATTTAATTTAATATTATTTGTTGGTTTATTTTGATTTGTACTTTTATTTAAAAAAATTAAAAATGATAATTTTGAATTCTACTTTTAAAATCTTTTCCAACAATGTATCGCGACCCCTTGCTATTTAAAAAATGGAGGTAGCTGTCAAGGGATGAAAGGTGACAACTTCTTTTGTTAAAAAACTCGTTTGAAATAAAATTACGTTGACGTTTTTAAATTTTCTCTTCAGTACCGGTGATTAAAGGGTAAGACTTATGATCCGCACTATATATATATATATATATATATATATATATATATATATATATATATATATATATATATATATATATATATATATATATATATAGTGCCGATGATAAGTCTTTATTCTCCGGTACTGAAGACAAAATTAAAAACCGCTCGGACACGTCAATTTTATTTCAAACGATTATATATGTGTGTGTTGCAGTTCTATGTACCTAAATCAACGACACTTTCAGTTGTTGAAAAAGTTCATGGCTTACTAGATATTTCAAAAACACCAAAATTTTATTTCATTCTAAATAACCTTATTATTATCGATTTGAGTTTTTATTTTTTTATCTACTGGCGTCCCCACTTTTGTTCTATCTCTTGTTATTCCAAAGTTATGGTATAAACTTTTGTTTTTTTAATGGAAGGTGTAGTAGGCTGTACTTTTATCAAATGCGCATTTTATAAAGCTTTGTAACGATATCGATAAAAATTTTAGACATTTTAATGCGTAACATGTTGTACATACTAATTTCGTGCTCGCTTGAGTTAGACCAAACTTAGATTCTTTTAAGTAGCAGTAATAGTTGGCTTTGACATTTTTAAAAAGAAAAAAATTTTCTCTTTATAACGATACAGGACTATTGCACTATTGACGGTAGCAGAAACATTTTTATCCGGTTAAGGTAATTATTCAGTTTTTCATAACATTTCACTTAAAAATTAGAACAAGAACACAAAGAAACTAGTAATTATGAATCTATCTCGGCAAATGTTCAAAATGTCCACTATTATTATTTACACACATTCGCATCCTTTCACAATGGGATTTACAGCTTTTCGTATATTCCTACCATCTAAATTGCGAAAGGAATGTATCACAGCATCACGTAGTTCTTCTTTTGTCGTATAAGTTCGCTAATAAACCAAATCTTTTAGAGTACCAAAAAGAAAAAAATCTAAAAGTGAAAGATCTGGCGATTTTGGTGCCCAAGGGACCGGCCCATTCCTACCTATCGAAGAATTTGGAAACAGTTGGTTTAGGTACTCTCTCACTTGCAGTTGGTTGTGCGGCGGAGCACCGTCGTGCTGAAACCAGCGTAAATTACGCCTTGTTTGCAAATATAAGATATCCAACATATCTTGAAATTCATTTTGTAGAAACACAAGATAACGCTGGCCTGTCAAATTTTCGTAGTAAATGAAAGGTTCAAGAATTCGCGATCCAATAATTGCGCACCAAACATTGGATCCAAATTTTCTTTGAGGCCGTCTTTCATGAAGTATCCTAGAATTTTCCTGCATCCACAAATGCTCATTGCGCCTATTGAACATACCGTAATTAGTAAATTTAGTTTCAGCAGTCCACAAAATTTGATTTTGAAACTCTAAATTCTGTTGAATCATATTAATGTACCAGTTACTAAACGCAATTCTTGCACCTTGGCCTCCTGGATGCTGTGTATGTCCTACTGAAAGGTGATATGCGTGAAATTTGTGTTTCAAACAATTTCATACATCTTTAATTTAATTCAAGAACTTACAAAACTGCCAAATTTCAACTAAAATAATGAGCACCAGTAGTTTGTTTATTTTTTCATTGCTCTCTCAATAATACGAAAATTCCTGTATCGCGCTTATTCATCAAAGTAAATGTAGCAATCCTTATATCGTTATAAACAGAAAATTTGTTCTTTTTAAAACTGTCAAAACCAACTATTACTGCTCCTTAAAAAAATCTAAGTTCGTTCTAACTCAAGCGAGCAGGAAATTAGTATGTAGCGGGTGAGTCATTAAGGAAGGACGCCGACTATATCCCAGAAACCGCTTGTTACGACTTCTAAAAAAACAAATTCTTCAGTAAATGTGGCCAAGAGAAAATGCTGGAAATAATTTTAAAGCTTGTAAATAGACCGCTAGGTGGCGTAACTGCTGTAGTAAATTAAAAAATGTCCAATAAGTACCATAAACTTAAGGAAAAGGTATATTGGAAATATCGTAGTTGTATTTTGGGACAATTTTACCCATTTTTGTATAAGAAGTTTTCTCTAACTTCACAGGTTTTCCGTAGGGGGAGCTGCGAAAGTTGTCAGACAAACACGTAATTATCTTCGGAACCATTCATCGAATCTTAAAAACAAATATTTCGTTGGAAAGGTCTTTTCTTGCGCTATTCGTTGATGAATTAAAAAGTTAAGTTTGATTAACTAACAAACCGCTAGAGGACGCTTTCCAAATATTGCTAAAATTTTAGCGATTTTCTTCAAAATATTAAATAGAATGGTATGTTTTTTTATATTTTAGTCAGAAAGAGTATAAAATTTCGCCTATACTCTGAAAATTTCAAGTCGGTATCTCTGTTGGTTTCAATGTTATACCTACTTTAAATTTAGAGCCAAAAACAATAAAACGAAAAGTTTTTTAACATAATAGTTTATTACTTAGGCCAGCTTTTACAAACAGGGGTTAACCCTGCCCCGAGAGTTAACCCCAGAAATTCGATAATACTGACAGTTATTATCATCAAGTTTCTGTGGTTAGTTTATTACCGTTGGTTAATAATTACACCGGGTGGTGGACCGTCGAAAATTAACTAGAGATGAGTAGTACGCCATTACTCAGGGGCGACCTAAATGCTCAAATTGTCTGCCATCATTATCAATACACAGCTGCAACCGCTGTTGCGTTGACAAAACAGCGAGTAGAATTTCTTATCCTAATGACCATATTTTGAGGCGTAGTTAGCCTGGTTGTGAAAACAAGGTCCTTTATTCTTCCCCAAAAATAAAAATCTAAACAAGTTAGATCGAGGGATCTAGAAGGTAACAATGGTAATGGTTATTAAGCTGTTAAAGTTAAAAATGAATAAGGAAATGTAGGTACTTGGCTGGCCATGGAAAAAAAGCTCCCTCTTCCTATCCATGTACTAGGAAAAGTGTTACTCAAAAATTGAAGCACGCGTACTGAAAAATGTGCCGGACAGCCGTCATGTTGGAAAAACATCTGCTGCCTAGAAAGCAACTGCACATCTTCTAAAAGTAACGGCAAATCGCTCCGCAAGAAATTAAGGGACGTTTCACCATTAAGTGGTGCGTCAAAAATGTGAGGACCAATAATTCGACCTCCTAAAATAGCGCACCAAACATTGACGCTCCACCAGCCCTGATGTTGAATTTCTTGCATCGAACGAGGATTGGTTCTGGACCAATAATGCATGTTATGACGATTTACGCCACCATCACTGCGGAATGTAGCCTCGTCAGTCCACAATATTTGCGATAACAGATGTTAATTATCTATGAGCATATTCGACAGCCAATAGCAGTAATCTAAACATTGCTCATAATCAGCTGCAGTCAGTGATTGATGAAGTACTACATGGTATGGATGTAATCTAGATTAAAATTGAAGTTATGGTTTTTTAATAGCTATAACTTTACTACTTTTAATAGCTAAATTTTAATTAAAACTTACTTATGTTCTTTCACAATACGCTGAACAGTAATTTGTGTTAGTCCCAAGTCATGAGCTTTTGCTCTTGTGCTACTATGTGGATTAATTTCGATATATGCCAGCACGTTTATAACATTCTCTTCCGTTCGGAATCTGCGTGCTCTGTGAGTAACTGGGGGACGAATTGTTCCTGTAGCTCTCAATCGTTGTGATAATCGAGTAAAAAGTCTCTTTTCGTAATGCCGTCTTTCTGGAAAACGAGCCGCATACAATCGTGCAGCAACAGTAGAATTCTGCATGCACTCGAAATATACTGCAAGCATATCATGTGCTTCCTGGTTAGAGGGCATTGTTGGCAAAAAGAATATGACAATAAGTTAAAGAAACTCGTATCACAATACACCCGCAAACACTGCAAAAGTGGAGGTAATTTTGTGAGGAAACTTCAGGATAATATTTCCTTGACTCTGACATTGATAAAATTAATGTTACTATAGATAAATCGTCATTATGCATTGTTGGTCTGGTAGTGTTATTGGATGATCGTGGCACTACAAAATCATTACCATGGATCTGAACTTAAAATAGGTATAAAATTGAAACTAACAAAAATATCGACTTGAAATTTTCAGGGTATAGGCGAAATTTTATGCTTTTTCTGACTTAATTATAAAAAAAATACCATTCCATTTAATATTTTGAAGAAAATCGCTAAAACTTCAGTAATATTTGGAAAGCGTCCTCAAGCGGTTTGTTCGTTAATCAAACTTAACTTTTTAATACATCAACAAATAGCGCAAGAAAATACCTTTCCAACGAAGTATTAATTTTTAAGATTCGATGACTGGTTCCGAATATAATTACGTGTTTGTCTGACAACTTTCGCAGCTCCCCCTACGGAAAACCTGTGAAGTTAGAGAAAAACTTCTTATACAAAAAATGGGTGAAATTTTCTCAAAAATACCACTACGATATTTCCAATATACCTTTTCTTCAGTTTCTGTTATTTATTAGACATTTTTTAATTTACTACAGCAGTTACGCCACCTAGCGGTCTATTTGCAAACTTTAAAATTATTTCCCTTGGCCACATTTACTGAACAATTTTTTTTTGGAAGTCGTAACATAGGCGGTTTCTGGGATATAGCCGGCGTCCTTCCTGAATGACTCACCAGTTCAACATTTTACGCATTAAAAAGTCTAAAATTTTTATTCGTGTCATTTTGTTGTATTCCTAATAATAATGAAATACATTTAAAAGAAAAATCACTAAACTTGTTTTGGCTCATCTATGTTTGAAATGAAAAAAAAACTGTATTTATTATGGAAAGGGTGTAAAACTGCCAAAAACCGTAAATAATTAATTCATTTTTTCCATGGCTAACTGTAAATCAATAGTAAAATCGTAATAACTTTGTTATCTTTAAAAATAAACACATTATGTCTGATGTTTTACAAAGCTTTAAAAAATGCGCATTTGATAAAAGTACAGCATACTATACCTTCCATTTGAAAAAACAAAAGTTGATACCATAACTTTGGAATAACAAAAACAAAAGTGGCGACGCCAGTAGATAAAGCATAAAAAACACTATCATTTTTTCCTCTACATTTTTTTCTCAAATTGATAATAACAGAGTTATTTAGAATGAAATAAAGTGCAAAATTTTAGTTTTTTTAAATATGTAGTAAGCCATGAACTTTTTCCAACAATTTAGGTGCATAAAACTGCAAATCTTTCCCCATTTAACCAAATCTCTATCTATTGTAATTTCCGAGATGCCAATGTTTAAATGAAAAAAAAACTCATCCTGTAACAGGGTGTCCTATTTTCGATGTAATTGGGGGGTTTTAGGTATTTCCCAAATAGATAGAGTAAAATTATGGTCGGGACCCTTGGACCGATTTTTAAACAAATTTAATAATCTAAAGAACATTTCAATATCTCGACTCGTTTGGGAAATATAGGGTGTTTTTCGTTTTGTTTAAAATCCCTTAACTTTTTTGTTTGTGAATATTTAAAATTGTGGTAAAAACATCTTTTGTGCCTTTTTTTATGTGCAATTTAGTGGCGTACTTGATTTTTTCTAACTTAATTTGTTTCCGAGTTACAGACCAAAGTTGCATTTTTTAAATAGTAACCATAGTTGGCTATGAATCCATTACTTAGAGATTTCTTTTAGATTTCTGAAAATATATAGTTTCATATATTTATCTCGGTAAATAAGAAAATTATAAACGATTTTTTGAAAAACACCTCTTGATCAAATCACTTAGGTATAGTATAGTTTCATATATTCAAAAGGAAGTATATTACTATGCGCAGAACTTATTTTAACACTAGATAAAAATGTCCTCATAGTATTTTATGCCATATTAAAAACTTATTGATTTAGAAAAAAATAACAACATTTTTATTTTATATCAGTTTTTTCTTATTTTAGGTATTGTTCAAACTGATGTCCATTATGTTGTAAACAAACCTCACATCGGCGCGAAATACACCCAATTGCCTTAATGAAATGTATAGATGTATGCCTTAAACCTTCAAATGCTGCCCTGGTTGAATTGACCAATTGTTCGTATGTTTCGTGGCGAGTATGATATATTTTATTTTTTAAAAATCCCCACATAAAGAAATCCAGTATTGAAAGATCTGGAGATCTTGCTGGCCACTTAATAGGTCCGTTATTGCCAACCCATTGTTTGTTAAAGTTTCGGTTTAAGTAATCTCGGACTAAAACAGTATTATGACTAGGCGCACCAAATCTACCTTGATTTTGGCGTGCTAATGTTACAAAATTGTAATTTTTTGACCAATATCGATTGTTGTTGCGATTAAAAATTCCTGCACTCGTAATATGACTCTCATCAGACCAAATTATATTGCGCTCAAAATTCCTATTTTGTCTAATCTGTTCTAAATACCAATTACAAAAAATAATTCGCCGTTCTAGGTCACCACCACTAAGGTGCTGAATTACTCTTTTTTTGTACGGAGTATAATTATATTCTTTAAGATTTTTTGTACTCTTGATTTAGATACGCCAACTTCTGTTTCTATTTGTCGGCAGGAGGTATTAGGATTTTCTTCAACTCTTGCTAAAACAGCTATTTCGTCGTCTTGTTGGTTCATTTTTGCATAATTTTTTATCCTAGGCTTCTCAAAATATCCATAAGTTAATAGATGTTTTTTTAATCTGGCGAATATATTCTTGTTTGGATGTCTTCGTTCAGGGAATCTTCAATAAAGTAGCTTTATTATTTTGCGTTTTTATAGATACTAGCATTATTAAAGTATTAAACGCACAACCTACCTATTAAAATATGCCTCTGCAGCTTGGTGTGCATTAAAATTACACTGATAGTATATGCCAATCATATATAACTTTTCAAAATTTTCATACTTCGTATTATCGACAGCCATCACAAAAAAGTTATTAACTTGAATAACTAATTATTTAAGCAAAGTTTTGAAACAATAAATCTAATCACATTTACGTTTCCACCATTTATTTATATGAAACAACTGCGTGAAATGTCAAATAACTAGCAACGAATGCGTGCACTAAACAAAGGTTCATCGATGACTTGATCAAGAGGTGTTTTTCAAAAAATCTTTTATAATTTTCTTATTTACCGAGATAAATATATGAAACTATATATTTTCATAAAGCTAAAAGAAATCTCTAATTAATGGAGTCATAGCCAACTATGGTTACCATTTCAAAAAATGCAACTTTGGTCTGTAACTCGGAAACAAATTAAGTTAGAAAAAAATGGAGTACATCACTAAATTGCACATAAAAAAGGCACAAAAGATGTTTTTACCAAAATTTTAAATATTCACAAACAAAAAGTTACGGATTTTAAAGAAAACGTCATAAAACGAAAAACACCCTATATTTCCCAAACGAGTCGAGATATTGAAATGTTCTTTAGATTATTAAATTTGTTTCAAAAATCGGTCCCAGGGCCCTGACCATGATTTTACTCTATCTATTTGAGAAATACCTAAAATCCCCAATTACATCAAATAGGACACCCTGTACAATGAGTTTTTTCATTTAAGCATTGGCATCTCAAATTACAATAGATAGAGATTTGGTTATATATACACACACACACACACACACACACACACACACACACACACACACACACACACACACACACACACACACACACTATATATATATATATATATATATATATATATATATATATATATATATATATATATATATATATATATACATCCCTAGTACTTATGTGTCAATTTGATTTGGCTAAAGGGGCGTAATTTTATTAAAATCTTAAGAGTCTACCAAATAAATTATATCCAATTACGTTTCTTTTATTGTTCCCACATATGGCACAAATATATTTAAAATGTAAGCAAACAAACCATGACGAAAGTCTGATTTTGTTCGTTATTATAAACTTAATTAACGACCTTCCTTTAAACGACATATTAAAAGTAACGAACTACAATACAATTAATGATATAGCAAACATAATTGTCACGTTGGGAAATAACATGTATTGCATATACAGTGCACATAAAAAAAGACATGTTTCATAGTAAAACGTTATCGACCCAAATCAAATAAATAAATATAATGTAAATAGACATTTTGAGGTACAAATGGTATTATCACTGAATTTATAAATTCGATGGTATAACTTATTATCGCATTTGACAGCTATTATATTTATTTTGTTACGAATAAAAAGATGCCATACCATACAATCCACATAAATAGTAACAGAGTATACGTTACATATGTACGAGCATTACTTTTTAACGTTAAAGCAATATATTTTCAAACAAACTGTTGTAGTATCGATACGTTTCAACTTTTGCAACAAAACAATTGTCAAATAGCCAAATTAGGTTGCTGCTAATAATTAATGTTAAAATAAAAGAGCGAAAAAATAATAGAATAAAAATTTAGAAGAGTTTATGTTTTATAGTGTACAATACGCCGAAGAAACATCAATATTGTTAGCAATTTGTAGCCACGCTTGACCAACCTATAATTAAGGACAATCAATGCTTGTAGCGCGAGAAACGGTAGTAAATAACATCAATTTATTGTATTGTGACATTTGATAAAGTATAGTCGAATGCCCAATATATGTTGGCTTGTACACCAATTTACGCTCAATTAAAACTTTCAATACGTCATCACGCTGAATAAAATATATATTATAGTTATGCATTCGTAGCTGATTGAAAAAATATCAGCCATTCATCAAAAGATAATCATAATTTAATAATAAACGAATAGTGAATAGTTTTTATTGATCTTTATTATTTATAATAGGAAATACCGAATTCCATGAATATTTTCATGCCATTCGATATTCACGAGCATTTTCTTAAGTATGGGCATTAATAAAATATTTTTATGTGCAATACGTAAGCAGTTAAACCGACATTTTTAAATGAAACGTCAATGAGGTGTGGAAATTTTACATAAAATATATCAGAGACTAAAAAAATCACGTTGCTGTTTTTTATGTGTTTAGGCTATTTTACATAAGTACGTTATAAAATTCTATTGGAGACATAAAAGTTTAGTCGTAGATCAAAAATTCATTTACATAGTTACTTTACGCTTCAACTCTTTCCATTGCAAATGAAAAGAAAATTATTTATCTTACTTTTCCTTTTTTTGGACGAATAATATGCACAGCGTTGATTTTTTAGAACTTTTTGAAGCAGAAAATCGCGATAAAAATATATTTGTAGTTAAATCAATTTTTTATGTAAATGATAAATAGGTTACGGGTACGAATTGTTTTGGCTTTAGCCCAAGTCACTTTTGAATTACTGACAGCATGATGTGCTTTTCCCTAGGATTGATTCATGTGTAGTTTAACTTGTGTAACTACAACGTAACTCTCGACTATTCCCTCGGTCTCTTGTGCCTAAACGGTACGAGATATCAGCTTAATTTTTTGGTGACATGTATAAATTGATAAGGACTATTTTTTAAATTACTTTCAATCATACAGGGTGGTTCACAAAATTGTAATATATCAAAGTTACACTTTTTTAAATACAACACCCTGTATTTTATGTCATTTATAGATTATACAATTAAAAATTAAGTCAACTTTATTCAACGTTCCCTATACCTGTCTCCTACCAATTTTGAGAAAATTGTGATTTTAAGAAAAATATTCAATTTAAACAAGAACTAACAACACGGAAATCTCTTACTTTCAGTAACACAAATTTATTTCGATTTATTCTAATATTTAAGGCA
Organism: Vesta saturnalis; assembly: GCA_036346205.1. Classification (NCBI taxonomy): domain Eukaryota; kingdom Metazoa; phylum Arthropoda; class Insecta; order Coleoptera; family Lampyridae; genus Vesta; species Vesta saturnalis. Next base: position 293,449 of record JARFJB010002462.1, on the reverse strand, counting down.
TCGATTTGCACTGTGTAGGATTTCGATATTTAGTACAGGGTGTTTAGGAAAAGGATTCATATTTGATATTTTTCAAACATCAAAAACCCACTTCACTTAAATGGACCACTTCGTGTAATTTTTATTTATGTGAAATAACTTTTCATTTTCTATCAAAAACTAAAATTTCTATGAATTTTTTTTGTTTACATTCTAGTAGGTAATGATTTTAAAAGGAAGATATTGTTTGATTCATCTAGTTGACGGCTGTCCTTAACCTTAGTGTTCTGTCAAATACTGCCAAAATTCTTATTTTATTTTTAATAGTGCTATCATCCTTCAAGACTAAAAAAATGAAATGGTATTCTCAAGCAGAAATAGTGGATATAACGTTTATCCTTGGTGAATGTTTTAGAAATTGTTAGCGTCAATGGTATACGCAGAAAGGTATCTCGATCGACCACATCGAGATAAAAGAGCTTTTGAAGAACTGCTACAAACTTTTTGTTAAACTGGTAGTGCATCCTACAAGAAGCTGACTAAATCAAGGTATGTTGGAAATCTTAGTTTTAGGACCAGTGGTTGACAATGCAAATATAAGTTCAAGAGAAATTTCTAGACAAACTGGAATTAGTAAAGCAAGTGTTTGGAGAATCTTGAAAAAAACATAAGTACCATCCTTATCACATACAACTTCATCAGAATTTATCTGGACGAGACTTTCAACGGATGTTGGATTTCTGTGTATGGAGCCTTGAAAATGTTGGAGAAGGTGACTTCTTTAAATTTGTTTTATTTACCGACGAGTCAACTTTCCACAACCACGGCTTGGTAAACCGACATAACTTGTACTAATGTGATGCTCAAAACCGTCAATATTGACCGCCAAAATCAGTGGAACCTCAATGTGTGTGGGGGAATTGTAGGAGGGGTTGGTCCATAGTTTCTGATGGAAACTTGAATGTCGTAAAATTTTTACGGCTTTTAGAACAAGAATTTTCGAGTCTACTAGATAAAGTTTCTTTAGATATTAGAAACAAAATGTGGTTACAGCTAGATGGTGCCCCTCCACATTTTAGTCGGAATGTAAGGAATTATTTCGATAGACAATTCCCTAATAAATGGATTGGAAGGAGAGGTCTACATGAATTTCCACCTAGATCTCCTGAATTAACCAGCATGGATTCCTTTTATTGGGGTTACATTAAAAATTTAGTTCACTACACCTATCACTGCTGATGACATGAGGATTATAATAAAGGATGCGTTTGCTATTGTAACAGCAAATATCCTGAGAAACGACTGCGGTTGTGCATAAAAGAAAATGGTCAACATATTGAGCATTTATTCATTGTAGTATTTTTTTATTTTTTTTCGTAAAAGCTTACGCCTTGATAGTTTTATTTTTAATTAAGTTTTGATCCCATATCTATTTATCAACTACAATTCAAAAATAATTACCTATTAGAATATAAACAAAAAAAATTTCCATACAAAGTTTAGTGAAAAACCTTAATAACTTTTTAATCGTTAATTTTAGACGTATCTATTACTAACAGTAAAGAAACAAAAATTATACAGGGTGGTCCATTTAAGTTAAATGGGTGTTTGATGTTTGAAAAATGTAAAGTAAGAATCCTTTTCCTAAACACCCTGTATTCAATATCGAGATCCTACACAGTGCAAACAGAAGCCTTAAAGGTCAGAATAAATCGATATAAATTTGTGTTACTCAAAGTAAGAGGTTTCCGTGTTTTTATTTCTTGTTTAAAATCATAACTTTCTCACAATTGGTAAGCGATAGGTGTAGGAACGTTGGATAAAGTTTACTTAATTTTGAATGTATAATATACAATGACATAAAATACAGGGCGTTGTATTTAAATAAACCTAACTTTGATGTATTACGATTTTATGAACCACCCTATATAATTGAAAATAATTGAAAAAATTAGTCCTTATCAACGTGCATATGTCACCAAAAAATTAAGCTGATATCTCGTACCGTTTAGGTATAAGAGACTGAGTCACCCTGCATATTGAGAGATTTTCCTACTCCATGTTGAATTAATTTTCACGTTTACGCGTCCAGAAAGTAATTTAACTTGGTTGTTTAACCCATTTCACAACTTAAACAGGTACTTGGACAGATATTTGAAAAGTTCTTGTTCTGCTTAATAATTTTTCCTTTTTTATTATTACTTCACCATTTTCATACTAATTTACTATACAGTGTGGAAAAAAATGTATAACTACACGTACGAGTTTGATAGTTTTATGTTATAGGAAAAGGCTCGACATGTCAATTTGGTTTCTCCAATTCTCGACAATGTGCTCATTTATTTTTTATTGACATCTGTCAAAAACATGACATCATATACATTTCTCTGGTTTGACTCAGTACGTTCCTCTATTTTTATTTGATTCTGTTTTACAACGGTGTTATATCAATTGTGAAAATTATCCTAAATTTACTTCCTATAAAAGAATAACTGATTCTTGTTTTGCCAGAAAAAGCAAATTATCAATCACACTAAGACAGTCCTAACGCTTTATTATTCAATGCCTGCCCTTATATTCAGTTTCCTGGCCTGAGCTCGTTTTTAAATCAACGTTGGAAAAGAAATTAGATATCTCAATGCCGTTGCAGTAGTAGTTTTGGTCATAAGCTTAGATAAACTTAACCTCAGTAATTAGTAGCGCCATTATTGACAAATGGTAAAGTTAAATATTAGTAAGATTGTTGTACAACCTTGGTCCTGTAGGGTTGCACTTGGAAGGTGGTGTATAATGAATTAAATAATTTATAAAACTAGTTAACTCTTACATTATATTTAGCTTGATGTACTACTAATTATTAATAATGACTGACTTCCTAACTTAAGTAACTAACACTCCTTTATATCTTTTAAATATATGTTACCTACTCATTTCGTTACCACAGATTGCTTGCTTGCATTTACCTTTGTTTATAACGTAACTAGGTGATACCATTTAATGTTTACTACAACTGTTTAATAATTGAATTGCAATAAATACTTCTAATTAAGGGCACATCATCTCCCTTCCTGCTGGAAAAAAAAATTTGCTTACAATTTTTTTTTAAAGAAAAATCCAAAATAAACTAACTGTATGTATAAAGATTAGTACATAATAAACATAAACAGGGAAAATAAATAATAGAATGTAAAATACTTTAAAAAAATATTACATATAAAAAAAAATTCAAGTGTTTCACATAAATACATTCTTAATGCCATTTGCGCTGTTGAAACTCTAAATTCATTCCACAATTACACTAACCTAATTGACACTTTATTCATAAAAATTATAGTCTACCTTTATGAACTACCATTGACTTTCTCATTATGTTAACGATTCTGCAATTTGGGCAGCTTATTTCATCAACCTCAAACGAATCAGTATAAAGCGTGTCTAATTTATTTTTTGTATTCTCTTTAGTTAGTATACCTTTTTGTCCTATTTGTATGTCTAAAGATCTTTCATCTTTATCATACTTTATTTTCCGTTTTTGTTTTTCGCCTTCTAATAGTTCGGATGCCTTTTCACGACAGTACCTAATCCTACATTTCATTACCATAATATAGTCATCAAAATTATAAATTGGTTTATATACCACTGACTCTTATTCTATTGATTGACGCGGACTTTTATTGAGCAATAACGTATATGGAGCAACATTTGTCACTACATGAGGTAATGTATTATAAACAAAACAAAAATGCTTTATTAAATTGTCCTAATCACTATCTTTTAAGGAATTCCTAAAAAATGTTACTAACGCTCAGACATAAATTCAAATCCCAAATCAGTAATGTATACACGAGGGTTACTATACACTGAAATAATGTTTTCGACAAAACCTTTCGCCACTGTAAGAGTTGTACAGTCTTCAACCGCGACTGCAATTAAATACTTCGATAGTTCGCACTGAAACACATATTTAGAACCTTCTTCTGTGATTGGCAAAGGACCACCCAAATCCAATGTTACTATATCCATTATTTCTGAAGGCGTTAGCGTGATCTCCATGGGAACTTTCTTTTTATTCATTTGGCATGTTTTACACGTTTTTATATAATTCCTTACTTTTTTAGACATATCCGTTCTTGAAAACGTATTTACTTCTTAAACTTTTGTATAATCTTTTCGATCCCATATGACCACCAATTGATTTAGAATTGTGGTAGTTTTCGATAAGTTTCGTTTGTTCATTTGCATTTTCTACTTTAATGTGTGCTGGGTGTATGAAAATCTGTAGATATTCTTCTTTAATATTTCATTTATTGCTTTCTTCACTTCTTTTACTTTAAAGAGCTTAAACAATTTATCATTCTTACATATTTTTACTTTAAAAACTTTACACTCTCCAGCTATCCTTACGATGCTAATCAAAACCGCTGCTTTGCCATTACAAAAATGTACTCTTTGGTGACCAATCATTTTCTTTTTAGATATCAACCTGACATCAACATAATTTTCATAATTATCAGTTCTTACACTATGCATTCTTATTACCTCATATGAATTAAAAACTTCTATTTTCATATTCTCTTCAATTTCATTCCTTTTTCTTGTTCTTCTGGTACCAGTTTATTCATAACTTCTATATATCCATTATTTTCTGCAGATTGTAATTCAATTTATTGTTCTTCTTGTACGTATCTTCTTACTTCAGTTCTTGTTACCACATTAACTTGTTCTACTTTTTCGGCTAATTCTTCTAATTGTTTCGATGTTATTTCCAATGGGGATAAGGTATCCGCTACTACATTTTTATTTCCCGGGAGGTACACGACTGTATAGTTATAGTCCGCTAACGCCATTCAATTTAGTTGACTCTACTATTTTCATCTTTTGCTGATCCTGAACATATTAATATACATATATATATATATATATATATATATATATATATATATATATATATATATATATATATATATATATATATATATATATATATATATATATATATATATATATATATATATATATATATATATATATATATTTAAATAAGACAATTTTCTTTAACAACATTCACGACAACATCAAATTTACTATGGAAGTTGAAGAAAATAATTCACCCTTTTTGGACACCCTAATAACAAGACTTCCTAATGGTAAATTTACACACAAAGTTTATCGAAAACCAACACATACGAATAGATACTTGAACTCTCTCTCGCATCACCATCCTGGTCAATTACGTAGCGTTATAAAATCCTTGATATACCGCTCTTACCACTTATCTGACCAAAATTCTAGAACGGAAGAGATGAAGACTATTAATAAAATACTAGTTTAAAATGGATACAAAGATCAAGAAATATTGAAAATTACCAACGAAATAAGAAGACCAAGAAAGAATAACTTGTCAAACAATGAACGAAAGATTCCTGTTATTCTACCTTATATAAAGGGAATTACAGACAGAATAGCAAAGAAATTTCCCAAAACGACTTCAGACCGGTATTCAAACCACATTCAACTTTGTCCCAACTGTTAAGAAACCCCAAAGACTTCCTAATGAAAACCAAGGAGTGTATGAGATACCGTGCAACAACTGTCGAAGAACTTATATAGGACAAACTAACAGAATATTATATGCGAGAGCCGATGAACACCAACTAGCAATTAAACAGCACAATCCTTCATCGTCTTTAGCTACACATCATTTAGATACAGGACACCAAATTATATCCAATATCCGTTTAATTGCACCTCTACATACCTTACAAGCAAGAATTATTAGAGAAGCAGTTGAAATTGAAAGAAGACCAAACGCCCTCAATAAACGAGATGACACTTCTAGAATGCCACAAATTTGGAAGAATATCATTAAACAAGTTGATTCTACATTTCAACCAACTCCAAATCTTCCAGAAATTTCAAACACTTATGCTGCAACTATTCCTGGCGTCCCCACTTCTGCACCTTCTACATCACATACTAGACCAACTACCCGAAGTCAAACACACTCGTCCAGATTAAAATTAAATTAGTTACCTTGTTTCATATTTTGTACTTGTTAAAAATAGTTACCTTATTTCAATTTCTGTAATTGTCAAATAAATTCTTGACAAAGGGAACAAAGGACGTTCCCGAAACGTTGAATTAATTTTACGTTTATTTACACAAGTTTTAAAGAAAAATTGTCTTATTTAAATATATATATATATATATATATATATATATATATATATATATATATATATATATATATAGCTATGTTCTTTATAGTGGGCAAATTTAGGTAGACTGGAGAACGTTTACACTGCGTTTTAATAAGTAAAGTAGTAGACGAGTGACAGAAATTGGTTTTGATTTAACGAAATAGGCTTGGTGGAATTTGCACAAGTTTGTTTATTCATAAAAAGCAATGGGCTATATAAGAAGCATGTGAGGAAGGTCAGAAGGAGTCACATTTGTGAGTACGATTAAGTACGTAGAACATACTTCAGTAAATTTACAGTTTATTCAAATTATTTATGTAATTTAGAAACTTTACAGATATTTATCACATGAAGTAGGTTTATAATAACATGTAGAACATGTTTAGAGCTAGCTACAATGCAGGAAATATATAAACTTTAAGAAAGGGTTATGATACGGACACGGTTTAGTTTTAATTCACAGACAAAGTGTACAAAAAGTGCAGGAGAAGTGGTAGTGCGTTGTAAACATTAATTAAAACATAAACAACATTTCTACATTAGGCTATTTAACATAAAAATACTTTTGGTGTACAAAATTTGCATAAGTGTGTTAAATAATATGGATTTCTGAATTGACAAGGTTTTAGACTATACAGTGAAAGTAAACAGCATTGATGTTATAGACAGTTATAACAACATCACAAAATAACATTTCAAGTAATTTGGACGTTGTAAACGCAAGTTATGAGTAAAATTGTAATAAATTAGGTTAAGTTTTAATTTCAAAGATTTTGCAAATTTATAGTTTTTGTAGGATAATTTAAGCTTAAAATAAATTGTAAGAGTAATTAATAGAAGGTTTCCATCGTTTTCATAAAGAAATTTACAAGCTATATGAACATGAAATTATAAAAGTGGGGTTAACTACCTAAATTTCTAATATGAAAAAAGAATTTCTGTTAAATTAAGTTATATGATTTGAAATATATGTTCTGATACAGTTTTTCGTGTAGATTACGAATATGTAATTAGTTTAAGTGTAAAATATAGTTTTTTACATATAAGTAAAATTAGATTATAAATTGTCAAATTGCACAGTGTCGAAGCAATCTAGGGCTTGTGAGATATCGTTTTATGCGGAATTTTGCCCTGATTTCGAATCTGCTTTCAAAAAGTAAATCCGACTTATTTTAAGAAAGTTATAGCATAATTTGTATTTTAGCTAAGTTAACAATTTTGTTTAGACCAATCGGATGCTTAGATACTTTGTGTGTATGGTACAAAAAAAGTTGAAATTTCGGTAACTAACAGAAAAGTATAAAAGGAATTGCTCCTGATTTCTCGTTCTCTTACTTTTACTCTTACAACTCTTACAATTTTTAATTTTCACAAATAACAAGTAAAAGTGTTAACATGTAAGTTTTAAGTTACGTTAATATTATCAGATTTTAGAAACGCGGTCAGTGAACAGTCGAGAACTCAGTAACAATTTTTTTAACCTAAGATTAAATTTAAAAGTTAGGTTACCGATATAATTGTCGATTATAATAAATTTGTTTCGATTCGATTACGTGTTCATATTTCTGTTGATGTGTTTTTTGTTTTTTTTATGTTAATAAAATTATTCAGTTCTCTGAATTTGATGTTTATTTTTTTGAAGCGACACATAGTTATTAACAAACTAAATTCCATAACGGGATCTAAAACAAAAGCGAAAGTAATTAAAATTTATCTGAACACAAAATATAATTTTAAAATCGAAAAATTTTATAAACATATAAACCAACATATAAATAATATACGATTTAAAAACACAGTGCTTAATTCAAATTATATAAGCAATTTTACGTAACATAACAATACAGAATAAAAATCGTTCATCAATAATGAATTAAACAATTCATAAAGAACTAACATTTACTAGTTAACACTTACATTATATTTAGCTTGATGTACTACTAATGATTAATAATGACTAACTTTTGTTAACTTAAGTAACTATAACTTCTTTATATCTTTTAAATGTAAGTTACCCACTTATTTCGTTACTATACGTTGCTTGCTTGCATTTATCTTTGTCCATAACGTAACTAGGTGACACCATTTAATGTTTACTACATACTACTTAATAATTGAATTGCAATAAATACTATTACGATATCTAATTCTAATTAAGGGCACATCAAGATTTACTGTCATTAGTAAAAGGGAAGGGGTAGGTGCAGTCAGACGGATCTGTGGTGTATCGAGCGTTACTGTAGGAAGATTTTCTGTATCCACTGGTTGGAGTATTATCGGGTTTCATACACCCCCGGTTTATTATATCGTTTGTATTTCGTTTGCCTACAGTGACAATTTTCGGGTCATAGAGTTAATTGGTTTTAATGCATTTTATTAAGTGCTGAACCTTTATTACGTTGAACTGTTTTATCACATTTTGGTTACTCGGATTAACCTCAACGAGTTCCTGGTTAAGGGGCAGTTTTTCGTATACAGCACAGCTCGAACCAATAAAGTACAAATTTGCTGCATATAGTACCGCTAAAGTTTTAAGTAGATAAAAGTAAAGCAATTGCTAATAAAATTATATTCGTGTGCATATTAACGTTAACCAGCTAAAGAAGTGATCGTAGCGTATGGTTCTTGATTTAAAGTTTTGCCGTTATAAAGTTTATGTAAACATAAATTTAAAAATTACGAAGCTATTGCTTTCCATCAATCATACACCGAGTGGAGCGATTGCTGATATATGTTATGAGAAAGAAAAGAAAGTCCATCCTGTGTGTTGTGAAGGTAACTACATATTTTTCTAAATTTATGTGTGTTGGTGATTTTAATAAAATGTTTGTTGGGAACTCATTGAGACGGATGAATATGTCTTGACTTTGCGTTTACTTAAGTAACGTTTAGATATCTATTTAATATAAAAAGCATATTCACTCGTAAACTATTTCGGACTGTGCTTTGAATGTTTCATTATGTTACATAAAATTACGTACTGCACGTTTTGTAAAATGTTCGATATTTTCTTTATTCTTTTGGCTTTAATTAAAATTTAGGATATATAAAATAGATAAATTTGGGGTTGTTGGAATCCTGTAGGAATCATTCTAAGTCAAACCATGGAAATTTTATTTGTTACATACCATGTGTTTAGATATTTCGCTGACAGTTTATTTTTCCATGATTATGGTTATTTTGAATATACATGTATAATGTTTATAAACTGAGTGATGCTTTTACGTGTACATATAGTTATCCTAATCTTTACTGACAGCGATAATGTTCTTACGTTCATTCAAAATTTAGAAGTTTAGTTATTTTGTATTACATTCAAAATTTATGAGTAATTTATTTGTTTGTGGTAACTGTTTATTTTGCACAGATTTTCAATGGCATTTCTTTTGAAGTGTTGTATTATTTAAGGAAAGCTTTAACGTAATGACTAATGAGAAGTTGAGCGTTTGCTATTTTGATTTTGGTCATAAGTCATTGTAAAAGAGGTATTACATTCTAAAGTAACGTAATTATGAAGTGAATCGGTCTGTGACCAATCCGCTGTTTAGTTTTGCACAAGATAGTTTTGCGAGTAGTCGCACAATTTGTTGAAGGAATTTTATAGGAATCAACTTACCGACACCGTAGTTCCTAGATTTGTCAAAAGGTAAGCAGCTTGTTATTTGTTTAGGAACCACGATTTTGTCGTTTATTAAATTTTAGGACTATATAGATATTTGATAGTGTGTGTTTAGTTTTGGTGTGACGTATTTCTCGTTTTAAACTGAATAATTAATTACCGTATTGATCAGTTTTTTTTTTGCATACTTGACGACAATAATTTTGACGTTGAAGTTTATCGAAATATTTAATAAGTTTTGGTTTCATTGTCGCAATTTTGCGCCTTTTGTACGAAGATTAAAATTATATTGAAGTTTAGGTGAACTTTACGTAAATATCTTTGGAGTTGAATTTTCAGGGAAGAGAGTATTTTAGTTTGAGTGAACGTTATGGTTTCCTGTTAGACCATTGTTAGCATCTAGTTCATGATGTTCACCCACTTTAAATGTATCTAGCAGGTGGCCCCTTTGTGACATTTTTTACCTGATTTTGACGTTTATGGAGTTGTAATGAGTGCCCTTTTTCAGCACACCAATGAGCTATTCCGTGCGTATTTGGCCTGCAACACAGCATATTGAAAGATAGAGCGTCAATACCACTTTTCTTTGAAGGAAATCTTACAGGTGAAGCATACATGATTTTTTACAGTTAAATCTTTTGCCAGCTTTAGTCACCCTTTATCATCACAATAATGCCGGTTTGGCCAGTTCAAAAATTTGACTGCAACAAGACTGGAGCCCCGTCCCATTACGCAAGAGATGTTCGGAATATCTCAATTTGATGTTGCCGGGAAACTAGATTGCCCGACAAGGTCCCACTGATTGGTCAGGCAGGTGACCTGATATGACCCTTTGGACTTTGCGGGGTTATTTGACATCCAACGTTTTTAAATAGATCATGATATATTGTTAAGTGCGGTATAAGAACGGAAATACGAAAAGTTTCACCAGAAATGATACTATATATTCAAGAAGAATTTGTTTTCAGACTTGGGCACTGTCAAGTTGTCACTTTCAGAATTTGTTGAAGTAAGCTTTTTCCATTTACGTATTTTATCCTTAATACATGATTCTTATTTTATTATTATTTTTATGACTGTTTGATTGTTCTTTGTTGTGTTCTTGATTTTTTAATATTAAGCGTTGTTCTAGTTTGATTGATAGTGAAACGATGTTTAATAGTTTGCTTTTCTAACAAAACAAGAAAGTTATTCTTTTCACAATTCAACGGCCGCCATTGTGAAATGACGTGATAGTATCTCATAAAAGTCTAGTCAGGTACTGAGTGAAACAAGAGCTTTCAAATAATTTAACATATTCCATATATTGTGATTTAAGAAAAACGTCGATGACGACATATTTTTGACAGATGTCACTAAAAAAACAAACGAACTCGATCAGAATGTGAAAAAATTGACGTGTTGGAGCGTTTTCCATAAAAACTAAAATTACCAAATTATTAGGTGTAGTCCATATTTTTTCCATACTGTAGGTATAGGTAATATTATACAGGTACAGAAATGTGTAGCTTTACTTAAACTTTACGCAAATCTAATTTTAGAACAATAGGTTTTAATATAGAAGTGCATAAAATGATTAGATTTAAATCCTCCACATTGAATTAGCAGTTTCAGGAAGTTTGTTTTGTATGGCTTTTGTGTGAACTGCAGTTCATTGTACCATATTTCCTATTCAAAGAAAAATGGGACGAATTAAAACTTTTCAATATATCAAAGTGAAGGCATTGAACTTGAACTTAAAAAGATTTTCGGATGTGTATGTTTACGCAAGTATATCCATTTTTAATTAATTTAATTTGCTCGCTTCTAGCAACTTGTAACTTGAAAAATGTAACATTAGTTCATCACTATTAACTAATTATTTCCCTATAGATTAAAGCATTTTCTAAACACTTCTATTACACAAAATATACTTATTCACTAAAATTTCTCTAACTGATCTCAATAGTTAATAATTGAAGTTAAAAATTATTACTAATTTTATTAAATACATAAATAATAAGTTTACCGCTGCTTCGGTGGTGGAATGGTTAGAGTGATCGCCTTTTACCCGAGCGGCGCGGGTTCAAACCTGGCCGAGGTAGCCGTTTTTCTAAAAAGGAGAAAAACCAAAGCACTCCTTCTTCTCGGATAAAAAGTAAAACTGTAGGTCCCCTGGCAATACGATGATTGACACGTTAAAGATCCCTTACTAAAGGTGGAATTCCTTTAACCTTCGATTAGTCGCGCTGTCATTTGTAACATATGTGGTCGCGCGTGTATCATATTGATACATGTGCTAAAATTGATGGATTTTTCACAACATGATGCATTGTAATAATTTTATATGTTCGTACTAATCTCTAGCATTTTATTGATTATATAATCTATTTATTTATTGTTTTTAAACAATCTCCTTGATAAAAATAGAAAACATAAACACTCCACTTAGCTCCTGCTTTTTGCTCAAGAATTAGACAAAATATGCAAATTGTGGTCATATGTTTATTATGAGTCACAGAAGTAATTAAAACTTACCGCATTTGCAAATAATTTTCAATAATAAACAACTAAATGCATATAAAAAAAATTTATGAACCAAATATTTCTAAATACGAGTACATACATAAAATATGTCCTAAAATAACTAATAAAAAAATAAAATTGCAGTTCTGTAAATTTTTCACTACAAAATTTTAGTTTTTTTTGCAAAACACATCGCTACTCATCATAATCAACGATTTCATCATCATGGTTCATACATTTATCGCATATTATATTCGAATGTAATTTCATACATAAATAAATGCCACATTTCTCACAACAATGAGCAGAAAAGATGTCTTTTTCTTCAGAATAGCACGGATGGCATCTTTTTCTTTTTTTTGATGCATAAGGACCAGCCTCAGGTTCGGTTTCACTAGGAGTCGAAGGTAGTTTAGATTTGTGTGTCATCAAAAACCCTTGAATATCTCGCGGCAAATTCTGCATTAGTGCTCGTCTTTTTAGTTGCTCGTCAAGCAAAGTTAGACTTAGTTTTTTTAAAAAATTTCGTCTTGTGTGGTATTCATTTTTGTTTGCAAGATAAATAATCCTGGCATTAATACCGGCTACATTTAGTAGGTGGTAAAAAATTACCATGGGCCATCTTTTGGTACGTCTGGCAACGTTATATGTAGCACATAGCTTGTTCACTACATCTACACCCGACTTCGTTTCATTATAGAAATTGATTATTTCTGGTTTTTGTTTGGTATTGTCAGTTAATTCGTTTGAGCTGACATGCAGACTTGAGCACAGTACTACGATTTTTCTTTTTTTTTTGGAGCGTAAGAAACAAGGGTTTCATTTTTTGTAAAACCAAAGATACTACTAAATCCTTCTCTTCCCCTTGGTATTACAAAATTCGACTGAAGTTCTCTCTTATTATTACGAATTGTTCCGACATAAGACAGCTTTTTATTTTCCAACTGACGAATTAATTCCAAACTTGTAAACCAATTATCTGCAGTGATATTACGTCCGGATTGAAATATTGGTTCTGCTAAACACAAAACCACATTTTGTGAAGAATTACTTTTTTTGAATTGGCCTTCAGGTTGCTGCCCACAATAAATTTCCATATTAGTTGTATAAAATAATTTTGCGTCACTCATACAAAATATTTTTATACCATATTTTGTTGGCTTTGACGGTATATACTGTCTAAACCCACATCTACCGCGAAAAGCGGGCAACATCTCATCTATTATGACATTTTGTCCAAGATTGTAATGTTTTTTACAATTCTCAACGAAACAAGAAAAAAGTTCTCTAACTGCTGCCAGTTTGTCAGAAGCCCGTCTTTCTTCCCTTGTTTCCCGGTCATCAAATCGTACACATCTCAGCAAAAATCTGAACCGTTGTTCTGACATTGACATTCTAAAAACATTAATTCGTAAACCATCAGTGGACCAAAAATCTTTTAAGTTTTGATGCCCGCCTCAAAAAATTCCTGCCAAATATAGCAATCCAAGAAATGCTTTTACCTCAATCAAGTCAGTAGGACGACAATCCCGTTGTCTTTGATATTTTTCTTTTATATTGTTTATATACTGGTTAGTATGTAAAATTGTCAAATTTAAAATAGTGTCACTAAAGAAAAGATTCCAGCAATCAATTTCCTTCTTCGCATTCAAAGCGGCCTGACCTACAACACCCAAACATTTCATCAAAATATTATGAGGTCTCATTCTTGTTTTCTTAGGAGGAATCTTGCTCCAATGTGTGCCATCCTTACCTACAATAATCATATTTCTATCACATTACATATAATTATAAATTTATTTACATTTACTTACCAACGTAATAGTTAACTTCTTGCTCTTCTTCCAAGCCTTCTAAAATGTCTTCCTCACTAACCTCATGATCAGTTTCAGAACCAACTGATCTCGTTTCTAGGTGATCATCTATTTCAGATTCGTCAGAATCACCAATGCTTTCATCAACATTTACTACGTCATGAAATTCTTCAATTTCTGCAAAGGTTAAACGACGTAATTCTTCAATGTCTTCTTGTTTAGAAAAATCATAAATTCTTTTAGCGTCACTCATAATGTAGCACTAATTAATAATTTTTATTAAAACAAAACGCACACACCACTAACTAAAAGCTTTAGAAAGTTGTAATACTGTCTTATCTTGCAAAGAACGTAACTGCAACTAATTCGAAATAACAAACACATTTAGTCGCGCGTGTACTAAATAAGTACAAACTGGACAGAGGGGCGCCTTCATGTAGCTAAATGATTTGTTTGTGAGGATTATGACTTGAAATTCCAGGTAAATGTTCACAACACATTACCTGAGGATTAGTGAAAATTTCAAAGCTGTGCATTCAATACGTTTTTAGAAATTCACTAAAAATTAAGCCATGTATCAATCTGATACACGCGTGACTAACGGAAGGTTAATAGGTCAAAATTCTAGTGATGGGTAGTCCTAATAATCATTAGTAGTTTATGCGCATAGAGATGCCAGACATATCCGTTTGTATCTAGATTTCGGCCTACAAACACAAAAAAAAAATAATAAGTTTACCTCGAGTAGGATTTGAACCTACATGTACTTTTCAAAGAGGTCGTAGGTTCAAATGCTACTCAAAATAAAATTTTTCTTTATGTATTTAATAAAATTAATAATTTTTAATTACATATTTGCTTTTGAACTTATACGTTCATAACAAAACTTAAAATAATAGTTAACGTTGAAATTGCATTAATAGGTTTCATACATAAAGTCTATTTCCAATCAAAATTTCTCTCGTATTTGTTACGTGTATGAAAATCTTGGTTCTAATTAATCCGAATTTGGTGTAGAATAAAATATTTATCGAATAGATTAGTATTGAAATACATATTGATGAAAGTTGTTATTGTTATAAATTATATTAATAGTCGATGCAAGAAACTCTTAAAAAAATTTGTTTTGGTTTATTATAAGCAACTGAAAATTGATAAAATTTAAAAAAGAATCACGCGACTACAAACGCGCCACGATTGGTCGGCATATTTGTGAGGTCATAATGTTAAATTAATTCTCAATAGTACAGTCTCAACGGCTTCTACATGTAAATTGACTGAAAATATCCCAAACTTACTGCAAAAAAATTATTTATAATAAGCTTGTTTAGTCATGTGTGATAAAGTTTACGGTTAGGTTGGAACTAAACTTGTGCGGTACTACATCAACTTTAATCTTTGCTCTACTTCCCATTGTAGTATAGTAAATATAATTCTCCATGTCTTCTTTCAGCTAAAAAAACTTCAAATTATGAGAATTATTTAAATGGCATTATAACAACGGAAGAACTACCGTTATACTTTTAAAATTTCAATTTCGTATAGTACATAACCTAGCGTGGATTTAAAATATAAAATACTAAATTAAACCAAAATCATTCAATAACCGTGTACAAATTTATTATTTAATCGTGTTAAACTTTTCATAGAAATTTTTTTGGTGCTATGATTTTAAGTTATCATTTTGAAGTTTAGTTAAAAAATGTTATTATCAAATTCTATTTATTCAATTTATACGTTTACATAAATAATTATTAATTACTATATTATTATAAAATACTTACATCAATATGATCTTCACAACAAAAACTTGTGGAACATTTAAAAACATTTTTTGGGGAGTTGTTTTGCAGTACATAATGATACTAAGGAAGCATGATAACTTTTAAAGTTTGATATTTTTGATGTATATATCAACCAATCAAATGTCTGAACTGTGGAGGGCCACATCTAGCACGCTCTAAAAACTGCACTATTTATCAGAAAGAAATGGCAATACAAGAGCTTAGAATTACAAAGAAGATCTCCTCGTACTTTGAGGCAAAGGAGGAGCTTAAGCTCGCGCCGGTAACTCCGCGTAAATCATTTGCACAAGCAGCAGCGTGCACGGAATCCCAAACATAAAGCGTAATGAGAGAAATCATACCAGAGCTAAAAGGTTTGATTTCAGACACGGTGAAACAAGAACTACAATTATTCAGTCCGAAAAATGTACACGTGACAAATGCGGAAACACAAATCTTGGAACAAGAGCCCAATACAAGATCTAAAAAAAGGGAATTGTCAGTTACTCCACCAATAGGGGAAGACCAAGAACCGACGTTCATACACCCCTATCAGAGGGCTTAGAAAAGGAAAGGTTGGCAACTAGGTAAACCTAAGAAGCTGCGTCAGGATAGTCAATCCTAAAACGAGAATTTGACAACTTGACGTAAACGTGATAGATTTCTGTGATATATTTCTGTGATACATTTCTGTCATATTTATGTGATATTGTTTGTCCTTTTCGTGTATAAAGTTTGTCTTTTTGAATTTATTTATTAACTTTATTTATTTATAAATTTATGAATTATTTATTATGTTATAACAACTAAAACCAAACCATCCATGGATAATATAATGCAATGGAATTGCAACGGGTGTCGGAAAAGTTCTGCAGAAATAAAGTTAATGTTGAAAGAACTTTCTCCATTAATAGATGCTTTACAAGAAACCCATTTCAGACTAAGTGACGAATTTGAATTACAGCAATATAGTTGTTTTCGCTATGGTGTAGAACATGTCAGAAGAGCTAGTGACGGTGTAGCTATTTTTATTCACCAAGAGTGCGTATTTAAGCAAGTAGTTCTTAATTCCCGATTGCAATCTGTGACAGTGACCGCTAAATACCCTACTAATATTACACTATGCAACGTATACTTACCTGATAGTAACTGGTCACGACAAGATCTTGACGATCTTATCGCTCAACTTCTCATTTATAGGAGACTTTAACGTACACAGTCCGTTGTAGGGCTCAAAAAACCAAGATTCTCAGGGGAGAGTAGTAGAGCAGTTCCTCGATCAGGAAGAACTGACTCTGTTGAATGACGATAGTCCTACATTCTTTAACTCTAGAACCAGTGAACTCGCCGCCATTGATTTATCAATATGCTCATCAAAAATAGCATTGAACTATATGTGGACTACTATTGTGGATCTCCATGGAAGCGACCATTATCCCATACCCATACGAACAGTAAAGAAAAAGTGCCTCCACTACGTTTTAATAAATGGCACTTCGAACGAGAAAATTGAGATACATATAAACAGAAAATTATTCCGATCAATCGAGAATTGGATCTAGAGTCAAAGGTGCAGGAGTTTAGTGGTTCAGTCCTAAATGCTGCATTAAATGCTATCCCAAAGTCATGCAGTAAAATACATAAAAATACCGTTCCTTGGTGGAACCCCAGCATTGGGGCTGCCATCAATGCCAGAAAAATAGCATTGAAACAGTTTATGTTAAATCCAACGATAGGAAATTTAGTAGACTTTAAACAGTTACACGCTTTGGTGCAGAGGAAAATAAGAGAGGCACAGAAAAAACTTGGGAAATCTTCGTAAATACCATTACCTCAAATACGCCACCCTCGACAATATGGAAAAAGATAAGAGCAATCTCAGGCAAATTCAAGGAAAGGACTCTGCCAGAGCTATGTGAAGGTGATCAAATAGTATCTGAACACTTTGAGGTAGCAGAAATGTTTGCCAAACATTATGAACAAGTGAGCAGCACTAATAACTAACAGCAAGATTTCATTGATAACAAGGAAAGACATGAGGAACCTCTTGACCTTTAATAATAAATAAAAGGCTTGTCAATCTGCTGGAAGGGAACAAGTGGATAAACTACTTTCAAGAATTACTCGACAAGCGATAACCTTGTAAACCTTGCTACAAAAGTACAAGAAAGCTTTATTAATAGAGAGCACCTTACAGCAGTATTTATAATACGGCTTGGCCATACTCTGTACTAAAAAGAATACACGGCTGGGGAATAACTGGAAGTATGGCGTACTTCATTCAGTCATTCTTAAGTGATGGACGCTTTAAAGTGAGGATAGGGAGTAGTCTCTCTTCTACACATATCTAGATTCCTCAGGGGTCACCAATTAGTGTTACCCTATTTATTATCGCGGTAAACAAAATAATAAACACCAAAATCCAAGAAGAAATAAACGAAATTGTGCGACAAGCGGAAGATGTAGGATTCCGTATTTCTACAGAGAAAACCGTATGATTGCACTGTTGCAAACTTCGAACCCCACATTATCCACTAAACCTATTTCTAAAAGGCAAGCCGATTTTATCTGTAGAAAAAGTAAAATTTTTAGGAGTGTTGTTAGACCCAGCACTTACGTGGAAATATCACCTTGAATAATTAGAAATGAAAACAAGAAAATCCATAAATGTTTTGAAATGCTTAACCAACACGAAATGGGGTGCCAATAGAGAAGTGTTAATTCTATCATATAAAACATTAATCCTTTCTAGGATAGATTATGGGTGCATAATTTATAGATCAACGTGTAAAACTCGTTTAAATAAATTGGACGTTATACAAAATAGCTCACTAAGATACGCAATAGGAGCATTTCCAACTAGCCCAACCAGTAGTCTGTACGTCAAAGCAGGAGTATTGCCTTTAACTTTAAGGAGAAAGTGGCTATTAAAGTAGTTCTCCAAAATACGATCAAATGAGACGCATTTTAATCATCAACTGCTACAAAAAGAACAAAAGCACACAAAACTTAATGTTCCAATATACTCGGCAATCTCATACGCTTGTAAACTGGCAAAAATTAACAACAATGACTTAGGAAACATCTCCCAAATGAGTGCAAAAATTAACCATTTATGGCAAGACATGTGGAATAAAGAAAAGTGTGAACTAAAACAACATGTCCCATTGGTAAATGCTCATAAACGGTACACATTAATGTCACGAAAAGAGGCAATCGTGTTAGCACGTCTCAGAATAGGGCATACCAAGTTAACGCATTCACATTTACTCACAAACACCCCTAACAATATGTGCAATTCGTGTAAATGTCCGATTACGGTTAAACACCTACTAGTGGAATGTGACGAACTGAAACAGCACAGACTAAGATACAACTTACCAGAAACAGTACCAGAAATATTGTCAATGAAAAGATGCACGTTAAAGAAGTTATTTCAATTCTTACATGTATCAAACTTGTTTGAAAAAATATAAGAAATCTCAAAACCAGGTAGTAGAAGATTGAGCAGTTAGACACTAAAAGTGAAACTAATGGCAATAACCTCTCAGTTGACGCCATCTCACCAAAAAAAAAATATATTGACGATAATAACAAGATTTAATCGATTAAAAGTCAAAAAACTGTATCAGCTGTATACTACGATGGGTAAAAATAAACATTGTGACGTCACACGCGCTCTGGTTTGTTCGGGAGCTGTCGGCCTGTTTCCGGTACTGGGTTCAAAAATGTATTTTTAATATAATATAACTTTTGATTTAGAGCGAAAACAAAACTAGAAATAGTTTTGTTATAAAACGTATATATGATCTTTCCATTTATTACAAAGCATACTTTTTTTTCAAAAACCCAATCAGCGATAAGTACAGCAATTCTAATGGAAGTCGCAAAAAATAGCTATTCTACATTTATTTATTTATCTTCACAGTCTGTAATCTATATTATCATACCTTTACGGTGTACTTCTGTTACTTAGATTATTATTAAAAACAGATAAGAAATATCTAATTTTCTATAAGATAGTTACATAACACTAAATTATGAATAATATTAACTCGTGTTCTAAATACTGTTCCACGTTACTAAATAGACGTTTGTTCGCTCATGCGTCATTAAGGTATTCTTGACAAGTGTAATAAATGTGGCAACACTGGTTTCTCATCGGTGAGTCGTTGCTACTATCGATAGTACTTCTGTTTCTTTTAAGTTTTAAAAGTTTTGGTGATGTACGACGATTTATTGAAAAAGGTAGGTTTGAAACTTTTTACTAGCTCTACTTTAAATGTATTTCCTGACAATTAAACGGTAAAACGTGTTGTTTTTAATTTGTTAATTTTCCTGTACACTCGTTATCTTAACCTTAATTTCTACTACAGGTAGATGCTTTGTCATAAACGCTTTAGATTTTATAGAGGAAAACTTAAATTGTGTACTTTCTGGGTATGATGGACCCTTGATATTCCGTATGTTAGAACAGGTTGTCATCATATCCTAATGTATAGAAAAAATGTGCTCTAATAAAATTTGTGCTTTACAGATCATAATTAATCATGGAAATAAAAGTAGCCGTCAGAAATAGAGTGAGAATGATATGCAAGCTGCAAGAGGAGCTGTAAGAACAAAAAGTATGGGGTGGAAGTTAGCAACAAAACTTATGGTGTCCCCAAAAGTACCCTACGTCGAAGAGTGCTGGACCAGAATAAGGTAGTTAAAGGTGCAAACAAAGGTTTTTTGGGTGGTGCTACCACTGTTTTCAATCCAGAAACAGAGACTGAATTGGTAGAACATATAACAAGGATGGCAGACCGCTTGTTTGGACTTACTATTTCCGATATACGAAGACTAGCCTTTCAGTTGGCGGAAAAAAGGGTTGGATCACAATTTTAACAAAAATAAGTGCATCGCGGGCTGGGATTGCTGGCACAACTTCATGAAACGAAATTCCAGTTTGAGCTTATCGTCTCGAGAAGCAACTTCCATGGCTCGTGCAGAAGGTTTTAATGAAGTTCAAGTTCAAAAGTTTATTGAGGCTTTTAAGAAAGTAACAGAAGAAAATAAATTGAATCCCGAGCAAATATATAACGTGGATAAATCTGGATTCTCGACTATCCAGACTGAAAAATTTTTAGCGCAGCGCAGAAGGAAGCAAGTGAGAACTTTAACCAGTGCAGAAAGAGGACATCATTTCACTGTTCTGTGCTGTATAAGTGCTGTGGGACATTTTATACCACCGGAAATGATTTTCCCCCCGCAAAAATATGAGAAAGGAACTGATTGATCAGGCTTCAACAGGTCCGGTAGGACTGGTCCAAGAAAACGGATGGATGAATTCCGAGTTATGTTTAAAGTGGATGCAGCATTTTAAGAGCTACACAAATCCATTAAAAGAAAAAAGATATTACGTTTACTTGACGGGCATAGTAGTCACAAGAACTTAGAAGTGCTGACCTATGCTAAAGAAAACAACATTCTATTATTTTGCTTCCCTGCTCACTGCACACACCGTCTGCAGCCACTAGACGTAAGTTGTTTTGCACCTCTTACGACATATTATAATCAAGCAGTTAAGTGTTGGTTAACGACACATCCAGGAAGGATCGTCACTCATTTTCAAGTTGGTGAATTACATAGCGAATCATGCACAAAGGCAGCAACAGTTGGCATAGCCGCGAGTAGTTTTCGGACTACTGGGTTGGTTCCTTTTGATGATGGTTATATTTCCCGAGTAGATGTTTTCACCTTCTAAACCACTGCATTGCAGTTGCCAAAGATATTTAAAACAGAGGCAAACAGACAGACCGTGAGTCTGAAGCTTGCTGTTCCAGTACCGCACCATCCACTTCAAAGCAAAAAAATGAGAAAACGCCACCACCAAAAGAAGCTACCAAAAATGAAAGCAATGCAAAACTGTTGCCAATAATTGAAGAAATATCTCCCCTACCATAGCTTCAAATAAAATGCAACAGGACACGAATAGGAAAAGGCAAATTAAGAATTTTGAACAATACACCTGTTACAGAAGCAGGAAAAGAGCTAGAGAAAAAAAAATAGGAAAGAATTGCAGCAAGAAAGGCAAGGAGAAATTTGAAAGCTGAGGATAAGCAAGAACATGAAAATGAAGAACCTTTTAAAAAGAACGATGTAAGCGACGTGGTATGTATTTTTTGCAATGATCTATATTCAAGGTCTAGGAAAGGTGAGATCTGGATACAATCTCAGAAGTGCTACAGTTGGTATCATACGGATTGCGCAGGAGTGGAAAAAAAAGCAAAAATGTTTACTTTTGACTTATGTTAGTTTTAGGACGTAGGTGTAATATTCCTAGTTGAACAATAACCAAGATTTTTGTATTCATGCAGTACTGTTTTAATTTTTTTTTCTACGGCATATACATTATTACAAATGTAAGAAAAAATGTTTATTCCATGTTTTATTAGGGTGTCAACATATCCTGATGTCAGGATGGTACACAAAGTATATATATATATATATATATATATATATATATATATATATATATATATATATATATATATATATATATATATATATATATATATATATATATATATATATATGTAGTGATCCTAAAAATCCTTACCATACTCGGTGTTTTTAATTTTGTGTGGTACGTGGGTGTATTTTGTTTGTTACAGATCCTGCCACAGTTCCAGTATTCAAGATTTTTTATCGCTACCATAAATTTTCCTATCAAAATCTACATCCTATTTTCTTCCACGATTGTTCTATCATTATTAATAAATGTTATCAGTTGTCCATTGCTTTCCCATTCAATCCCATTTACTTATAAGTACCAAATCCCTTACACACATTCACCGACAAACGTTATCATAAACATTCTCATATACTTTCACATTCATTCATTCATTCACCCTCACACCCTACAGTTTGTTCCTTCACCTCATTACTGTAATGAATTTTCTTGTACCTGTAGTATTACCCTGTCCCGCAGCCAGACGATCCTGGCCAGCAACCAGTAACCTGACCTGTACCCGATAACTATTAGCCTGATCAGAATCCAGTCCAGCACACCGTATCAACTTATCCTGCATCTAGATTATTATCTTGCCCCGTAACCGGACCAGTAATCCTATTAGCAATATCCCTAACCAGACATTCGTACATCTCCCCTAAATTCATTCCGCATTTGCTCATCTAAGCACACGTTTATGCAAAACATTCTTGGAGGTCGCCAGGTCACCAGCCCGAGAAAGGTGCCTAAACGTGACAAGGGTATGAGGTAACTAGTTTTCCGAAGGTTCTGTCCCATAGAGCTAAATATTTCAACGCCAATAACCCTCCCTTTTCATGTAATACCCATTCACAAAAGAGGAAAAGCCACTTGCTATCTTGTTGGTGGTGAATCTCCCCGAAAAGAATGCTAAATGACAAGCTAGTTTGAGTACTTAATTAGACGGAGGTTAGGCCCTGGGTTATTAGCTACTCCTACTACAGGCACCCAAGACGATATTACAGTTTCACACGTACCCTGTCGGAATGTTCTGTCAATATGTGTATTACATTGACTATACAGATTTTTGTTCTATTATCAGCATTCCACACAACAACCCTAATTATCGGTTTAATTTTAACAACATCTACCTGTATATATAAAGAAAATCTGACCTGTGTATATAACCCCCGATTCCAGTTATGATGTTTTTAATAAGTAATGTAATAATAATTATTTCCTGCTAATAATTCCTGACCGGAGTTACATTCGTTTAATGGAAACAAACCTAAATCCCCGACAGCTATTTATGGCCAGCACACTAACTTTCATACACAATTACAAATATCAATACCACACTCACCTGCAAACAATCCCTTTGTAAGCCTGACTCTAGATCATCCCACATTTAATTACACTTATAGCACCTGTTTATTATTTAATTAACCGTTTCAATAATGACAATTTCGCACATTACTAAACAGTTGTTCAGTTTTATATGTTACAGTAATGTCCATAGAGGGCGATCCTAATGCATTTAGTTCACCAGCCAGCGGCGTCCTGCAATACTTCAACCCTGGACCACCCGAGTCAATTTGTAGTTATCAATTCATTTATTTATTTCAATATTTGGTTTAGCTTGTTCATTTTATTATTTCCTTTTGAGAGTTTGTTTCATTTTCCAGGATAACCGAATAACGTTATTATAACCTGCTGAGACTTATTCACAAAGTAGTGACATTCCTTAACCCCGATCCGAAACACAAAGGATAAATATACAAGGACAGAATTATATATATATATATATATATATATATATATATATATATATATATATATATATATATATATATATATATATATATATATATATATATATATATATATATATATCCCATCCCATAATATGTTTTTATAAGGCCAAGTATGGACAAGCAGCTTTTTAGTTGATATATGGCGTAACAGGATTTGGCAAGTTTTCTGGAAACAAGAATGCCTTGCGACCTTCATTTTAATTCCTTGCTTATCTCAATTCCAAGGAACTTTACTAAATTTTCCTAGTTGGCTTTCAATATCTTTAGTCACACATCCGATTTTCTTTGAAAAACTGTCTAGTACAGTTTTTTGGATATTCAGTATCAAGTTATTTTTGCTGCACCACTCATTTATGTCATAAAATGCCAGCCATACCTTTGCATTAAGCTCTGTGCCTGATTTAGAGACAATAATAACCAATACGTCGTAACAATATAAGATTAAAAATCCGTCTTGTACAGTTTGAGGAAGATAATTTATAAATAATAAGAAAGGTAGTGGCCCTAGTATCAAAACTTATTTCCTGTTTCCTTCCTCAACTGTTCCATCATTGTTAATAAATGTTATTAGTTGTCCACTCCTTTCCCACTCCATCCAATTTACCTATAAATACCACACCCCCTTACGTCCAAAAGACAAACGTACACTGATGTATTCATACACTTGCGCACTCGACATCTGACCTGGTCACTTACTGTTACACTTATACCTGCAATCAACAACATCCAGACCAGTCAACCCATTTCTCCCAAATTAATATTACTTGAATTACAGTACCCTATATCCCTTTTGCCCGACTTACATTATCTTCCTAAACCACTTTCCTTTAGTTAAAAATACATCTTTATGCGTACAACATTCTTGGTGGTTAAAAGCCCCGAGAAGGGTTAAAAGCGTGGAGGGTAAGAAGTACTTTGTTTGGCGGAGGTTATGCCCTGTAGAACTAAATATTTCGACGGCAAGAACCATCCCCTTCCACTGTAAGGCTCCTTTACAAAATACAAAAGCCAAATCATTTGCACTGTCTTGGTGGTAAATCACCCCAAGACAGGTGCTGAATGGTAACCTAAGGGACGTACTTAATTAGATGGAGGTTATGCCCTGAATGATTAGCTACTTCTGCTTAACAGAAGGGTCCCTTAACGATATTGACCCTTTAAACGTTTCCGGTAGTTTCGACTCTAAAGACGTCTACAGTTCCCCAAGTACCGCTCAGAATTCCAAATTAATTCAGTTTGATCTGCCCATTTGTCAGTCCTCCGGTTTTACATTCATATCTCCCTAATTCTATTATACAAAAACCACCGTACCCAAACCTGGACCACAAATAACATTCGTCCATCTCTTCCCGTCCCCTCTATATATCATCCACACCTGTTTTATATATGACGTACATACGACGACATTAGTAATTATTACCGAGATGTGAAACCATTTAATTAAAACCAGCACTTATGACAACAGATTTAATTAGGATTTCTTCAATTCTATCTGTAACATTAGTTATAAAAGGGAAAAAAACAGTACCAGCATTAGTTGTCCTTTACGGTTGTGTCTAGCGGTAGTACTAACATTATTAATATCTTTGAGTGAATATCCATTAGCTGGTAGTGATCTTGTTAAATATTTATATTCAACTTTCAAAAATTCAGCATCCCTAATTATTTTTGCTCGATCAACCAAAGAATTAATTACACCAATTTTTTGACGTATATGGTAGTTTGATAATTTATACAGGCATCTATCTAAGTAATACCTTTTGATAGTTTCCAATATTGAGAATTAGATTATATTGTTGTCTTTTGATGCTCCGTATGAGTTAGATACAAAACCGTTAACATATTACATAAAACAAAACTTCCAAAAAGCAACTTATACTTCCGTCCGTGTCGTGCTTTATTTGATTTTAAACGTAATGAAAATATGATATTACAATCAGATAAAGATAAAAAATGAAAAAAAAGGAAAATTCCTCGTAATTCATTCCTTTCCCTACGGGGGAGGGAGCTTTCCGAGCTCCTTCAACCACAATCATGAATTTCCAGCATACATACATACATACATTCCGTATATATGCATGGTGGAAAACGTAGTTCATTCAATTCTGAAGGGGAAGGGCGGGCTGCTTCAGCTTTCCAAGCTGCTTCAGCCACAATCATAGATTCCTAGCATACATATATGGTGGGATTTAGGATGGGTGTGGTCAGGATAGAATCGGAAGGAACAGAGTTAGGGTTCTGAGGGGTAAAATCCTACCCCAGCATTCGCCTTAGTAGCCGCACATGGTGTGCATTTACGCAGTGACCACGCCGCCACGTGTGTATGAGGAAAATCCCTGAGAAAACCTCCTACAAGGTAGACGGTAACGGGAATCGAACGCATTACCTCCTGAGTGCTAAGCAGGTCGTGTCATCACAACACTACTACCTCGGTGATAAAGATAAAGCAACTGTGACATTTAGTATGATCGACTATACCATTAATATAGAACAACTGTTAGAACCACCGATTTACCATGAACTACCATAAGATTTTACAAAAGTCTCTTTTGAAAACTAAAGAATCTAATTCCTGAAGAATAAAAAGAAACTAGCCAACTCTGAATCTTTTTGCCCAAAACTATATTGTTAGTGCAATTGGTTCTCCTACGTACAATCTTGCAATGCATCTCCCAGTGTTATTACAACATCATACATGTTGAGATGATATTTGTTAAGCTAAATATCATCGGAAAAGATATAAGCCCAGATTACTTGCTACATTAAACATAAATTAATTGCAATGGAACTGAGTAAGCGTATATGTAAAGCGCAAATTAAATAAGAACAAATTAACATAAAACTAAGTACAACTGTGATTATAGAACATGTTGTTAGCTATTTAAATCAAATTTTATAAGTATAAAAGTGTAATTATAGCTGAGCAATAGATTTTTCATTATAATAGTTTCCGATCACTTTCGGAATAGTAAAAATATGTATTTTCATCTATAAAATACATGTAATCCATTTTGTGTGATAATATTCTAGTCTGGTACTATAATATGCTGCTATTCCAAATAAAAAGGAATTAAATTGTATCAATCAACGTAAGATGAGTAAAGGAGATGTTAAATATTGTGAATCAGAACAGATTGAACAAGATTCATATGATTTATTAAGTTTAAATGTGAAATTAAAGAAATATTATGTTATAAGCTTACATAATTGTGTAACTAGTAAGTATTACAACTTAAATTAACATTATAGACGTGATTTAAGCACAAAAGCTGTGAATCCAGGCTATGATAAACTTCAACGTAGTGATTGAGATAGAATTTTTCAACATAAATCATAAAAGTGTTAAAACTGGTGAATCCTTAGGTATCTCGGGTCATAGAATCCATTTCTGTTTGTGGTTTTCCTGTAGGGAGTAGAATAAGCTAGATAGTACATTTGTGTGTGAAAATTTGCAATTTTGTTAGATTTTATATAGATTAGGAATTTTTAAAGGAAATATGTCATGTGAGATATCTATGGAAAGGAAATTTTGCATAGAATTCAAAAATAATTATGTTTTTCTGATTTGTCAAATTAAAATAAAGTTATGTGTAAAAATAATAATTTACAAATTTCTGAAAAACAATTAGCCAATGAGAATTAAGCTCTGTTATGTTTGTATTGACAATATTTGCTAAGGTGGTTTTTCAGAAGCTATATAAGAAAGTAACAAAAATTTTTATAACTCTCTCTTGTAATTCCTCAAAGTGTGAACATGTCACTCGATGTGTACATGAATAAAAAGTTAAGATTGTTCATGTGGTTCGAATGACCTTAAAATTTTATAATACTAAACAATTGAAATTTAAAATTGTAAATAGAAATATGGTTAACGTAAGTGTTATCCCGAGTGCTGTCGGTGTATTAGATAATGTAAATCGATTTATTTCAATTATTTCGTTAAATTAAAATTATTTAACCAAGTTACCATTGAGTTATTATTTTAATCGAAATAAAAATTAAAGGTTAATAAAAGTGAGGGTATAGAAATATATAAACATCCCAACATCCCCAATAGGCAATAAGATGGTCTGAGTTTAAATAGGTTTTGGCAACTTATAATTAAAAAAGGCACAATGGTACGTCTTAATTATAATTTTAGCTTTTAGTATGTCTAGGTCTTTTTTTTATTTTTCCTACACCTTGAAGTAAACGTCTTACCAATTACATGTTGTTACCACCATTTAACATATATAGTTGAAATTAAAATTGAAAACGTACTATTTTGTGTTTTCACTGTAAAATGACAATTACAATTGTTAACAAAGAGCTATTTCTTGTTATAATACCCTACTGCCTACAATTAAAAAGACAAATTAAGACAAAATGATGTAGCTTAGTCAGGTGCAATATCAACATTTACTTAAAAAAACAGTAATAATAATCAAAAAGTAACATTCAAAACTGCAAATAGTGTGATCATACTTTTATTTCTAACTCAGAGCAAGTGTTAAGGTCACACACGCTAGAATTTATTCGCATTATTACACATAACAGAGGCAAGTGATTTAAGAAGAATGTTAGTGTACGGACGTGGATGACAAAAAGATATAGTATTACGTGCAGAAATACGCGGAACATGAAAATGGAGAAGCGATAGGAGATATGGACAATCAATATGACCTTGAAGCTCTCCGAATTTCAAAAAATTGTATGTTAAACCTCGTTAGTAATACATCCTAAATTATACCAATTGCTGGGTACATCTCATCAACTTTAAACGTAAGAAACTTTATACATTTTCTTTGGGCTACTTCTAAAGAAACCTTATGATTTGTATAGTATGGATACCAAATCAAAGATCCATATTCGAGTTTTGATCGAGCAAAGGCTATATATAAAGATTTTAATGCAGCAATGTTGGAGAATGTGCGACAATTTCTGATTAAAAGTCCTAATCGCAGCAGTACACATGGCTGATATATCTTCAACAAAAGAACGTTTGCGATCGAATGCTATTCCTAAATCCTAAATCGAAGAGTATCTATTAAATAAATCGGACTGGCATTTATATTGATGAAACTGTTTAGAATACGTGCATTTGTTCATGTTTAAGTGAAGGTTTTCTTAATACACTAATGATGCACTTTATCAATTAGGGTTTGAAGAGAGACACAGTCAGATATAGTGTTGATAACAAAGTATATTTTAGGTCGTCAGCAAATCATAGCTGGTTACAAGAAATTGACAAGGACAAATCATTCATAACTAATAATAGCAACGGGCCTAGATTGGAAACTTGAGATACTCCGATGTGACTGCAAATGAAATCGACTTGTAGTTATTGTATTCCACGTGTTGAACTCTATTTTGGAAATAAGGTTTAGACAGTGTTAAAAGCGAGTCAGAAAATCCCAAACTGTATAGCTCATGTTATGTTTGACAAGATCTTCATTTGTTATATCAAGTTTCTATTTGTGAAGTTCTTGACACTTTCTACATAATTTGATTAAATTGTGTCAATATTTGCTCTTTGATTATGATATTTTCAGTGTTAACCTTCAACCGTTAGAGGGTATCTGATTTGTCGTCTTCAAGATTTATATAAAATACATCGTTTAAGAACCCAAAAAGATAAGTATTTTAATTAGAAGCTTTATTCTAGTTTCTTCTACGTTACATCGCGGTTTCCATAATATAGTTTGTAGATAATAGAATATTAAGTGTAAATGTGTAAGTCCCTGACTTACGAATAGTTTGTAAGGGTCATTCATATAATTCTTTAGAGCTTAGAGTGTACGTCTCCAGAGGGTCTCCTGAAGCAAAAAAAAAAACTGTTCCATCGCAAAGCCAAATGTTGGCGATCTTATGATTTGACATAAACGCCTGTAATTTGGACAATTTATGGAAAATGAACTAATGCTGTAGAATAATTCCATTACTTCGTATTGCCAATTGGTGTATGGTTAAGCCTTTCTATAGTAAAGCTTTTAACTTTAAAGTAGTTCAAAATGCTAATAAACCTTCTATCTTATATTCTAATTCTGACTGGAGTAAAAAAAAAGGTTCGCCGGAAAATCAATAAAGATCTCGTTTTATAATAATGCATGAGTAAACGTGTAAATCTTGCGAGTCATTTGCTAATTTTATGAGCATCGTAAACGTTTTAACTAGACACGTACTTTTTTTAAGGGATATTATAAAGCTTGCCAAAGTTTTAAGTGATTAGAAATCTTAAAATAAAACGGCTTTTCATGTTATTCCTAGTCTACTTTGCCAAGTAGGCCAAACACTTCTGTTTATCGAATCCACTAACACTAAAAAGGAGGCATTGTAGCGTAAAGATAATTACACAACCGCAATTTAAGCTTAATTCTTTTTGAGTTTTAAAGTTAATCAAAGCATTTAAATGCGGTTGTAAAGTAATTCTTGTTAGGGGTTATAATCGTAAAAGTTTCCACTTTCAATTACAAACGATTTGAAAACATTAATTGCAAAAAGCTATTTTTACACGCATTTAGAAAGTTTTGTTGCTAAAACAGCAAAATAAGTTTTATTTACATCTCAGAAGGTAAAGGAAGTGCGCGGAAAAGTGCTAAACGGGGAAACTCAATCAAAGGGTTAAATTAACCTTTACACGCATCAAAGTTTAAATGCTTACTTTCATGTACTACAAGAATATTTCAAGTTCTATAAATCGCTACAGGAGGTATGTAAATATTAAAATTAACTTTCAGGTCGAAAACTTTACCAAGAAATTAATTTTGAAGTTAAACAGTTAAAGTAAAGTAAAATTTTATTATCATTAATTTACATACATTTGCTTTTAATTTATTTAAGTATATGCTGATTTTCCATAAATTTAATGAAACAGAATACGTCCTGAAAAATAACCAACGTACGTTCTTAGCTTCAACGCCTATCTTTTCAAACGCGACCGTTTGCTAATCTAATAGTTTTCTTTACTTCAAATAAAATGACATTTTTCTGTCCGGAGAATTTACAAAACACACAATAATATAATTACATTAAGAATGTAGTACAAGTTCTGTTTAATATTCGTAACTATATTAATTAAATATGCAAATGTTGAAATATGCAGTGTCGAGATTTTAAACGTAAAAAAATTTAAATCTCATTTTAATTTTAATGCACGGTATTTAATTTTTGAAACAATGTAACTCTATGTATATGTAATATTTATTTTGATCTTCAGGCGTTATCTGTTCTCTCGTAGGAATAAGTAGAGCAGGTAACCTTTCTTTCGTGCATATGATAATAAAGGATGGAGTAGTTTTAAGCCAATTTTTTTTATGTGCAGTGCATTATCGCAAGGCAACTACTTACATTTTCAGATAGAGGTGGTTCAGATTATAACTTTCTTATACAGGGTTGCTCATTAGTGCGTCAAAGTGCGATATCTCAGTAAATACAAGCTAATTATGTTTTTTAAATAGAACTCCCCAATTTTTTTGTAAGTTTTGGATGTATCATTAAATTTTAATGTGGATGTATGTAAGATGTTTTATCTTAAAAATTTACCGTCTTCGAATTATTTGGAAAACTATGAAAATTTTGACAGGTGCAGGGTTTCACAAAAATCAGTGACCTCTGCGAATTTCGGAATCGGTATTCTGGGGCTCTAAGCAAACCTAATACGCTCCACTTTGAAGTATTTAATTTTAAAAAGTCCACTACAACCCCCGAAATGTTCATCCGAAGTTGCATGATTTCAAACCTCAATAACTTGCTTATTTGAAGTGGGATACACTAATGTGTTACGTCTTGGCTTGAATTTTGTAAAATTGGTTATTATTTCTTAGAATATTATTTAAATTCTTATTAGAATATTCTAAGAAATAATAGACCAATTTCACAAAATTACATTAATATAAATTCAAGTCAAAATGATATAACACAAATTATGTATTTCCCATTAACACATATCCCATCACTAACATCTAAATTAATAAATGTATTTAAAAATTTCAATAACATAAAGATTATCACTGAAGATATTAAAACAGTTTCTTCTTTATATACTAAAACAAAGTTTCCATTAATTACACTAGAAAATTAAAATGTTGTGTACTGTATTCGTTACGAAGACTGTAATAAAAACTATATTGGCCAAACATCGAGAAACATGTCAGGTAGAATAACAACTCATAAAAGTGATTGCAATAATAATAACATATCTTGTGTTTCATCTGAACATGTGATTAAAAAGGGACAGTCTATGAACCATCCAGATGTAATAATTTTAGTAAAAGGAGGAAATTACTCAAAAAGATTATTTTTAGAAATGACTTGTATTAAAAACAAAATTGATTAACATTATTAATATTAGTCATTTCATTTCTTTACATAAGAACAACTTTTATTATTAAAAAATCTTTCTAGTAGTCTGTTACAAAATTATTTTTATTTGATATAGTCTTTAGATATTCAATTTTAAATTTAAAAAATATTTTTAATGTTAAACATAACATTGTTAATATGTAAATATTATTCTTTAGTATGTAAAGAAAATGCAGATAAACATTTCCGAAAGCTTGACTTTAAATAAAAAAGCTTTCTTAAAATCGCCATATTGACTGCAAGCTGAAAATATTAAACAAACTTTCTATAATTAATCAGTCAAAATACATGCGCCAAAATTAAAGGCGTGCTAGAACTCATCATTCTAAGCAAAAAAGTTCATATGTACATGGGTCCAGAAATGCTTCGTTTCCGAGATACAGGGTGTCAAAGTTTAAAAAAGAAATCGCGTTTACTTCAATATAGTGTCATGAAATTTCGTATACGGGGTTTTTTTGGGATGACAAATTCAAATTTGTGGTCCATTTGGTTGTCGTTTCTAGAGGGCGCCAGCGGCAACGATTTAGACCCCTTTAAATCGTAGCAATTTTTTTTGCTACATTGTATGCCATTTTGGACTAGAAAAATCGATTCTCCTAAAAAAAGGTATATCTTAGTGATGTCGCTAGGAGCAACCCTTTCCGAGAAAAACGCTTTTAAAACTCATGATGCATACACATTTTCGGAGGGTATTTTTTTGACAGGTTTATCAATAGGAATTTTTAATTGTTGCTAAGTAACTTACTTGTTTACTTATGTACTTATCTGTCTCTTTGCGTTCATTGATAATAAAATTTTAATAAAAAATCCATAATTAAATACGATAGAATGCCTAGACATACAACATGTATACTTTTAATATTAATTTTTTTTCTTTTTCTTTTTTTAATGTTGGATATTTTAGTGCTCCATACAAAAGTTAGTTTTACATAAATAAACATTGTGAGTTATAAATGTCTTTTTCTCGGAAAGGGTTGCTCCGAGCGACTTCTCTAAGATATACCTTTTTGTAGCAGAAAAGACAGGAGAATCGATTTTTTTAAGTCCAAAATGACATACAGTGTAGCACAAAAAAGTTGCAAAGATTTAAAGTGGTCGAATTGGCTGCCGCTGGCGTCCTCCAGAAACCACAACTAAATGGACCACAAATTTGAATTTGTCATCCCAAAAAAACCCCGTATACGAAATTTCATGAAACTATTTCGAAACAGTCGAAAGATATTGAAGAATGATGAGTTCTAGTACTTTTTAATTTTGGATTAGATAAGATTCACCCTGTTATATATATATATATATATATATATATATATATATATATATATATATATATATATATATATATATTAATATGTTCCGGACTAACTCAAAGTATCTCATTGGATAGAGTTCAAATGCTTTTAAGCTTATTGTTGGCAAATAAAATCAATAATAACTTTTATCCTTTTAAATCTTTTAAATTATTATAATTGCGCTATATAGTAAACGGGAAATCATAGAACGTTTTATTTCACACATGGGAATGTTTACGTCAAACAAATTGTAATTAATAATAAGTGGTTTGTGTGTGAAACAGACTTTAGTTGAATCTGCACAATTAATTAACTGCAGCCTGTCAAAAATTTCAATAAATGAGCTAAAATGTGTGAGTACAATTATGTTTTTGTTCAAAATAAAATTATAATGTTGATAATTACACCGGTTCATTTACTTTACAGATATTTATAGCATGCTGTCGTACAAATAATTATACATAATTAATAAAAACATAAATACAGGATATCAAAGAATAATCAATGCAATAATGGGTTATGATAGTAAAATTTCACTCACATGTGTTGCTGCACTTTCCAAAGAATGTTTTCATTAGGCTTCTTCCATGTTAAAATATTGGACGTAGACTTCTTCCCATGTGTAGACGACGATACTGCTTTGCTGTTCACAATGGTGCTGCTTAATTTTCCATAATTCATCCAAATCAAATTTACTGCTGAACGACTCTTCCTCGTGGTAAATATGATGTAACGTAATATTGCTCATATATTTTTAGATACGCATTTTATTTTAAATTGTATGTTTAAATGTTGGTTTAAATATTTACAAAACTTTTCGGATTTAAATTTATATTTTATTTTCATATAAATTTTAATTGATTGCACTTTTATTTTAGATGCCGTTATGGAATTTAGTTCATTTAATACTCTGCGTCACTTCAAGAAAAATAAACATCAAATCCAAAATAATTGTATGATTTTATTAACATAAAAAAACACATCATCCGATGTTTGAACACGAATTCAAACCGAAACAATTAAAATATAATCGACACTTATAATCGGTAACCTAATTTTTAATTTTTGTTATAGGTTAAAACAATTGCTTCTGAGATCTCGACTCTACGTTGACCGCGTTTCCAAACCGATAATGTAAACGAAACTTGTAACTTGCATGTTAACACCAACACTATTAACACTTTGACTTGTTAGTCATAAAAATTTCAAAAGCAAGAGAGTGAGAAATCAGGAGCAATTTCATTTATACATTTTTCTTGGATACCAAATTTTCAACTTTTTTTATACATTACACACAAAAGATCCAAGAATCTGATTGGTCTAAACAAAATTGTTAAATTAACTAAAATACAAATTATGCTATAACTTTTTTAAAACAAGTCGGATTTACTTTTTGAAAACAGATTTGGAATCAGGGAAACTTTCTGCATAAAGGGTCACCTCACAAACAATATTTCGCTTCGAAGCTTTGTATTTTGAGAATTTAAAATCTAAATTTACTTATATCTACGAAATTCTATATTTTACACCTAAACTAATTACATATTCGGAATCTACATGAAAACTATATCAGAATACATTTATTTCAAACCATTTAACTTAACTTTAACAGAAATTCCATTTTCATATTTCAATTTTAGGTAGTTAACCCAACTTTTGTAATTTTATGCTCATATTACATGTATATTGTAAATTTCTTTATGAAAATGAGGGAAACCTACTATTATTTGCTTTTATAATTTATTATAAACTTAACTTATCCTAAAAAACTATAAATTTGCAAAATTATTAAATATAGTACTTAACCTAATTTAATATAATTTTTACTCATAACTTGCGTTTAAAACGTCTAAATCACTTGAAATGTTAATTTATCATGTTCTTATAACTGTCTTTAACACCAATACTGTTTACTTTCACTCCATAGTCTATAACTTTGTCATATCAGAAATCCATATGTTTAACACATTTATCTAATTTTATACACAAAATTAAATTTTATATTAAGTATCACATTGTACAAATGTTGTTCATGTTCTTATCAATGTTTCTAAATCACTACCACTTCTCCTGCACCTCTTATACACTTTGTCTGTGAAATATTAATATACAGCGTTCGTATCATAACCCTTTTTTAAAATTTATATAGTTCCTGCATTGTACCTATACATGTTCTACATATTAGAATTAACCTACCTCGTGTGATTAATATCTGTAAAGTTTTTAAACTGCATAAATAAATTGATTAAACCGTAAAATTACTGAAATATGTTCACCGAAACTAATCGTACCCACAAATATCAATTATTCTGACCTTCCTAACATGCTACTGGTATAGCTGACTGCTTTTATGAATAAAACAACCTTGTGTAAACACCACAAAGCCTGTTTTGTTATAACAAAACCATATTTTCCCTCTCGTATATTAATTTTCTTATTAAAACGAACTGTATACATTCTCAAAGCTATTTAAATTTGCACATTATAAAGAATATAAGCTTGGTAACTCTAGCCCTGTATTAATCTTATTTCTGACCATCTCAAAATATATATATATATATATATATATATATATATATATATATATATATATATATATATATATATATATATATATATATATATATATATATATATATATATATATATATATATATATATATATATATATATATATATATATAACAGTGTTACAAAAAAGTAGGCCAATACTTAACCACATATTCTTTGGGACAAAATAAGGGGACTTTTATTATGTCACTTTTCATTTGAACGCTTCCTTTTCGATACACAAGATGTCAAGCTTCACTTTTTAGAAGTGTATTTTTTTATTATCTCTGGTGTGTTTTAAGATATCGTTTTCAAATTTGGTACAAATTTTACTCTTTTCTAATTACACCTTTTGTATGATTTTAAGTAAAAAATTCAAAGAACTAATAGAAAAATAAGTGGGGTGTGGTAACCTTTAACCCCCCATTTTTTCTGACGAACGCCTATGAACGTCGCATCCAATTTTTATAGTAGTATGATGATTTATCTTACTTTTTTGGCTCTCGTAAACTTTTGATTTGATGCTTCGTTTATGACATACTTTTAGTTATTCGACTAGGTGTTGCGATTTTTTTAACAATTTTTGTATTTTATTAATCAGAATAAATTCATAATAATAACTTAAAACAATCAATTGTGCTAATAATTATAATACGAAGTTGGATGCAAATAATTAAATTAAATGTTCGCGAATGCACCTTCTGGCTCTTTTTATAACTGAAAACCGAATATTCTGTAAAATATTTGGTTTCAATCTAAATACCTCTGCACCTTCTGCGTTGCGATCCCTCAATTGATTTTGATTTATTTTTAGTTGTTACGCAAAATAAATTTAAAAATAGGCTTATCTTAAAGTTCGTAACAATATCTGTCAATTACTTCTCTTGTGTTTTACATTTATTTTCAACGGTTTCAAAGATATTTGAGTTTGAAAATTCGCCTCATTTTTAGTTTTTTCTAAATAACTACGAAAGTTGGCAACACTGATCAAAACTCAAAATGTCATTTGATTGGTCTTGAAATTCTGCCGAATATTGCTAATTTAACTGACTCTGTAACTGTTATAATAACAAAGTTACCCATAGAAGCTTAGTTAAAAATAAATCCATAATAATGGCTTAAAACAATCAGTTGAGTTAATGATTCAATACTACGTCGCATACACGAAAAATTTAATGTTCGATGCGTCCACAGCCTTCGTGATTGCACCTTTTTATTTTTTTAAATAATTGAAAACCTAATATTTTTTATACGTCTTGTCAAATGTTTGTCAAATTAATAGTTGCAAAAATTTCGAACGACTATTGAGTTCAAACGCTAAACTGAATAATAAGGTATGGCCAATAGAGAGAATATTTTGGAATTTTCTGAAATGACTGATATGATTTTAATTATGGGTAAGATTTCAAATAAAATCTCTAGATTTTACATTTTGAATAATCATTCTCACTTTAGGAAAATGTGATCCTAACGCTAGTTTAGCTTCAAGGCGTTATGCAGAAATGTATCCAAATCGGTATCACCCAAAGGAAATTATTCTTAAGTTTAGTACGCCGCCCAAGAGACACTGGAAAATTCAAACAACAACGAATAGGAACATGTGGACGGCCACGTAAAATTACATCAAATCAAGAGGAACAAATTTTGCAAATAGTTGAACAAAATCCGCGTACTAGTACTAGGATTATAGCTCGACAGATTGGAAATGATATAAATTCGACAGACGTGCGTAGAATTTTAAAACGTCACTCATTACATCCATATCATGTGCATAGAGTACAGAACTTATTTCCGCAAGATTATCAGGCAAGAAACATCTTTTGCAACTGGCTCTGTAATGAAAATAACCGTACCCGCCGGTTTGTTAGATCCATTTTATTTTCGGATG
Source organism: Vesta saturnalis (assembly GCA_036346205.1). Classification (NCBI taxonomy): domain Eukaryota; kingdom Metazoa; phylum Arthropoda; class Insecta; order Coleoptera; family Lampyridae; genus Vesta; species Vesta saturnalis. The sequence goes on along the minus strand of JARFJB010002462.1, from coordinate 255,195 downwards.
AAGCTACCTTTACGGGAAATGGTATAACGAATATCCACAACACCCATGTTTGGGCAGATGAAAATCCAAGAGCTCTTGTAGAGACCAGCCATCAAGTAAATTTTAAAGTAAACGTGTGGGTAGGAATTTTAGACAATTTTCTTTTAGGTTCGGTATTTTTGCCACCAAACTTAAATGTCGAACATTTTTAATTTT
>JARFJB010002462.1:0-250000 GCA_036346205.1 Vesta saturnalis | reverse complement strand
CTTGCATTACCTTTGATTTTAGACCTTTTTTAACATTACTGAGTAAATTAATCACAAAAATTTCCGTTATTCCTATTAAAATACTTACCTTTCTCGGTTGGGTTTTTCAAATGGTGTACTTGTACATTAAAGATATACAATCTATCTAACCGTTTCGATAACACAGTTGTCTTCGTCAGTAGTAGTATTATCTAATAAAATGCTTAAAGATGCTCAAATCAATTTTGTGAAATTTGAAAAATTAAAACGTAAATATAAGCCAGTTTGGAAAACGTATAAAGCCAACTATAAAATACAATTTTAGTAAAGAATAACTAGCTCATTAAAATATTCAATATTGTTCAACTATCTCGGCATCGTAATAAAAAAGGTGAGTAACGATAATAGTTGTGTTTTACGTTTCCTTAATTTTTTAAATTGTCTAATAGAACGATAAGTTTGCACCTCATAAAGGACGAAAATATGAAATATGAAACATTACAACCTCGTACAGGTAACAAACAAAATACACGTACGTACCACACAAAATTAAAAAAAAACATGTTTCAAAAGCTAAGGTGTCGTCATCAGCAGTCGACCGCTGATGATGATATTCTATTGAAACCGTTCTGTTTTTTAAATTTTACATGGAAAAATTGAAACATAAGGGCACTAATAATTTTGGTTTTACAAATGGTGTACTTCCTAGCATCCAGTTTACATGGAAAAGAAACTTAAGTTTAATTTCTTATATTAATATCTAAAGAAATAATTAATTATACATTTATAAATTATCCAACCACCATCCCGTCAGAATTATATAATTAAATTTTAGTAGATTGAGCAAAACGAAGTTGTGATCCTGAATTTTTTAAAATATATATATATATATATATATATATATATATATATATATACATATATATATATATATATATATATATATATATATATATATATATATATATATATATTTATTATATATATTTGAAAAATTTTACAAGATAATGGATATTACTTTGATATTAAAATGTTTTACACCTTCTAGATATAACAAAGAAAAATTTTAATGTTGGTACTGCTTTTTTTTTTACTAATGTTACAGATAGGACTGAAAATCTTAATTAAATATGGTATTAGGCTATTTTTAAACCTACAAGAAAATTAAAACTTTGGTCACCAAAAAATTTTAAAACTATTATACTTTTTTCAGATTTTTTGTAAATTAATTTAACCAAAAAGGCTTTGAGCAGCTAAAAAATCAGATTTTTAATTTTAACCAGAGAATTGTTACCACCTTAAATAATTTAAATAGATATTAATTTGACAGGGAAAATTGTTAATACAAACTTATTATTATTTGTTTGGATATATTTTTTTAGACAAAAAAAATTGGTTTAAATATTTTGCCACGATAATTTAAAAAATAATTTTACTTTTTGGCATAATTTTTCTTTGTTTTAGACCTTAAAATAAAGCTTTAAATTATATTTTAATTCCAAGCAAGTTTATTGAATTAAAATTAAAATTTACAAAACTTCTGATTTGTTTTTTTGTTAAATGTTATATTATAAAGCCTTTCGTTAGATTTCTGGTTATTTTAACATTCAATTTTATTTTAATTTCTATCTTTCAAATTGAAGTTTTCCAAATTTAATTACACTATTTGTTTAAATTTTGTTAAATTTGTTTTTTGGTTACATTTTCATTGGTTTGATTAATATTTTTTTTATTTAAAAATTTAAAATATTTAATTTTTAATTTTATTATTTATAAAATTTATTTATTTTTTATATTTTCCAATGTTAATTAATACGGTTATTTGTTTTAAAATGTTTCAAAATTAAATTTGTTAAAAATAACCATTAAAAATAAGAAAGATAATTTTTAATTATAATAATATATTTATATATTAAATAAATATAATATTTAATTTAATATAATTTAATAATTATTTATAAATAATTATTTAATTTATTAATAAATTAAATTATAATTTTTAAATTTGGGTTGAAAGTTTGCATTTTACCGTTTTTCTTTTAAGAATTTTGTTTTTACAAAATTCTGTGTAAAAACTTTTTTAGCGTTCCCGGAAATTAGAATTTGTAAATCGAATGGTATTAATTCCAAAACAGAATTATCTTAACCTTCCGCTATTGGAAATAAAATACTGACGAACCTACTATTTTAGCATTTCTTAAATAGGCTAATTTCCTTGGAAAACTTATGGTCTCGATAGCCAAGAACTAAAAGTCGTACCTTACATTTCTATGGTAATAAAAAATTTGAGGAGACTGGTGCTTAAAACTTTTCGTTGGGGTGCTAAAAATTGTGCGTTATCCGAACAAGGGCTGTGTGCGCAATACATACTCGTTTTTTCTTTTAAGATTATTTCATGGTCTCTTGTCATAGATTTCACGTTGCGATAGTTGTGCAAAACTTTTGTAGCTCAGTCAGAGGTCCTGGAAAAAATTGTTAGACCAGAGCAAAATTTGTTAAATAACACTAGAACCGACCTAACTAACCTCCGAAAACACCACGTGAAAGAGGTTGAGCTCTCCAACATTTAATTTACTTTGATCCGAACAGTGCTAATTAATAAGAATTTGAGACATGAACATTAAATTTCGATTGCACATGCCTTTTTCTACAACAAAATTAATTATTAATTGATTGATGCAAAATAAATTTAAAAGTAGGCTTATCTTAAAGTCCGTAAACATGTCTATCAATTACTTCTCTTGTATTTTAGCTTTATTTGCAACGGTTTCAAAGCTATTTGAGTTTGAAAATTCGGCTCATTTTAGTTTTTCTAAATAACTACAAAGTTAAATACTGGTCAAAACTCAAAACGTCATTTGATTGTCTTGAAATTCTGCAATATTGCTAATTTAACACTCTGTAGATGTTATAATAAAGTTAGGTATGTATATATATATATATATATATATATATATATATATATATATAATTTGGGATGTTGAATTTAAAATTTTATAATTATATTGAGAATAATATATTTAGCTGGATTTTAAATTTAAATTAATATGTAATTATATGAATTATGATTAAATGTGCACCGAACTAGCTCAATCTCAATTTGGGGATAGGGATCATGTATTTAGTGGGAAATTAAATTTATTCTGGAGGTAATTATATGAATTACACTTTATAAAAATTATCATATATGTATAGGAATGAGTCTGAATATAATTTACACTTCCAACGCATGCGTTGTAACGTAATTGAATAAAGTTAACAATGTCAAAATTGTCAAATAATGATTTGCAAATTTATTGTTTACGTTCAGAATTAAATTTTGAATATGAAAATAATTTAAAATTTTGTTTCCTTTACAGGTGTTTATACAAGTATTGTTTGAAATTCTACACAAATACATATACCTAATAAATAATAATTTGCAGGAAATCTAACACAACAATGTACACAATAAATAGGGTTATAAAGAAAATGTGACTCACATATACTGTTCCCAATGCAAATTGATCTCTTCGAGTTGTTCCAATTTGATGCAGGCACTTTCCACTTGATTCTCGCTGTTACCATACACCCATTTGCTGCTGACTGGTACTCGGGTTGTCGATGACACCAACTTCCAAAAACTAGTAATGTTTTCTTCCAAATCGGCAACACTCCAGTCACTAATTTTATCTTGGTAAAATTTTTTTTTATTTAAATAAATTAAAGCTTATTGATTGGTATCGTTTATAAAGTGTTTAAATGCTGTCCAAAATTTGTTTTAATTTCACTTTTATTTTTAGATGCCGGATCAAATATAAATTATTTAAAAGAGATTTGTACCAAGAAATAAAACACAAATAACCAAATAAATGTGATTGCAATTTGGTAGAACGGAATCAAATCAAATTTGATAACACGAAAACTTTTAACAAAATCGTAACAAATTAAATCGTAAAAAATATTTTCTGAAAACTAACAGGTATCGGAGACCGAACTATTTAAATTAATTGCCGGTATAAAACAATTGCTTGAATATTCTCTTCGTAATTTATAACTTTCTTTCCGATAATTAAATTAGGTTATGAAAACTTACTTATTACACAAATACACAACACTGCTTTAACCTTTTTTTTTCAATTGAACAAATTCTAGAGAGCTCAGCACTTCCAGGGCAATTCCTTTTATACCTTTTTGGTTGTTACTAAAAATTAAATTTTTTTTCAGCAATTTTACCTATGTAACTAAGGCTCTGATTGGTTGAAACATTTTAAATGTGGTTTGGCCATAACTTTCTTATATATTAACGGATTTAAAAACTAACGACAGAAATGAAAACTACATAAAATTCCGAATAAAAAGACACCCAACAAGATATGGTTCCTTAAAATAATGTGCGAAATCACCTAATCTAAATTGAATTTGATTATACCTATCTAAACTTACAAGCTACACTTAATCTAATTACATAAACGGAATCCTGAGAAAATTTTACATAGGAATACACACTTTTAGAGTTAGAAATCTCGAATTTAAAGAAATTTTAAGTTTATGTAAAAATATTCTAAATCCACCTCATATTTGACGAAATTTTGCGGTGAAATGCATTGTATCCTTTTAAAAACTGTGAGATACTGAGAAAGAACTCCTATTAATTACTTTAAGAGCATGATTTAAGCCTAATAATATAAAAACTATAAATTTGTCAAAAACCTAAAATTATAACATAACCAAACTTAAATCTAAAATTGCAAATAATTTATATTTAAAAACGTTTTTATCACTCAAAATGTTATGTTAGAGGTCTGTAATACTTGTCTTTATTATTTTTACTATTCATTCCTAATGCATTGTGTCAAATAGTGTTGCATTAAGAAGTCCCATCGTCTAACACACTTACTGGAATTTTCATTATAAAAATGTATATAACTGTGAATGTCTTTATGTTAAACTGTTCTATGCATTGCTCTTGCTGTTAAACTTATATCACTATGCTTGTCACAGAGTTGCATCCAAAATATGTGAGAAAAATGTCTAATATCTCCATATTATAACCCTTTTATGATTTTTTTTACATTTCCTGCATTCTAAAACCATTTACACAATATCCCTAATATAATCCTAGCTATGCAATTTATGTTTAAACACCTGTAAAATGTTCACTTGCCAAATTACCCTCGAAAAATTGACTTTTATTGAAATAAAGGAAATACTAAATTGACTTTACGAAAATAAGTGTATTTAACATTCTTGACATTTTTGTTGGTAGCACAATGCTTTTTATGATGAAACTAAACTGTATAAATAATATTCAGACTATTTTGTACAAAACAAATCTACTTTAAACACATCGTGAAACAGATTTCTATCAAACAATGTCTCGCACATGTATCGAGCTTGAAATCACCCTTTTATAACTAAATTATCCTTTAAACTGTCCGATTCTTCTTTTACGATAACATTTCCAGCATATCTGCTTATTATAAAAGATACAGATTTTTAAATTAGATGAATTATCTAAGTTAGTAAATTATAGGACACAGACACAGACGCTCATCGCTTCACATTAACACATATAACATCACACACACGCGCGCACACCACACACACACACACACACACACACACACACACACACACACACACACACACAGACACACACACGGACACACAACACATCACATACGCATATATATATATATATATATATATATATATATATATATATATATATATATATATATATATATATATATATATATACAACGTAGTATAACATTTCAGCATGGGATCTCGCTATTATAAAAGATACAGATTTGTTAAATTAGATGAATTACTCCTAAGGATTAGTGAAATTATAGGACAAAGACACAGACGCTCACGTCATATCACATAACATCACATCACTCACACCATACACTACACACACGCGCACGTACGCACCACGTACGCAGCACACACACACACATCACACACACACACACACACACACACACACACACACACATACACAACATATCATACACACAGCATTACACACACGTATTACGCATTACACATGCACACACTACACACACACACACACACACACACACATACATATATACATATAATACATATACATACATCACATATGCACACACATACGCACACACATCACACACACACACATATACACAACACATACATACTACATATATACACTATATATACATATATATACATATACACACATGCACACACACATACACACACACACACACACACACATAGACACAGATGCGCACGCACGACATATCGCACACACGACGCACAACCTCACACACAGTCACAGAAACACTCACGCACACACACATCACAGACACGCACACACACACACACACACACACACACACACACACACCACACACACACGCATACACGCACACGCATCTACACTTACGCACTCACACAGTAACTACACCATACCTATACATCACAGCACGCAGCACATATGCACGCGCACAACATTAAAGATTACGCGCGCACTCACGCGACGACGCTCACTAACGAACACGCACATGTACATACGCAGACACACTACCGCACACACACTACGCAGACAATCGCACACACACACACAAACAACAACACGCACGCGCGCAGCGCGCACGCGCGCACGCGCAACGCGCACGCGCGCACGCACGCTCACCTCACGCTCACGCTCACGCTCACGCTCACGCTCACGCTCACGCTCACGCTCACGACGTCACAGCTGCGCCGCGTTACGCGCCGCGCCGCGTACGCCGCGCCCGCGCCGCCCACGCCCGCGTCGCCTCGTTACGCTCACGCGCACCACAGCTCCACGCCCACACGCAACGCACGCACGCACACACACACGACACATGCACACTACACACACACGCACACAACTACACACACACCACACACACAACACACACACATCGCACGAACATACGCACCACGCACACGCACACGCACACGACACGACACACACGCACACGTCAACGCACACCGACACGCTCACGCATCACGCACGTACGACGCATGCACGAGCGCACACCTACGCACACTACGACGCACACGCTCACGACACGCACGACACGCTACACCGCACCCATCGCACACGCACACACTACGCCACGCTACCCACTACGCCACGCACTCGCCACGCTCGCACACACCACACACACCACACACACACACACACACACAACCACACACCACACCACACACCACACACCACACCAAACACCACACACCAACACACGCACAGCACAGCAACACGCACACACACGCAACACACGCAACACGCACGCACACGCAACGCCACGCAACGCATCGCACACTCGCATACCACCATACGCACACGCAACGCACACGCACACGCACACGCACACGCACACGCACCACGCCACACGCACCACACGCACTACGCACTCACACCACACGCACGCAACCACAGCACACGCAAACGCACACGCATCACACACACGCACACGCATACGCACACGTCAACGCACCACGTACAGCACACGCACACGACACATCGACATGCAGCACACGCACACGCACACGCATACGCACCACACGCACTACGCACAGCTCACGCAACGCACCACAGCACACGCATCGCACACGACACGCAACGCATACACACACGCACACGCATCGCACACTCCACGACACCCACCACACGCACACACGCACACGCCACGACACGCACACTGCACACTCACACGCTACGACACACGTCACACGCACACATCACACATCACACAACTCACACCACACGCATCACACTACACGCACATCCACATACACACACTCACACGCACAACGCACACACGCACACGCACACTCACCACACACTCACACACTGCACACGCACACGCACTCACGCACTCACCACACTCACACACCACACTCACACATCCACACACACTCACACACTCACACACTCACACCACCACACCACACCACTCACACTCACACACATCACACTCACACACCACATCACACACTCACACCACACACCACACATCACACTCACACACCACCACACCACACACTCACACACTCACACACCACACACTCACACACTCACACACATCCACACTCACCACACTCACACTCACACACACACACTCACACTACACACACTCACACACTCACACTCACACACTCACACACACTCACACACTCCACACTCACACCACACCACACACTCACACCACACTCACACACTCACACCACACCACACTCACACTCACACACCACCACACTCCACCACACTCACACTCACACACTCACACACACTCACACTCACACACCCACACACTCACACACTCACACTCACACACTCACACACTCACACTACACTCACACTCCCACTCACACACTCACACTCCACACACCCACCTCACACCACACCTCACACCCACACACACACACACTCACCCCACACTCACACTCCACACCACATCACACACTCCACACGCACACCTCCACACACTCACACACTCACACACTCACACACTCACACACTCACACACACACACTCACACACTCACACCTCCCACACTCACACACTCACACTCCCCACACACTCACACACTCCACACACTCACACACACACTCACACTCACACCACATCACACATCACACACTCACACACACACACACACACTCACACACTCACACTCCACACTCACACTCACACATCACACACCACACACTCACACACTCACACACTCACACCACACACATCACACTCACACACACACACACTCACACACTCACACACTCACACCACTACACCCACACTCACACATCACACACCACACACATCCACACTCCACACTCACACACTCACACACTCCACTCACACTCACACACTCACACACTCACACTCACACACTCACACACTCACACCTCCACACACTCACACACCTCCACACCCATCACACTCACACACTCACCACACTCACACACTCACACACTCCACACTCACACACCACACTCACACTCACACACTCACACACTCACACACACTCACACTCACACACTCACACACTCACACCACACACTCACACACCACACACACACCACACACACACTCACACACTCCACACTCACACTCACACACACACTCACACACTCACACACTCACACACACCACACACTCACAACACTCACACACTCACACACTCCACACACTCACATCACTCACACACCATCACACACACCTCACACACTCACACTCACACTCCACACACATCCACACTCCACACTCACTCACACACACACATACACACTCACACCACACACTCCACACCTCACACTCACACACTCACACCACACACTCACCACCACACTCACCACACTCACACTCACACTCCACACTCACACAACACACCACACACCACACTCACACACTCACACTCACACACTCACACCACACACTCACACACTACACCTCACACACACCACACACACCACACTCACACACCACACACTCACACGCACACCACACGCACACTCACACGCACACTCACACGCACACCACACGCACACTCACACGCACACTCACACGCACACTCACACGCACACCACACGCACACTCACAGCACACTCACACGCACACTCACACGCACACACCACACCACGCACACACCACACCACACGCACACTCACACGCACACTCACACGCACACTCACACGCACACTCACACGCACACACACACGCACACACACGCACACTCACACGCACACCTCACACGCACACCACACGCACACTCACACGCACACACACACGCACACTCACACGCACACTCACACACGCACACCACACGCACACACCACACCACGCACACTCACACGCACACTCACACGCACACTCACACGCACACCACACGCACACTCACACGCACACTCACACGCACACCACACGCACATCACACGCACACCACACGCACACTCACACGCACACTCACACGCACACCACACGCACACCACACGCACACTCACACACACACACACACACCACACGCACACGCACACGCACACTCACACGCACACTCACACGCACACTCACACGCACACTCACACGCACACTCACACGCACACTCACACGCACACTCACACGCACACTCACACGCACACTCACACGCACACACACGCACACGCACACACATAAGCACACGCACACGCACACGCACACGCACACGCACACGCACACGCACACTCACGCTCGTCGCTAAACATTTGTCATATAAGTAGTTAAAAACATATGCTTTAAGTAAAAAAATTGGAATTAAAAGCACATTTTACACCTTTATACGCATTAAAAGCATTTTTACGAGAATATACTTGCAAGTGCAGCTGAAACTATTAAAGCTTTAAAATAGACGACTCTAACCGAACAGGGTAACCATGTTTAACTGTATACGTAAGCAGTAAATTGCTTTGATAAAACCTGCGAGCTTGTGAGTTTTTAAAGTCGTTCAGATGTATTTGAATGTCACTAACATAAACGTGTTAGAATGTAATCTATAACGGTTAAATCTGTATACGTGTACTTTCCTGTTTAACAAAGTAATTTATATTAATACAGATGTGAACGTTAGGATCTATTAGTTGCCTCTTACGTTATTAAGAAGCAAATTTTTGTGCTTCATGATTTAACTCTAATGGTGAAGTTAAATGCGTATGCTAAACTCGCTAAACTAATTTGCCTTTGAAATTACGGTTGAGTTGGAACCTTTATTGCGTACCCAATTTTTATTGAACCTGCCTTATTCAGCTGCCTGTTACTTTGGTACTCTTTAAGTGAAGAATGGTGGTATTCAAAATGAAAGCCGTATATTTACTAACCTTTTCAATTCAAAATCATTCAGATCGATTTAATTACAATCGAAAGTTACAGTACACCTAAATTAGATAATCATAAATAAAATCATGATTGAGAATGGCACAAATTAAAACACGAAAAGCATAAAATATGTATTAACCTTAAAAACTCGCGAAGGATATGTTAATGTACTGTAAAAAGGTCTATAAATTTTCAGAAAAAATTGGAAGTTAGAGTTATGAAATGATTATTTTCACGATACATTTTAATTCATAGTACATAAAATAGTAGTATATCCTTAAAGTAGCCTAATGGTATAATTGATAACGTCATTTGTGTTTAAAACTTTTACTCATGCTTAATTACCCAAACCACCTCCACACAAAACATGGAATCGATTTGATAATACTGGAATAAAAATTACAGCTCTAGTTCATTCTATACTGATTACACATTGCTATATGTAAATAAGGTTTTCACGCACGCTGACCACAATTTGGTATCACATCGATGTCAACGGTACGCGATTGCAAATAAAATAACTCAACGCATTGATTTAAAGCTCACAACAGACGACAAAATTTATTACTATTTGTTGCATTTTATACTGCCAACATTTTCCTGAATATATGTGTTCCTCTTCAAACAGATTCATCACAATCCCGTAAAGACTGTGGTCGCCCAACGTAGAACACAAATGGATTTAATAATGTTTCACATTATAAATTGGCCATTTCTTTTTCTTTTGGTAATGTATGCACATATTTGATATGGTTGGTAGATCCTTATTTTTCCTAGTGACATTCACAACCACCCAAACAAAAATTTCCCTTATAACTTTAATTTTTTTCTGTATTTTGAATTAAAATATGGAAAGTACAAAGAACTAATATAAAAAACTCGTTTCATGTGACTTTCGCCGTACTTGCTATGCGGTTCGTTTCTAGATTTGTCATAAACATGTATCATATAAAACTTGCTTTTTAATAAAGTCTGTCTATTCTTAGATGATGGATATAGGATTATCCGCCCACAACAATTACAGAAGGTAAAACAGACATTCATACCCTGTCTTAAGGCCGGGACACACTTATACACCTCTCCAACCCGACTCCGGTCCGATGTTTCAAGAACCGGATTGAAATGAACATACATGTCATACACGCTTCCGAATCGTTTCCGATTTTTAGCTTCGACTCGATACATTTGTCCTTTGCCAGTCTTGACTTATACAATATCGCGGAAGGATATCTGTCCAAAATGTTTAAAAACTTTAGGAATTGCGGTTTAGTCATGGTGGCGCTTTGTTTAGAACAAGAAGATGAAAGAAATCGGAGATACTTAATGGAAAACATCGGAAAACTCAGATTTTGGGTGCATGCTGCTTGGAAACGGATATCTGCAGAAGGAGAGTTTTTCACACTTTTGCCTCATCTGTTGGACGACGAGATAAAATTTTATCAATATTTTACAATGTCGATGCCAACTATTAGCTAAACTCCAAGAAAATGGTCTAACAAGGCACATATTTTAGAAGAGCAATAGTTGCCATGACTAATTTAAAATGCTTCAAACTGTATACGAACTAAGGTCTATAATAATTTATTATTTTATCATGCTCATTAATGGAACCTATAATATAATTGTATACTTCTCAAGTTAGTATGAAAACTAATTTTCTATAATTTCCTTTTCCATTTATTTTTTTTTTATGATATTTCAAGATTTTGAGCAACAGTATAAAGAAGAAAACGAAAAAATGTATTTCTTCCAATGAAAGTTATATGTATTTCAAACAACGATTATTACAATTGAAAAAATGAAAGGTTGGTGTCTTCTTCTGTAGTATTGGCGGTCGATTTGTGTGTGTGTACATCCACATACGTTCCATCTTCTTCAAGTAGTGTGAATTGTGCAGGCGTTGATGCAGAGGACGTTTGAGCTGATGAAGATAGGGATACATAACCGTGGTAGTTTTCTGTTGGCTATCCGCACGAAGCTGCTGCAATTCGTACTCTTGCACTACATTAAAAAGCTATCCTTTTGCAGAAAGTAGAAGAATGGGATCGAGCGATTATGACATGGTGCGATTCCGACCGAAAAGGCATCTACAGGATGCTGTTAGAAACTTTGCCTTCGTGACTTTGGACTTATTTGCCGATTCGGATTTTTCAGCCAAAATGTAAGCCATTAGCTGAGATGATGCAGACTCTTGAGATTTCACGTCAATACTTAGGAGCTTCCGTTTACGCTCTACATATGAAGGCCTTTTTTCGGCAGAAACTCAACTGACGGGAGCATTCGCAGGTGGAAATGGCCAGGGTTCTGTACTCCTCAGGTTCTTCAACACTGCTAACATTTGGTGGTTGCTGTGTTTCCTGAGTAGAGTTCTGCTGTTGTGATTCAACACCGGTTTCAGATGCTTCATCATCTGGAACATTACTTAACCCTTTACGCTCGGCGAGATGAGGAATTAAGAATTCAAGGATAGCCTCATACTTATACTTGTTGTTTGATGTGACCGCCTGCTCAGATTTTGTTTTCCTTTTTTCTTGAGCCCGGCGCAGACTGTCTCGAATACCGTTCCTTTTTGCATTCTTCCTCTTGACCTACAACAAAAAACTAGTTAACTAGTAATTCTTACAAGACGTTATCATTTCGCTGCAGTTTGTTCCGTTGTTCATTATACGAGCAGAGCAGTAACTGAAGCACTTTTAAATGAAGTGATGCCAGTTCCTGATAAGGTTAAGTGAAATCAAATAGCAACTGAATTTTGGGAAAGGTGGCAGTTTCCCAATTGCATTGGTGCAATGGAACAATACAAGCCCCAAAATGTCAGGAAGTCTGTACTGGAATTACACGAAAACGTACTCCATTGTTCTTCTAGCTCTAGTGAATCCTCGTTAGAATTTAATTTTTGCAGACGTGAGAAGCTACGGAGGAAACTCAGATAGTGGTATTTTGTCTAATTCAAATTTTGGAAAAAAAAATTCCGAAGGGAACTCAATATCCCAGAGAAAAAGTGTCTTTCACACACAGACATTGAACTTTCCATGGTAATAGTAGCCGATGACGCTTTTCCTCTCACAACCAACATCATGAGGTCATTTCCTGGAAAGAATTTTAGTGCAAAAATTTCGGATGTTCATGAGACTTCTTCCTGATAACTAACGAGGATTGTACTAGCTGCATGCATGCATCTTGCACAATTTCATTCGAAATAACGAAGGCTACAATGTACCTGAACTAACTGACAGTACTGATACTGCTACAAATCGAAAGGAGAGATCTCGTCTTCAGAATTTTCTCGTCGTCGCGGAGGAAAATCGAACATTTCATTTGAGGCAGTTTAAACAATTGTTTAATTCAGAGGTAGTGTAGTGGTAAGAAGGTCACTCAGATTTCATTTGTTTGACGTTTTTATTTTGCTATCGTTCTCATTTGTTACCATGTGTTTCCTACTAAATAAAATTGTTCATCTTGTTTAATTTATACATGTTTCACATTTTGTGGTATCTGATTTAAAAAAACTGCACTAAATTAAATGAGCAATAGATACGCAATTTTCACTGAACACAATATAAGGTATATGCCTTTGCTGGGTTTGACAAGAAAAGTAATAGAAATAAGACCATATATGTTATTTTGGAATATGTAAGAGAAACAAAAAAAAGTTTAATATAAAAGTAGCTAGATATTTATTGCAATTAGGAATTAATACCTTACGTTCGACATTTAATTATTTCTAGTCGAGGTGTCGGTAATTCTCTTTGGTCTAGTCATTCAGTACAGGATACTTTCTTACTTCTTCTATAAGCTCTTCCGGCTTTATAGCTGACATTCTTACAATTTTAACACAAAAATAATAACTAAAAGGTATAAACTTAAACACAAAAGAAGATACCAAGCGACACGCGTCCACAGCCAAACGAATGGACTGCACGATCGTACCACTATCGGATGCAAATGTTATATGGATACGTGTCAAAGGTGTCAACTACTTCATAAGGTACCAGTTCCTCTCAGACACTCGTCCGATTGTATGATCGTAGTTGAATCAAGGCATAATAGGTGCGTCCTTTCTATAGTCTAAAAATAAAGATTTTCTATTTCGGCTTAGCGCTTTATTACTCTGAGACATTGGGAATATACAGCCGTTTATATCTAACGTTTGGGTTTCAATAGAACGTACGCGACTTAAGTGAATGCGTAAATTACCTGCTCAATGACTTAAGACCGCTCGCGAGAGGTAAACACAATGGAATTTTAATTCTATTCCAGAAGTTATAAAACGTTTTGAACGATTTTTAATTTTAACTGTGTTGCAAAGTTTTTTTGTGTGTGGATGCAGAGGTTTGTTACTTAATATAATTCATTTATTTTGAAATGTGCAACAACGAAATCTTTAATTGGTAATTAATAAAAGGAATTGATAAGCATAAACCAGTTTTTATTGTTTACTAATAGTGACAATAATTGTTCATGCAGAACATAACGTACATTCAAATATTATATAGGAATGCACTTATACCTAATGGGATAATTAGTAGAAAATGATGAAAGTGGTAATCAATTCCTCATTATTTAATCTATTATAATAGGGGACTATTTGCGTATTTAGACCTCAAATACATTGCCTCAAAATCTTTTAAAAGCGCATACCGCCGTAACGAAAGTATAAAAAACTGGCCTTATCAAAAGATAAAATTTGATAATTTCGAAATTTAATATCTGGAAAAGTATTTGAGATACCGGAATATTGAATTCAGTACCGAACTGAGTTCGTTGAAAACGTTTGGTAACTTCTGGAATAGGATTACATTTACATTGTCTCAGAGTAATAAACGCTAAGCGAAAGAAAATCTTTATTTTTACAGACTATAGTTATGTTTACCTGCAGGTAGAACCTCCTGTTTAGAACAACCACAGCTTTTGCAGATATAAGAAGGAGTGCAGTAGAATTATAATTATAAATACAAAGTTTTCATTTCAAAATTTCAGTAGATATCAAAATAAATCTAGGAAAGCGATGTTTACCTATTTTAATTACATTTGAACAAATACGTAATCAGTAAAGTTAAATATGTATCATCTATTTATGTAAAATGGACAAAACAAAATTAATGTACCTAGTTACAATGTAAAACTCCATGATTTATAACAATAAACTGTGCAATAACTTACTTAAGATCAAAAATATAAACAAATGTTTTAAATAAAAGTTGTTATGTTCGCGCAGATCCACATTTCTAAAATATTTTGAGATATACAGGGTGTTCAGCCTAAGCGAGACAACAGAAGTTTACTTTTTAATAGAACACCCTGTATATTTGTTTACCATCGTATTCAGCGTAAAATTCTGCATCTAGCCCTATCTTTTCCCATAAATTGCGACGTTGCCTGGAGTGAAAAATATGAAGATTTGACGAAAATTGCACTATAAATGCTGCCAAAGAAACGTTATCAGTGATAAGCAACTAAACTTATTTGGTAGGTACGAAGGTAAGGATGGCTGAAATGTCTGAACATAGTAGAAATTTTCGTTTGGGGTTCAGGGTGTTTTTGGATAAGCATTAATTCAGGAGATTCAATTAGCAAAACTTCACTTTTTAAGTGGAACACCAGTACATTATTTTAACATCTTGTAAAATATTTTATCCCTTCGAATTATGTCTGTAAAATGTACTCTCTAAAATTGATTGTTTTAAGAAAATTGCGTTGTTAGTTTATGATTTAAAAATATTCATGTTTTTAACAAGCAAGCTCTGAATGTGACCTTTAGAATACTTTTTGTGGCAAAATCAAACCAGTAATTTTCTACCTTTAAAACTGTCATAAAATAAATAGTCTATCTACAAAACTTAATTAAGAAAAATAACCTCACCAACATGAAAATATCCATAGTTTTAACAAGTAATCTGTGAATTTGACGTTGCGTCAGAGTGATTAGTTATTATCTAGACGTGTTGTAAATGTAAATAAATTAAGAACGAGAAAGCCATTAAAAACATGAATCTTCCGATAGAAGAATTGACAGATATGATTATTGTGCTGGGTGCCAGTGATAAAACTGTTTACTCGCACAAAGGATTTATCAACAGAAATTTCCAGATCGAAGACAGCCAAGAAAAGAAACATTGGAGACTGTGCTTCAACGATTTACCAGAACTGACAGTGTAACTTACGAGAAAAGCGAAAGGTTGAAGACTGCAATAACAGAGGACAACGGATGACCGTAATGTTAAAAGTTATGGAATATCCGTATATCTCGACACGGAAATAACAAAACAAACCGACATAAGTCGTACTGTCGTCCAAAAAATTCTGTTTAAGAACAAAATGCATCCTTGCCATATACAGCGAATGCAGGAACTATTGAATGATGATTATGAAAAGCGGTTAACCTTCTCAACAACAAATTGAGCAAAACAGAAATTTTTCAATTTTGTATTATTTGCCGATGAAGCAACTTTTCATAAAAATGGGTTTGTTAATAGACACAATTTCCATTATTATGCAACAGATCAACCGCATTGTATATGGAATATCAGTTAAACGAGATGGTCATTAAATGTATGGGGTGGAATAATTAGAATCATGTCATAAGCCCATTTTCTTTGACGGAACTGTTAATGGGCAAGTTTATTTAAATTTCTTACAAAACGAATTACCACAACTACTTCAGCCATTATCTGCTCTTGTTAGGCGGCGAATGTGGTGCCTACATGGCGGGCACCAGTTCACCATACCCAACTGATCAATACACATTTAAATAATGAATTTCCCGGACTATGGATAGGTAGGATTTTTTTTGGCGGGGTTATGTCAAAGAACAAGTATACAAAACACCAGCGACCACTAAGGAAGACATGAAGAATAGGATTAGAGAGGTTTTCCGAACTGCTGATGTCGATATGTTACATCGTGCTAGTAGAGCTTTTGAAGATCGCATGCATTATTGTATGGAAGTAAATGGTGGTCATTTGAACATTTAATAAAATAGTTATCTAATGTTTTAGTTCTTTCTTATTGGTTGTTAGTTATTTTTGTTTAATTCGTTTATTTTGAGTTTTGGAGATACCCTATTTATTTTATTACATTTTTTAAAGGTAGAAAATTACTGGTTTGATTTTGTCACAAAAAATTATCGAAAGTAGAAGCATTCTAAACGTCATATTCAGAGCTTGCTTATTAAAAATATGAATATTTTTAAATCATAAACTAAAATGCAATTTTCTTAAAAACAATAAATTTTAGAGAGTGCATTATACAGATATAATTCGAAGGGATAAAACAGTTTTACAAGATGGTAAAATAATATACTGGGTGTTACATTTTAAAAAATGAAGTTTTTGCTAATTGAAATGTCCGAATTAATGCTTATCCAAAAACACCCGAACCCCAAACGAAAATTTCTACTTTGTTCGGACATTTTAGCCATCCTTTACCTTCGTACCTACCAAATAAGTTTAGTTGCTTATCACTGATAACGTTTATTTGGCAGCATTTATAGTGCACCAATTTTCGTCAAACCATCATATTTTGCTCTCCAGCTTGGTAACGTCGTAATCTATGGGAAAAGAAAAGATAGGGCTAGATGCAGAATTTTACGCTGAATTTGATGGTAAACAAATATACAGGGTGTCCTATTAAAAAAAGTAAACTTCATGTTGTCTCGCTTAGGTTGAACACCTTGTATATCTAAAAATATTTTAGAAATGTGTATCTGCGCAAACATAACAACTTTTATTTAAAACATTTGTTTGTATTTTTGATCCTATGTAAGTTATTGCACTTCCACACACTAATGGGCCACCCTGTATGTTCCATCCTAAAATGGTGTTTTGTGGTATGAAATATTAATTTATACATAACTCAAGTTCTTCAACAGTATTACAACGGTTTAGCTAGGTATACAGAATATATTTAGGGAAAGCGATGTTTGCATATTTTATTTTATTTTGCCACCATAATGTTCTTTATACGCCTCCAAATGCGGGCGTAATGTGGTCTTTATAGCACGGAAATGTCATTGATGCTAAGCAGCATGATTGACAGCAAACACATGAGATGATATATAATAGCAATATCACAGTATGTTAGTAACAACAAATTAGCCTACTGTCGACTTTATTTCACTGCATTTGCATTTAAAAACTTGCCGAAAATACTGAATCTTTTAATATTTTGTTCCAGTTTCATGGTGCAAAATAAAATAAAACATTATGTACCACGGCATAATTAGATTATGGCTCAGGAATATAAAGCCCTCCGCTTCGCGTCGGGCTTTTAACATTCCTTCGAGCCATAATCTTCTGATATGCCTTATACTATAAATATCTATTATGTACACAATATATAAACACTTTATCACTAAAACTACACACATAAATACACAAATGTTAAAAATGATCAAAGCGAAAATTAATGTACCTAATTACAATGTAATTATGCTTTAATTCAAAAATTCACTGTTTAGTATCGCTGTCTTCATCGCTGGTAGTATTCACTGTAAAAATCAAAGGCCTAACGTTGTCTATAGTTTGCTCTTTCTCATAGGTATCTTTAATAATGGTTTTTGTGCGCTTAATACATTTTCTCCAAACTTCCAGAGTTGCTTTAGCAAGTGAATTTTCACATGTTTGCAATACATCATGTTCGGCCATAGATGTTTCCATGATATTATTGTCGTAATCTGTCTTTGATATACCCCAAACTAATTCAATAGGGTTAAATTGGCAATGGTATGGGGGCAATCTAAGCATTTGGTGTCAACTACATATATACACTTTGTCTTATGAACTGTAGCAATTCCTCTTTCACGAGCTCACGAGAAAAAGATATGTACTTCTCTTTCAACCATTGCACTATTTCCTCTTTTTTCCACGAAGAATTTGGATACTTTCCGAACTTTCGGGTATGATATGACGCATTGTCCAAAATGATAATACTGGGTTCGTTTAAAACATGCTCTTCGAACCATTTTTCAAATAAAGCGGAAATCACATTATCCTGATAATCAATTGATTTATTTTTCCTTCAAAATATTAAAACTTCCGTTTTATATAAAACCATTTGAATTACCAGCGCGTACAATAACGTACCGTTTCCATCCGAGCCTTCCTTCGGATTTCACACGCCTTTTACGCTATCGTCTTGCCACGTAAATTTAGACAGGATCTTAGCGAACACCCACTTTTTGTCAAGAAAAACGAAAGGTAAGGGATTAGTACAATTCAAATTTTGAATATAACGACGTAGGAATTCGTTTGGTTTGGTAACTGCGTAACTTCGTTCACGTAAGCTTCTCCTGTTGTCCGTTACTTTATGCTTACAGCCCAAATCTTTTAAAAGTTTAGAAATCGTTGCACTACGAATGTTGTTTAGGTCATTCACTTCCATTTTCTTTAGAAAAGAATCTAACGCTACCACTTCCTTGTTCTGATACAAGTTGTCTTGGCACGTTTTCGCTGTGGTGTTTCAAGATCCATACTATTTCGTCTGCCCTCTACACAGTACTTGTAGAAACCTGAACATTCGCGTCCTTCTTTATGGAAATGTTTTCCGGTTGGTACTGCCATTTCACACAAACTTTTGTTTTATACTAAATTGCAAAATATGTGTACATGCATTTATGTAATAACTAGTATCTACCGTTAATAATTCTTAGTTTGGAATTTTTGAATTAAGGCACAATTACATTGTAATTAACCCTTTGTTGCCTGACTGTTAAAATAGATAAAAATATTGATTTTTTAACGGTTTAAGGTCTATTGGGACTTAAATAAGTGTCCTAATTTTTTTGTAATTTTCAAAATATCCTTCTCCAAAAATTTTAAGTGGTACTTAAATGTACCGTCAGGTTCTGAACCAATGCAAAAGTAGGAATAATAGAAGAAAAGTTTATTTGTAAAAATACCTTTTTATTTATTTTTTATTATTTTACTCATTTTACATCCACAAGATGAAATTCTGCAAAACAGTTCTTTTTTCGTTACAACAAAGGTGAATATTACAAACCATACACACAGAATAAGGTTTAGATTGTATACCTTTTTACTACACACTTCACATCTTCCTCTTTTCTCTGCAAATTTTAAGCAATGAGAACATCTATTAGCTAATCTAACATCAGATGGAATTGAATAAGCTGTACCTCTTCTTTTCACTGGTGCTGTTCGAGCAGGTTCCGTGGAACGGCGTTTGAAGTCTTGCATTGCTTCTGTGCTATAAGACAGCAATTCCTCTGCGAAAGTCCAGTAACGATATTTTATTAATTATATCGCAATAAATGACATAGGCATTAACAAATAGCACATCAATTAGGCCCCAGAATAAGCGATGCCACCATTTCTTGGACCTTCTATCTAAACCATACACAGCCCTGAGGCGATCTGCATGGTCGACTCCTCCCATATATGTATTATAGTCTTTTATTACAATTGGAGCTGTAACTGCGACTTTTGTGCCATCTTTTGCGTACGTTGAACAGTAACTTCTTCATTACTATGGTAGTTGCTAGCTATATGCACTATTCTGTTATCTTTCCATTTCCATAAACCAATGTTCATGTTCGAAAAACGATAATCATATTCTCCTCGTTTGAGATTTATCTGAATTTAGATTATTTGAAATCCTCTTATTCGATCGTATTGTTCCACATGCAAGAGTTTTTCTGCTTTCAGCTTTTATAATAAATCAAAGACGTGAAATAATTGTCAAAGCAAATGATTCTGTCTTTTCCCATTCTGCTTCTGTTAGTTGCAATACCATCTCTCCAAGACCAAAATTTTCATACTTTTTTCTATTTCTTCATTTTGCCTTGATAAATTTCAAACTTGAGTATGTAACCTTTCTGGTCAGATAAGCGCCATAACTTATAACTTTTATTGGTTTCAATGGGTTATATTGTTTCAAGGAACTGCGTCCCTTAAAATAATCATGGACTCGTCAACCGATAACTCACGAGTACCTTTGTAATGTAAACTAAACGTATTATTCAAAGTATCGATAATAGGTCGAATCTTGTAGAGATTATCAGTATTGTTTTTCGGCATTTGCGTGTTATCATTAACGTGCAAATTACTTAGAATAGTATCAAAACGATCTCGACTCATAGCCGATGCAACAATTGAAACATTCAAGTCATCACTGGTTGACCAATAGTGCCTCAATTGGGCAATTTATGATAGCCATCAAAAGATTTATGCCTATAAATGTTAACAATTCTGCTTTTTCAGATTTAAATTTTTATTACGCTGTGTAGCATATAAATTACTCTGAAACAATATATTTTCTAGAATAGGTTCGAGTAATGTTAAAAATATATCGGTACCAGTTTCGCTACCACAAAGTTGTCCTCTGTTGTACCTGTTGAAGGTTATAATCTGGAACATTGTAGTATGGTCTTTTTACGCCATTTCCTGTTCACGACCTCCGGCTTTTATTTGACATTTTTGCTGTTGAATCTGAGACATCGCTTTCTTCGGCCTCTGCAATTGCTTCTGTTTCATGATGTGTTATAGCCGTTGTGTCCTCACTAGTTGCAATGCAAAGAAGTTGAAGCCAGTGGCTCGTCGATATTTAATTCCACATTCCGTAATTTTCATTGAAGATCTCAAAGTGATTTTCAGGTAACACGCTTTCGTTGTCGTCCGATTCCTCATCAGTTTGATTGTTATTGTCCTCCGGAATGTCTTCTACTAAGAAATTGTCGATAATTTCCAATAATTCGGCATCTGTAAGTGGGCGTGTATTTAAATAATTGAGTTTAGCGGCATCTAAGGAGACAATTAGAATTATTAGAGTAATTAAATTCTAATAACGACTCACCTTATCAAAAACCAATTTCGAGCGAAGGTACTTATAAGTCTGTTGCACTTTTAGACAAGTTTCACTGTTAATTTTATTATTTTAGAACTTCTGTGGATTAATTACACAAAACAAGTTATAATTAGTTATAATTTACATAAAACAGTTTTAAATTTGTAAATAGTCGCGTACACATTGTCAAAGTTACTAAAAACAAATTCAACATAACCCTACACATCTGTCAATAAATAGAAATAACATCAAGAATATAATACTGCCAACCTTAACTTAATAAATTTTAAATCGTGTAAGTAGTACGTTAAAGGATCGTCAGGCGTTGAACTCAAATAATGCATATTGAGAAATACTGGACCTTGGAAAATGTGGTACTTTTTGTACCGTCCGTCAACAAAGTTAAGTACGTTAATTTTCATTTTGATCAATTTTAGCATTTGTGTGTTTATGTGTGTAGTTTTAGTGATAAAGTGTTTATATACTGTGTACATAGAATATGTAAACATCGCTTTCCCTAAATATATTCTGTATATCTAGCTAAACTGTTGTAACACTATGGAAGAATTCGAGTTATTTATAAATTAATATTTCATACCACAAAACACCATTTTAGGATGGAACGTATACAGTGTTTATTGTTATAAATCATGGAATTTGAATTAAGGCATACTTACATTGTAATTAAGTACGTTAATTTTCATTTTGTTCAATTTTAACATTTGTGTATTTATGTGTGTAGTTTTAGTGTTAAAGTGTTTAGATATTGTGTACATAAAATATGTAAACATCGCTTTCCCTGAAAATATTCTGTATATCCAGCTAAACCGACGTAATACTATGGAAGAATTTGATTTACTTATAAATTAATACTTCATACCACAAAACACCATTTTAGGATGGAACATATACAGTGTTTATTGTTATAAATCATGGAATTTTTGAATTAAGTCATACTTACATTGTAATTAAGTACGTTAATTTTAATTTTTTTCAATTTTAACATTTGTGTATTTATGTGTGTAGTTTTAGTGTTAAAGTGTTTAGATATTCTGTACATAAAATATGTAAACATCGCTTTCCCTGAAAATATTCAGTATATCCAGCTAAACCGACGTAATACTATGGAAGAATTTGATTTACTTATAAATTAATACTTCATACAACAAAATACCATTTTAGGATGGAACATATAATTTAATTGTTATAAATCAGGGAATTTTTGATTTAAGGCATACTTACATTGTAAATAAGTACGTTAATTTTCATTTTGTTCAATTTTAACATTTGTGTGTCTAGGTGTGTAGTATTAGTGATAAAGTGTTTACACGTTGTGTACATAGAATATGTAAACATCGCTTTCCCTAAATATATTCTGTATTCTAGCTAAACTGGTAAACTATGGAAGAATTGAGTTATTTATAAATTAATATTTCATTCACAAAACACCATTTTAGGATGGAACCTACAGTGTTGATTGTTATAAATCATGGCATTTTTAATTAAGTCATACTTACATTGAAAAGTACGTTAATTTTAATTTTTTCAATTTTAACATGTTATTTTATTGTGTAGTTTTAGTGTTAAAGTGTTTATATATTGTGTACATAGAATATGTAAACATCGCTTTCCATAAATATATTCTCTATAGCTAGCTAAACTGTTGTAATACTATGGATGAATATGTGTTATTTATAAATTAATATTTCTTACTACAAAACACCATTTTAGGATGGAACGTATACAGTGTTTACTGTTATAAATCATGGAATTTTCGAATTAAGGCATACTTCATTATAATTAAGTACGTTCATTTTTAGTTTGTTCAATTTTAACATTTGTGTGTTTATGTGTGTAGTTTTAGTGATAAGGTGTTTATACGCTGTGTACATGGAATATGTAAACATCGCTTTCCCTAAATATATTCTGTATATCTAGCTAAACTGTTGTAACACTATGGAAGAATTCGAGTTATTTATAAATTAATATTTCATATCACAAAACACCATTTTAGGATGGAACCTATTCAGTGTTGATTGTTATAAATCATGGAATTTTTAATTAAGTCATACTTACATTGTAATTAAGTACTTTAATTTAAATTTTTTCAATTTTAACATTTGTATATTTATGTGTTATTTTAGTGTTAAAGTGTTTAGATATTGTTAAAAAATATGTAAACATCGCTTTGCCTAAAATATTCTGTATATCCAGTAAACCGACGTAATACTATGGAAGAATTTGATTTTTATAAATTAATACTTCATACCAAACCGATTTTAGGATGGAACATATACAGTGTTTATTGTTATAAATCAGGAATTTTTGAATTAAGGTACTTACATTAAATAAGTACGTAATTTTCATTTTGTCCAATTTTAACATTTGTGTGTTTATGTGTAGTTTTAGTGTTAAAGTGTTTAGATATTTTGTACATAAATATATAAACATCGCTTTCCCTAAAATATTCTGTATTCCAGCTAAACCGTTGTAAACTATGGAAGAATTGAGTTATTTATAAATTAATATTTTATACCAAAAACAAAATTTTAGGATGGAACATATACAGTGTTCATTTTATAAACCATGGAATTTTTGAATTAAGGCATACTTACATTATAATTAATTACCTTAATTTTCATTTTGTTCAATTTTAACATTTGTGTTTTATTGTGTATTTTATGATAAAGTGTTTATATACTGTGTACATAGAATATGTAACATGGCTTTCCTAAATATATTCTGTATACCAAGCTAAACTGTGGTAACACTATGGCGAATTGAGTTATTTATAAATTAATATTTCATACCACAAAACACCATTTTAGGATGGAAAACAGTGTTTATTGTTTAAATCAAGGAATTTTTGAATTACATACTTACATGTAATTAAGTACGTAATTTCATTTTGTTCAATTTTAACATTTGTGTATGTATGTGTGTAGTTTTGTTTAAAGTGTTTGATATTGTGTATATAAAATATGTAAACATCGCTTTCCTGAAAATATTCTGTATATCCAGCTAAACCGACGTAATACTATGGAAGAATTTGATTTATTAAAATTAATACAACAAAATACCGATTTTAGGATGGAACTATACAGTGTTTATTGTTATAAATCAGGAATTTTTGAATTAAGGCATACTTACATGGTAAATAAGTACGATAATTTTCATTTTGTCCAATTTTAACATTTGTGTGTTTATGTGTTAGTTTTAGTGTTAAAGTGTTTAGATATTGTGTACATAAAATATATAAACATCGCTTTCCTAAAATATTCTGTATATCCAGCTAAACCGTTGTAATACTATGGAAGAATATGAGTTATTTATAAATTAATATTTTACCAAAACACCATTTTAGGATGGAACATATACAGTGTTCATTGTTATAAACATGGAATTTTGAATTCATTTCATTATTTAATTACGTTAATTTTCATTTTGTTCAATTTTAACATTTGTGTGTTTATCTGTGTATTTTAGTGATAAAGTGTTTATATACTGTGTACATAGAATATGTAGACCTTTCCCAAATATTTCTGTATACCTAGCTAAACTGTGGTAACACTATGGCAGAATTCAGTTATTTATAAATTAATATTTCATACCACAAAACACCATTGTAGGATGGAATGTATTCAGTGTTTATTGTTATAAATCAAGGAATTTTGAATTAAGGCATACTTACACTGTAATTAAGTACGTTTTCATTTTGTTCAATTTTAACATTTGTGTTGTATGTGTGTAGTTTTAGTGTTAAAGTGTTTAGATATTGTATATAAAAATTAAACATCGCTTTGCCTAAAATATTCTGTATATCCAGCTAAACCGACGTAATACTATGGAAGAATTTGATTTACTTATAAATTAATACTTCATACCACAAATACCATTTTAGGATGGAACATATACAGTGTTTATTCTTATAAATCAGGGAATTTTTGAATTAAGGCATACTTACATTGTAAATAAGTACGTTAATTTTCATTTTGTTCAATTTTAACATTTGTGTGTTTAGGTGTGTAGTATTAGTGATAAAGTGTTTATATCTGTGTACATAGAATATGTAAACATCGCTTTCCCTAAATATATTCTGTATATCTAGCTAAACTGTTGTAACACTATGGAAGAATTCGAGTTATTTATAAATTAATATTTCATATCACAAAACACCATTTTAGGATGGAACCTATTCAGTGTTTATTGTTATAAATCATGGAATTTTTTAATTAAGGCATACTTACATTGTAATTAAGAACGTTAACTTTAATTTTGTTCAATTTTAACATTTGTGTATGTATGTGTGTAGTTTTAGTGTTAAAGTGTTTAGATATTGTGTATATAAAATATGTAAACATCGCTTTCCCTGAAAATATTCTGTATATCCAGCTAAACCGTCGTAATACTATGGAAGAATTTGATTTATTTATAAATTAATGCTTCATACCACAAAAAATACCATTTTAGGATGGAACATATACAGTGTTTATTGTTATAAATCATGGAATTTTTGAATTAAGGCATAATTACATTGTAATTAGATACATTAATTATCGTTTTGTTCATTTTTACATAAATAGAAGACACATATTTTAACTTTACTTATAACGTATTTGTCTAAATGTAAGTAAAATACGTAAACATCGCTTGCCCTAAATATATTTTGATATCTATTGAAATTGTTTGAATACTGCAAGAAAACTTTGTATTCATAATGAGGAACTATTTTATCTTTATCTTGAACGCTACATTATAATTCTATTGCACTCTTTCTACATATCCTCAAAAGCCGTGGTTGTTTTAAATGGAGGTTCTGGCTGTAGGTAAACGTAACTTCTAAGACAGGGTAGGAATGTCTGTTTTACCTCCTGTACTTGTAGGCGTATAATCCTCTATCCATCATCTAAGAATTGACAGATTTTATACTATTATTACATGATATAAGAAGTAAAACTATTTAATGAGCATGCTGTGTAAACAATCCTAAACCTTTGTAAGAGCTGATAAAACTCAAAGTCAAATTTTCGAAAAAAGTATTACGCAAATACAATCAATACATACAAAAACGCGGTGGGAATGCAAAAGTATCCAAGAAACAGATAAATAAGAGGTAGTAGATACAATTGGCTCTAATGAGATTAAATAAACGTAATGCAATTACTTTAGCGTTTCTTCTATCCATGATTCTAGCAAGGTAACTAAGAATCAGGTTACATTTAAATACATAAAAAATAGTTAATTAATTTTGAGTGGGTGTTAATGTTTCTTTTTTAGATACGTGTTTAGATAAACATAACGCGTTGTCCAAACAAGTTCATTTGCGGGAATTTTATTAGGGAGAGCTGTAATTTCATACTAATTGAAAGCTCTAAAATTAGGGCTTATTTGCACTAACTAAACTAATTATCGCATAAATGAGTATTTTGTTCATCTCTCATGAATTCGTTTGATATTTAAGCATGTCTGATAAAACTTTATTTTATTTTATTTGTATCGTACATAACAAATTTTGTGTAGGTGTCTGAAGACCTTTTCAACGAAAATGTAACTGACTTTTTATTTACCTAATATTTAGTGTACATTTAGTATTACGATTAAAAATTAGTTTAAAACAAAAATCAGATTTACAATCGTTTTCATTTTTTATTTACTGAAGAAAAGAAATAGTTATTTGTATTATAAGTAAAGAAAAGTGTTGTCTTTCTTTACGAATCGCGATCTTTCTAATCGAGGGAAGTTACCGTTATAGTTAAAGCAATAAAATAAAAAATTCTATCGCAAGATGTGGTGTCAACATTTTTGACAGAAGCGCCTGACGACACTTTTCTTATGATTAAAGTGGAGTTAATTTACGGTTTGTAAAGGACATGTAGTGAAAAGCTAAGAAAGTTAAATGTGAAGGATATCAATACCCGCTCTATTTGGTTGTCAATGACAATAAAAAATGAAACGTATATTCCCTTGTAACGGAAATGAGGAATCAATGATTAAGTTACAGAAAATATTAAGCTTGTGTAAAACATATCAATCACTCAAGATTGTGCGTGTATTATAAGATCAATAAATGTAAGTGTTTCCTGTATAGGTTTCACAAGATGCCGAAGAAAATTTCCCATTATTTGAAATTAAACACAGACGGTTACCTGGACACTTTACGTGGTATCAACTACTTTTCTTTTGTGGGGATCAAAAATCATGGGGATAGCGATCAAAGACGACTTAAAGAATTATAAAAAAGCATTAACAATAACATGGCGACTTGAAAATCATTTTAATCAGCCATCATGGTCAAACAGTGGGTAAAATCTATTAGATGTTGTCCTAGAACTTTTTAATTGGTTTCAGTGATTAATCGTTTTCTGACAAATGGAAGGTTCAAAAAGATACTTTTCTTTACGATTTGTAATGAAATATGGTCCACTTCCATTATGTCCAAATAATATTAAATTGTTTATAATGCAAGGGATTATGGCAGGAGTTTCCATTATTGTTGAGCGAAATTTTGTGTTTTGAATAAAGCACTTACTTAATTTTTTTTAAAAACGACAAATATTTATGAAGCTAAATTTTTTACTTTAAGATTATTCTTAGTAAATATAGTCCATTTAGGTAGTTGCAATATTTGGTGTGTTTGGGGTTGCAGGCGCATAAATTTGGATCTGTGTGTTAAAAAAAGAAAAAGTTCTTCTTTGTTCTCCGTTGTATTTTTTCGAACAGCACTCGAACATTGTTTTTTCAGTATGCACTATTGTCTTTTTCTAAGTTTCAAAATCACATTTATGCTGCGGCTGTACGCCAATTTGAATTATTGCGACATCAACGTAGCCACCTATGCGCTGGTCGTAACATATCTTCAATAGCATTTGATTGAGAGTGATAAGGCGGAAATTTAGGTATGATGTGCTCATGTCTTCTCAATATGCTATCCACTACATATTGATTTTCCTACTTGTGTTACTTAGCAAGGTCTAACAGATCTATCTTCAAATCCGTCTGTACGATTAGTTTGATGCGCTAGGCATATTTAGTGTTGTGGTGTGCGTATGATGTATTAATGATATTGTACCAAACGTATTTATACAGGAGAATATTTTTGAGCATAATGTAGGTTTGGTGTGACTTGCTATGCCACTGGAATTTGTAGAAAGGCGATGAATAGAAAAAAGGCATTAGGATGTTGTGTAAAAATGTCGGTCTGAAAGAATTAAATCTTCATGAGAAATAATACTTCAGTGAAACCCTATTGAAATGATAAAGTTTGCCGCTGTGTGGCTTGTATTTTCAGGTATGTAGATTCAAAATTTCTATGAATGAGTAGCGTGAGTGAATTAATATGTTGGTATTATATTAATTGTAGAGGAAGAAAGACTAATTTTAACTCCAATTATCACACTCAGGCAAATGCAACAGATACAGTGAATCGCGTAATGAAAACTATGTTGGCATTTCATATTGAAGACAATCAGCGAAACTATTTAGCGAAGGTAGCTTTTACGACAGCTACTCATGAAGTTACCGATTAATACCGTTTCTTGCGAATTTTGAAGAGAAATGAATTTCGATGGCACAGACGTGGAGAACGTATTGAGGGAAACACCCTGAATAATGTCTCTTTTGCAGATAGAGAACCTTTGATTGCTAGAGGCAAATTTTCCGTCCGTTTTGTAACGATATTGAGAGAAGATCGAATGCTGCCTACATCAAGACCACAAAAATGACTTACATAGGCGTTTAGCAATTTTTGAGGTGGGTGATACCCTGTGGAAAATGAATTCTCTTTTATCGGATACGCCGCTTCATTTCGACGCGAAACTAGCATTTAAGTGCATTGAACCTTTTCGGGGGTAAGTCTAGACACATACGGAATGCCACGGATCTGAATTTTAGACCCGCAGAGATTACATCAGTTAATATTTTAACACAAGATTATTTTAGCTTACTAAGTTATAATTATTGAGTTTTGAATTTTGTTTATGTCTTGGTTGCTTGCATTTCGACCGTCAGATGGCTGTTGGTAGGTTAGACGGAAAAATATTGTGAGATTAAATTCAAATTAGTTATAGGAATCGGGATGATACTTTACCGGATTTACGACTTTGATCTGAGAAATTAACGTACCAAAGTTTGACTTCCTGGTTAGCGGCTTGAGTATGTATCGATTGGTGACTTAAATATTAATTTGACGCTGTTTGTTTTGTTTTGGTTGAATGTGTTGCCGTTTTAGCTTTGGTTTTTGTGTAAATGATGTCGAGTCCAAGAGACGTGCGCTGGATAGGAAAAAGTCGCTTGGGGCATGGATACCAGTCCTGCCAGTATCGTTGGGTATTATTAAGCGAGTGGAATGAGTGTGGCGCTACCAATCGCGGAAGCTCGTATTTTCACTGTATCGTGCTTCGATGGTTGGGTTCGATTGGAACTGTGGTCAGGACGTGGTTGCTACCCACCCTGTTTTGGTTAAAGGCTCTATAGCCCTAGGCTGTGCTACGGTGAAGCAGCACAGCTTTTGTTTGCAATTCTTTTATGCAGGTGATAGTGAACGTAATTAATCCACCCTCCATCACGCACCGTTAGGTGTGTTGTGGCTCACGGGCTGCCTTCAGTAAAGTTATTTGAGTATAGATTCAGCGTAGTTCTTCTGAGACCATTGTTTCGGATTTTCTGGAATAAAAACTCCTTGTGGAAAGCTGTAATATTATGTTGACGCACTGGGTATATTTAAATTGTGGCGTGCATTGACGTATTTATGATATTGTGTGAACGTGTATTTGTGCAAGTTGTGCACTGGATGGATATTATGTGAAAGACATTTAGATGTGTAAAAGATTGTGTGACCGGAAACAATTAAATCTGCGTGAGAAATAATATTTCAGTGAAACCACTATTCACACGATAATGTCGCTGTGTACCTTCAGCATTTTCAGGAATACAGGTAAAAATGACTATTAACGAGTGGCGTGAGTGAAAATATGTTGGTAATACATTAAAGCGTAAAGCAAGAATATGCATGTGTTTTACTTGTATAAATGGGTAGGGATTTCACAATGGAAAATTGTATGTGATTCAAGGACAAATTGCATTAAAATTTACTGAATTTTGCAGAAAGCGTCTTCGCGACAATGTGGGAATTTCATAAAAATGTTAATTTAGTTCTAAATGTTGAATAAAAATGAATGTCGAATTTGGACATTTCAACGAGCTATTAAGTTTTGCTTAAAGAGTTCCAGATGGCGTAGATAGATAATAATAATACGTGCAAAGGCACGTGATATTTAAATCCTTAGAGAGTGGTTGATTTTTATTAAGCAGGAAGATTTTTTATGACGTTGGTAATATAGACGTGAGAATTTACAAAAGAACAGTGGTGGGCTAGAAGCAATTCTGTTCGCGAACCTTTAGATAGAACGGTTATGTGCGTGGATTTACTGTTTTTGCAAGAGAACATAACGGTCTGTGCTAATTTATACATGTTAAAGTAAAGTGGTTATTTGTCGTTGGAATTTAAGCAGTGTTGAAACAGATTTGTAATAAACAGCGATGGTTATATTTAAAAAGTATTGCGTATAGAAACCGTGCGATAGAAAAGAAACCTTTGAAGTGGTCCTTTCTAACTATGTTAACTAACTAACTATGTTTTTCCATTGGCGTACAGAATTGAAATGTTTATTATTATTAACAAGTACCTGTTCCCTGATCGTAAATCGATAGCAACCATAATTTCGGTATGACACGTGTTGGCCTGTAAAGCTATCTAAAAAGACCCAATTTTAGCAATATCGCTTAACCCACATTATATTTATAAGAAAAACATGATTTGAAAATTGTTTCTACAGGGCCATCTAGCACCTAAACTAAAAAAAAAACAAATTTAGTTCAATCGGCACCTTTTAGCCGAAGGAAGATGGTAGGAGTTTGCAAAACCCTCCCTGGGCTCTCTCTCTCTGTCGTTCTTTATATATATATATATATATATATATAATATATAATATATATATATATATATATATATATATATATATATATATATATATATATATATATATATATATATATATATATATATATATATATATATACATATTATTGCTTCCATATTTTCGACTTCCTAATTGAACCGAATTAATATCTTGGTTGTTTTCCGGTGGTATTTGAAGCTTAGTTTTTCGGTGGTGCAATAGCTCCAAAAGTTATTCTAACAGAAAACATAATCACTAACATAGAAATGGCTCTAAAACATGCAGAACCACAGTTTGCCGATAAAATCAGATTAGAAGTCGCTAACATTCTTAAAAAGGTTCATCCACCTAAACCAAACAATATTAAAAAAAAAGCTAGATGCCCTAAAAGAGTTGAAAAAGAATAAAAACATCCTGGTTTGCCCTGCAGACAAAGGTATCGCCACCGTTATAGTGAGCAATGAAGATTACCATAAGAAGATGATGGATTTACTAAATTCCACGGGTTACAAAAAGATCAATTCTGACCCTGCAACACATTTAAAGGAGAAGGCGATTATCAAGTCTTCATCTTTAGATGAACAATTAAAAAAGTAACTAAAAATATAAAGGTGACAATATGCCTCTGAGACCTATAGTGAGTGCGTTTAACTACACATGAACTAAGTATAGCTATACAGATCCTAATCCACTTTTCTACTATACTTTTCTACGAGTGTTTTTTCTCAAGGTCAACTCACGTAACGTCCAAACATGGTTTATCAAGGTCATTATCTTCAAGGCCACCCTGTAGCCCTGCCTCTTCAAGGTCACCTAACGTGGTTTGTTCCTGCCAAGGCCTGCTAGGTAACCCTTCAAGGTCATGCTTGCAGGTCCTTCAAGGTCAGTAGTTACTAGATTGTTGATTGTCCTGAAGGTCCTCGGTCTCAACAAGTCTATGCATGTTTCAGGCCACGCCCTATTCTGAGAAACAAAGGGGGCCCATTGTTTAAAGTCTATGCTTTCACAGAGAGAACAAAGACGATCTATTGTTTTGGCTGAGTCTTCTAGGAAATCAATAACAAAGACGATGCATTGTTCAAAGTCTATGCTTTCAACCACATGAAAGAACAAAGACTATCTCTTGTTCCGTTAGAAATAGATTGTTATCTCAATTCTAGGAAATCAAGAAACGCTTCAAAGTCTTCTTACAATTTTCAAGGTAAAAGAACAAAAGCGATTCATTCTTCTGGTCGAGTTATAAAAATAAATTGTTATCTCAATTCTGAAATCATGAATAATGTATTGTTCAAAGTCTATGCTTATAATTTTCAAAAAAAAAAGACGATTCATTGTTCAGTTAGAAATAGATTGTTATCTAAAGACATCTCTTTCAGGAACAAAGACATTGTCAACGATTTAAAGTTTATGCTTAGAAGGTCACACCTCTGCAAAGACGATCCATTCATCTCAATTCTAGGAAATCAAGAGCCCTGAGGTGCATGTTTCAAAGCCACGCCCTAAAAGGTGGCCGTTCTAAACAGGTAGGTTTCCTAAAACAGGTGGGTTTCCAAAAACAGGTACCGTTTCCTAAAACAGGTATTTCCAAAACAGGTAGTTTCCTAAAACAGGGGTCCGTTTCCCAAAACAGATAGCTGTTTCAACCGTTTCATACGACCACATCTCAATTCAGGAAATCAAAAAGGGGCCCATTGTTCAAAGTCTATGCTTATAAGGTCACCTCATAACAAAGGTGATTCATTGTTTTGGCTGAGTCAAGCTTCAATTCTAGGAAATCAATAACAAAGACGATGCTTTTCAAAGTCTATGTTTACAATTTTCAAGGCCACATGAGAGAACAAAAGCGATTCATTGTTCTGGTCGAGTTATAAAAATAGATTGTTATCTCAATTCTGAAATCAATAACAAAGACGACGCTTCAAAGTTTACGTTTACAAGGTCCAAGAGAACAAAGACGATCTATTGTTTTATGAGTTATAAAAATAGATTGTTATCTAAATTCTGGAAATCAAGAATAAAGGCGGTCCATTGTCAACGATTTAAAGTTTATGCTTACAAGGTCACACCTCTGATAACAAAGACGATCCATTGTTCAGTTAAAAATTGTTATCAATTCTAGGAAATCAAGAATAAAGGCGATCCATTGTTCAAAGTCTATGCTTACAATTTTCAAGGTAAAAAAAAAAGTGATTCATTCTTCTGGTCGAGTTATAAAAAATAAATTGTAATCTCAATTCTAGGAAATCAAGAACAAAGACGACGCTTCAAAGTCTATGCTTACAATTTTCAAGGTAAAAGAAAAAGACGATCTATTGTTGAGTCGTAGCTTCAAAAATTCTGAGAACAAAGACGATGCATTGTCCTGATTAGGTCATCTAACAAGTAAAACATTTTTTTATAAGACTACCACAATATACAGATAAAAATTGATTTAAGTAAATACATATTATGGGAAGTTTGATGTTTAACATACCTTTGCTGGATCATATAACATTTACAACCATATGTAAACATGCTCATTTCGTAGTGTTTAGTCGTAGTGCAGTTGGGACAAGTAAAGTCATGAAAAAGCAATAAAATCGCTCCTGGATACCTCATGTAATAACAATATGAATAATAATTTAACATTTTGTTGTTCATGCTGTCAAAATAGTGATAGTAGTAGTAGAAAAAAATGATGAAGGTTATTCCGACTGGTCATCATCATTTCAACATAGGGCTGAGGTGTATAAACAGGCAGCTAATGAATACTTAATCGATTGTGCTTCCTATAAACTATCGAACGATACGCATATTGAAATTGGATACAGTACACACCTTAACCTTGCACCAGTAGTGCGTATGAGATGTGGCAACAACGTGGTATTAGACGTGAAGGAATGGAATGAACTTTTAAGATGGTATTCATATGTAGAAATACAATTTCTTCGATCCCAAGAAATTGAAAGCCAAATTGATTGGTCACATGTAAACGAGGAGGATATAATACATGAGCAAGATTACGAATCTCTATCTAGTAATCTCGGTATTTATTACAATTGGGAATTGCTTAAAGGATATGAGAGAATTTTGAAAACGGTTATGATACAAAACTACAACTGTTGTTCGTGTACATTCAACGCCCATAACATAGAGGAACTATTCGATTTGAAGGATATAATAAGCTATAGATTGGAATTTCTTGAATCTTACAATCTGGTGTGTTTCTATGAGGAAATTCATACGACAAGTGGTTGACTACCGTCGTTTTCGTGAGAAGGAATTCGGTGATGATGACATTTATAAAGACATTGATGATGTTATAAATGCCAAGTATAATATTAATTCACATAACACTGTATGTTTAATGGAAATATTGTACTATCGCCCTGCTTATCTAATGTATAGCATTTACTAAAAATAAAGTTTTTACACGATTTTAGGTATAAATACCCTACCCTATCCCTCAAGGTGAACAATGATAGGTAAGAAGCGGAAGAGTGCAGGTGGTTTAGTGAATACACTAATCAATAAACTTCCGGTGGAATTGCATTTACCCGGTTACCAGTATTGTGGTCCCGGTACAAAATTAGAGAAACGACTAGCACGCGGTGACCCCGGTATTAATCAATTAGATGCGCAATGCAAACTGCATGATATCAGTTATAGAGACTACCAAGATTTAGAAAGTCGACATAGAGCAGATAAAATTTTAGAAGAAAAAGCTTGGGAACGCTTTAAATCGGTAGACGCCACATTAGGTGAACGAGCTGCAGCTTTAGCAGTCGGTACCACCATGAAGGCAAAGAGAAAATTTGGGATGGGGTGTCGGTCCAAGAAGAAGAAGAATGGTGAAAGTTTATTGCATGTACGGAAAACAATAGCTAAAGAAATGAAGGCTAACGGAGATTTCACCGACACAATAAAGTCAGCACTGTCAACGGCAAAACGTGTAGTAAAAAGGTTGGGGGGAAAGAAAAACATTAAAGTTCCTAGAGTAATTCCCTTACCTAAACAAGGAGGTGTTTTGCCATTTCTTATTCCGTTATTCGCAGGATTATCAGCAATCGGTGCTTTAGCTGGCGGTGCATCGGGAATTGCCAAAGCAGTCAATGATGCAAAAAATGCCAAAAAATTGCAAGAGGAGACATCGCGCCATAATCGTATGATGGAATCGATCGCTGGTGGCGCATTCTATCTAAAACCATACAAATCTGGTGGTGCATTATACTTAAAACCGTTTCCAAAAAACTGAGTAGATTACCCGAAAGAGCGTTAACAGATATTGATTTAAAGAAATACACAAAAATGTACCATACTTTAGGGGTATTTTTATGAGAGATAGCCTGCCTAAATTACCACAGAAAAATGAATCTGGAATCATCAACTTAGATAGTCAGAGTGGACCGGGTACACATTGGGTTTGCTACAAAAGCGTGGTGAAAAGGTATGGTATTACGATAGTTTCGGTAATCTTCGACCACCAGTTGAAGCGATTAACTACTTTCGGGGATGTAAAATCTATTATAATTACAATCAAGATCAGGAATTTAATAGCATTATTTGCGGGCACCTATGCCTACAATTTCTATATAAATAATCAACATAACCTTAAATTTTCTCAGTTATGTCAATAACATTCAGTTTAGAAGGTGTTGGTAACATAGCTAGCTGCAACTTCTACCCACCGATAGAGCTAGATTTGGAGAAGAAATACGTTGTTGGATTGGTGGGATTTTACGGTTGCAACAGCATTAGAAACATTTATACGGGCAACGATAGATTTTATTTTAGAACAAATTCATCTCATTTGCGAGTGATTAATATTCCACACGGTGCCTATGAGTTAGATGAAATTAGTGCTTACTTGAAATCAAAGATACCCACAGAAAAATTTTTCATTAGGGCAAACAACAATACGCTTAAGTGTGAGATAAACAGTTCATTTGAGATCGATTTTACTAAAGAGAGTAGCATTGGCCGCATGCTCGGGTTTGAGCCTAGAATACTAAAAGCGAACGTTCTCACACATCTGCGTTAGACATCCAAATAATTAAACACACTAATCTGCATGTGAGTGCAACATTATAAAGGGATCTTATCGAAACGGTAAACCTGCAAAGTAATATACGAAATTGACGTTTCCGTACCCTCGGGCTACCGTTTGGATAAAGTTCCAACCAACACACAATATTTAGAAATAAACACAGACATAATCAGTAATATAACAATAAAATTGACAAATCAAAAGGGTGAGTTAATAGACTTTGGTGAAAGTGAACCATTCACAGTACGCTTAGAACTAAAAGAACATGGGTCTGCGAATTAATCACAGGACAATTCCATACAAAAGACCAATCAACCCTCATTGCAGTTAACATCTGCAGAGAAATACTTTTAACATCAATTGGATTGAAAGTTCTGAGTGAGCAAACCATTAAACGTGTTTCAAAGCGTACATTTTAATAGAATTAATGTATCTCTAAGAAAATTAAATTTGTTATGTGTGAGACCTTGAATGAAGTTTACTTTAATGTCTATCTCTTTTACAATATGTCTGCTAAACACACACACACATCGCAACCTGAAAATTGTATCACTAATTATTCATCTAAAATATAATGTTTTATTGAACAATGGGTTTTCTTTGTTAATAATAGCATTTGCATTCTTAAAATTTTAGGAATGTATAAAAAAATTCAAGCTAATAAAGACTTTCTTTGTATAAAAACACACACACATCTGCATTCTTAAAATTATTTTAATAACTTTAAAACTTGTCAAAACTACATCGCATAATTAGTAATATAATAATTAATGAAATGAAAAAAGGTTCGCTATAAATAACAATAGGTTTGCATTCAAAAGTATGTAATTTAAAAATGCAATATTTAATGTGAACAAGGATTTTCTTTGATAACAATGAAAGCTTTTATAGTGCATTCTTGAAAATATAAATAAACAAACTGTAAAAGGATAATTAATAACAATTAATTTAAAAGTTTGAGAAGAAATTTATATAAAAGACATCATCCCTTTAGTAAATCTTTAATTACTCATCAACCCTCATTGCATCTCACAATGACTGAATCATTAAACATCTTTCAAAACGTACATTTTGATGATGCTATAATTAAATCAGATATTCACACCTATCTTCCGTATGGCTCTTCTAAGTATGGACCTTCCGAAGAAATACGCATTTTAATTCAAAGTCAGGATCTAATTACAGCTACTTATGATAGTTTTCTGTACATAGAAGGTAAGCTGAAGAAAGAAGATGAAGGAAAATCATGCAACTTAACCAATAATTTCCCCAACTTCCTTTTCGAAGAGATTCGTTATGAGTTAGGCGGTCAAAGAGTGGACGTTTGCCGAAATCCGGCATAACATCTACACTTAAAGGATATATTTCTTATACGACAAGCAAGAGCAAAGCATTAAGCCATTTGGGTGGTCACCAAAGAATGAGGAACCATTACAAGTAGAATTCAATGAGGAAATGGCGAAAATCCTTTACAGTATGCATACCATTGAACCACATATTTGGAATAATGGAGGATTATCGTCAAGTGATCGTGAATATGCGTCAAGAGTTGATTTTAATTCGATCTAGAAGCGATACAAACTGCTACTATGGTGACGTTGATGCGGAAATAACCTAAATAAAATTCAATGGAAAGTACCACACTTAACCCTTAGTGATGCCGCGAAACTGAACTTGTTTGAAGGAATAAATAAGAATTCTATTGTTACTGTTCCATTTCGTCAATGGGAGTTATATGAATTACCTGCTTTAAAACAAGCAACCTCTGATATATGGCCAATAAAAACGTCAACGCAACTGGAAAAACCCGCTGGATAATTGTTGCATTCCAACAAGGTAAAAGGTACACAAAGTCTGCAAGAGCCGGAAATTTTGATCACATTAACATCAGGAACCTTAAAGTACATCTGAATTCAGAGTATTATCCCTATGAAGCAATGCATTTGAACTTCAGTGCTAACCAATACATACCTGCCTATCGCAATTTTTGAACTTCCGATGTGACTACTATGATGAAGATAATACAGATGCGTTATTCAACTACACCGAATTCAAATCATGTCCAGTATTTGTAATGGACTGTTCTAAACAGAATGAATCCTTAAAAACTCAACAGTAGACATCAAATTGGAAATGGAAACACTAACACCTTTCGATAATGGAATCGTTGCCTATGGTCTTATTCTCCACGATGCTATTTGCAGTACAACCCACTCACCGGAAGTGAAAAAATTATAATCTGTATTATATAAATAAAAATGTTGTAATTATTCGTTTAGTTTCATTTCATCCATCGAAGATGAAAGTAGTTGCGCAGAAACAAAAACTTCCAATTCAAAATCATGACTTTGATGAAAAGTCTGGTACTTCAAACATGGCGATTTACTTCCTAATAGTATACGTGGCATTATATGTGGCCCTCCAACTGCGGCAAAACAAACGCAATGATTAGTTTGCTTACTGAGAAAAACGGTTTGAAATTTAAACATGTATACGTATACGCCAAGTCATTAAATCAAAACAAGTACAAACTTTTACAGGAAATCCTACTTCCGATAAAGGATATAGGTTACTTTACGTTCAGTGATAATCAAGATGTGATTGAGCCGAATTGTGCAAAAGCAAACTCTATCTTTATCTTTGATGATATCGCCTGTGAAAAGCAAAATAACATAAGGGCATATTTTTCTATGGGTAGACATAACGATATTGATTGTTTCTATTTGGGTCAAACTTACAGTAAAATTCCAAAGCAATTCATTCGTGACAATGCGAATCTAATTATATTATTTGAGCAAGATGAATTAAACCTAAAACATGTGTATGAGGATCATTAAGCCCCACCATAAGCATGACATTGTTTCGGATATGTGTTCAAAGTGTTGGATAGATCCGTTTGGGTTCATAGTCATAAATAAGGATGCTGAAGTCAATAATGGTCGCTATAGGAAAAGGTTTGATGAATATATAATACCTTAGCCTGATTTCAGTGGTTTAGTAGTTACACATCCGTTTAGGTATTAACAGCCCTTTTGCTACAATGGATAATAAGGAGATGATATTAAAGCGAAAAATTATTCAGGCTCGTAAAATAATACAGCAGAAATACAACAGTCTTAAAACTGCCCGCATTGATAATGAAAGAATGTTTGAAAGTACTTATAAACCTCTAATAGAACCCCTAACTGAAATAGCGATAAAATGCATCCTGATAAGAAAACAAAGGAGTCCGTTAAACCCAAAAACTCACCTTTGTTCATATTTCGAAGAAAACATGCTACTACTAGCCCTAGCACACTCATTAGCAACGAAGTCAAGCCCCCTAGCTCAACTTCCGCTATTTCAAATAAATCCCCCTCCTCGTACACCACCTTTCCTAGAAACATCTGTCGTAGGAGAGATTACTGCCGAGGAAGAAGAACCTCTTAGTATGCAGATGATGCCTGTAATGAACCCATCTCTGTAGAATTTCTCGAGCAGTACCACGAATTACCTCGTATATATGTTGAACGTATTATGAGGGATCTTGAAGGTGCTATTGATCACACTTATGGAGTCCACTACGACGCCAAAACAGACAAATGGGCAATTGGTAATACCCCCATCACAATTAAAGGAAAGGATATGATCATTAATGGTGTTACGTACAAAGGGACTCCAGGTTTATATGATCTGCTTATTATGAATGAACCTGATTTAAATCTAGTAAATTCAAAGGATAGAAAGAATTATAAACGTATTTTAGCAGCTACGAATGTTGCAAGGCGAGATTATGATGTAAGTGGACAGATTCGAGGAAGCCGCAGCAAAAGTATACACAAATAATTAAACCCTTGCTGTCATCACCCTCAACTCAGGGAGGTGGAGCTATGTTTTTTAAGGAATTAACAAACAGGCCGATTGAATATAAGTATTGGAATGATGTACATGAACTAATTCGTGATCTAGAAGTATTGTGGGCAGAAAAATTGGCTGGAAACACCGGTGTCGTAAATGATATAATATCAATTGTAGAGGAATTGTATGAAGATGGATACATTGAAAGACCAAACACTAGTTTTCTGAACAATATAAATCAGACTGCATTGATGTCGACATATCATAACTAAAATGCCTCTTGATAAATTTGGACGGTCACATGCCCAGTATCAATTTAAGAAATTAACCCCTCAGTTTCAACTTATTGATGATAATCAATTCGATATCGAGAATAAGAGACTCAGCAATGTTGCCAACCCCATAGATCCTCAAGATGTCATCACCAAGCAATACTATTTATCGACAAGGTTGAATTTGGATGGAAACCGTTTGACCCAGTTAGCGGATCCGGAAGAGGATGGTGATGCTATAAGTAAAGGATACCTTGATTTTTGTCTGCAAGCAATTCAGAAAGCTGTTAAAGGAACTTTAACGCTTATCTAGTGTTGGAGGAAAAACTACATCAACTTAAAGAAATTGTGGATCATGTCCAAATTACAACTCGTCAATGAATTGCACAAACCCGCAAGAAAAAATTTTAAACGAAGGCGCACAATAATTAAGGGATATGATGACCTCTGGCAAGCAGATTTGGCCGAATTTAACACATATGCCAAACAAAATAAGGGCTACAAGTATATTTTAGTAGTTATTGACTGTTTTCGAAATACTTGTGGACCAAAGGATTAAAAACAAAACGGGCTTGGAAGTTGCCAAGGCCATGCAGGCAATCTTCAAAACGGGCCGGAACCCTTCCAATTTGCAGACAGATGCAGGAAAAGAATTCTACAATGAGCATTTCACTAAACTAATGCAGCGTTATGGGGTCAACCATTACTCCACCTATAGTACAAAGAAGGCAGCAATTGCGGAACGAGTGATCAGGACCGTTAAGTCTGCCCTATACAAGTCATTCAGCCTACAGGGTAAATATAAATGGATTGATACAATTGATACCGTAACGATGGATTATAACAATCGTAAGCATAGAACTATAGGAATGAAGCCCAAAGATGTCGGTAATCATACAAAGCTAGAGGCTTACACTCACATAAAAATAGTTGATAGGAATCGTTATTGTGTGGGTGACAGTACGAATCAGTAAGTTTAAAAGTATTTTCGCTAAAGGATACACCCCCAATTGGTCAAGTGAACTATTCAAGATTGTGAAAGTTTGCATTACTAACCCAACCACCTACATGTTGGAGGACATGAAAGGATCACCTGTGCTGGGAGGCTTTTATGAACATGAATTACAGAAAACAAAGCATCCGGATGTGTACCTTGTGGAAAAAGTGCTTCGCTCCAAGAATAACAAGTTATTCGTAAAGTGGTGGGGATTGGATGAAAGATCATGGATCAATAAAGACGATTTAGTTTATAATATAGCTGTAGGCATTGTAACTTTTAGATGAATTAAAACCACATAAAAAATTATAATTGTATTTATTTAAATATTACATCATCTTATATAGTAAACCTAAAGTATTTCTATAATCGTTTAAATTACTAGACGGCCATATTCCCGAATCTGGTCCACATCTCCATCCCAAGCAGGAATCACCTTTCTCAATGTTTTCCAAAATCCAGCGGTAAATTTTGTGGTGTTCCTCATTTTCCCACGGTTGAAACTTATATGTAATGTTTTGTTCTAACAATACTTCAATTAAAATAGTGAGGCACTTGTAATTAGCATAATATGCTGCTGTCTCGATACATTCACTTAGAGAAGTGTCTTTATAAACAATATTTTGTACGCTAGCATTTGTACACAATGAATCACCCCATAATAACTTGTATATGTACATTTTAAGGGTATGTCACCAAGTAAATTCATGCCATCTAAAATCCTATTTACATCATTAGAGGTTAACGAACCTTTATCGGTACACAAGTTCGTAAAACTTTTAATGGTATTGTCTAAGCTAATTTTCTATCAAATAATGTCTTAATAATTACTGCATTTGCACACTTTGAGTTTACACCAGTTAAAACACTCATCGGAATAACAATATTTTGCAATATATTCAATATAAATGTATAGTTTTCAGGAGAGGTCAAAGAACGCTTCAGGTACTTTTGTAGATTTGATCACTACTGCACTGCAGCTCTTCCTGCTCATTGTTTACTGAAGTACCCCAGGGTCTAGTATCAGTGAAATCAAAATTTACTAGGCGTTTATCATCATAAGGATTGAGTATGACTTTATTTTGTTTAATGGTAAACACATCATGTTTCTTTGATCTTATGAGGTGTTGATAGCGCCTTATTACGCCATCATCAAATAAAACCTGTTTATAATCATTAATCGTGATCTGCCTCACACTTGCGTGGGTAGAACCCTTTGATTTTTTTTCAACCTTTTCATCAACCGCGTAAGCATACATTTTTGCACGAAGTCCTACAAATTCAACCATAATTTTGCCATGATTTTCATCTTTCATTAAGCCGGGGACCTTTTTATTTACTAATGGGAGTCCAAAGATGTTGTCGGGACTATAATCAGATGTATCGAATTTATCAATGTCCTCTTTAATACATTCATAGATATCGGGAACCGAAAAGGCGTATATGAGACTATCCGTATCCGTGTACAAGAGCTTAGCACTATTATGGAACTTGGGTAGCGTGTAACCGTAATGAAAATTATATAAAAAGTTTTGAAACGTCTAAAACACTGAATCCTGCATATATAGGTTTATTGAAATATACTTCAAGCTTATTCATTTGAATGATAAGCATATCATTGTCAAATATTGTACAACTATGAAAATTTGGTTTTGATATGTAAGCACGAGCACCATAGCGACCCTCCCATTTCGTTACTAGCCGTATGTCCTTATGCTTACGTACATTTTCCATCAGCTTCCGAAAACACTATTAATCATTAATTTATAGAAATTTTTATCGAATTCATTTTGAGATTGCTGACGCATGGCTGTATTTAAATCTATATATTTTTTTAACCATGGGGACTGTTTAAAACGTAATATACGGTGTACTTTTACCAACTTCAATCCATATTTTAAATATACTTTAAATTTCTGTAATGAATTACATAATTACGTTTTGGATACAGGGTAAGCAGTAATTTTTTCATTTTGGAATCAGGTGTGGGTGGAACCATATGTTCGGGTGCCAGCGGTAGATCACTGTGACTCTCATGTAATTCTA
Organism: Vesta saturnalis; assembly: GCA_036346205.1. Taxonomy (NCBI): domain Eukaryota; kingdom Metazoa; phylum Arthropoda; class Insecta; order Coleoptera; family Lampyridae; genus Vesta; species Vesta saturnalis. The sequence goes on along the minus strand of JARFJB010002462.1, from coordinate 205,233 downwards.
TAGGATAGTCTAAATCACACTCGACTATATACCCAATTTCCGAATCATCAGGATGGTTTATTAAATCTAAACTTTCAAAATTAGCTTCATCAACAAAAGAAAAATCGCCAAATGGTAGAAATTCTGACATGGCGGCTCCATATAAATTATTCACGTCGTAGTACATTAAATACACACTTTCGGAGGTGGGATCAAATTTTTCCCCCATGTACTTATTGTTAGCTTTAGCATACCGATTTGAACATTGAGCTACACCACCTCTAATCCCTCTTTCAATAAACATTAGCATATCAATGTCTGTAAATAATTCTAACCTTACTTGTGTAATTTTAAGCATAGCATCGAATGCTAAACCGGGAGCTGTATAATAGTGTAGAGGATCAAGCTCGTAAGTACTTATACAAGTTTGCCGAAAGTTCTCGAAAATATCTGCTAAAAGTAGAACGTCTGTTTTAGATACAAATCCGAGTATTCCCTAACGATTTAATACTAAATTTGTTCCACACGTTAACCGCATGCGCAAAACTCTCATTACTGATTCCCTCATTATTAAGATGACTAAAAAATGCTTCTTTAGGAGGGAGCGTGGTCTCATTCAATTTATCCCAAGTATCAATATACTCATAAGGAAACACACCTTTGCGAACTACTAGAGAAAATTCCTCCTCATTGTTGCAACTAGCGCGGGAAATAATTTTTTTACTATCCTCCAAATAGTCTGACAACTTTTCAATACTACTACTCATAAATCTGAAAGAGTCAATAAATCTAAACTTAATTTTGGTGCCTTCCATTACCTTCGTGAAAGAGATATATCTTTCTTTGTTTATGGGTAGCAGAAATCAAACCGGAACACTAGCCAATTCTCTAATGATGAAATGAGAATCATAACCTGATAAATTGTGGAATACAACTGGCAGAATGTGGGAGTCTGTATAGTTTAGGTTACATACCTGGTGCGCTGCCCCCCGAAATGCCCCCGTAAGATGATTATGGTCTCTAACTTTTATATCAGAGTTAGTAAATGGTTTTCGACAAATGTGACAAATCGTGGCGCTTTCAAATTGCTCAACCTGACTGAGACTTAAAGTACCCATTGGAATAATTTGATTGATTATTTCGGTAGCCCAATGTGCAATACTTTGAAGCTCGTTAACAAACCATTGAATGCAATCCTTTCCTCTATAAAGCCTAAATCGGGATAAAGAATCATCATATGAACACTTCAAATAGTAAGCAATACTGAAAGGTGTGTGTTTGGAGTGAAAAAGAGTATTACCTTCGATACCATTTGCACACTTCTCTAAAATACTTTCTAAATCGGCATAAATGACAAATGGCACCTTTTCTTGGAATGCGAAATTTTTGAACTGTAAATTCATTCCCGCTTCGGTAGGCAGCCTGGTAGAGCATTGATTAAGTTGCTGACAGTGGATGGTATGGTTTTGTAGAAGGCGATCTGAAGAAAAATGGTTCAAGCATCGGTAACAAATAAATTGCTTGCGCTTGCAATTCGATATCTGTTTTGAAAATAAAGCTGACATATTTTTAATCCATGTGAAATGGTATACAGTGTTATCCGCGGCCTGATCAGAAAGTATTAAAAGATTTATGGGTTCTCTATCGCTTTGCTGATTACTCAATACAAGGGGCACAACTTTTTTACCATTTATGCAATACAAATTAATTGCGAGGTTGTTTAGATTCTCAAATTTTTTTACATCATCCAGCTGAATGGGGAAGTGAATTGAATCTATTCAAAACATCTCTAAAATGGGATAACTTTGAATCCTTTCCGTATGATATTGCGCGGGATATAATGCTGAAACAACGGCCCACAAGAAGCAATACTGATCGTTATTTTTAACATTAACAACAGCACGCTTTACTGCTATGAAGCGAGGAACTTTAACATAGGTTGAATGACCGCCTCTAAATGGGACATAGCTATTAATATTTACTTTTAAATGTAAGACTTCATGTACTGCCCAACCGGAATCCCTTTCAGAAAACTCTTCTAATTTTATCCGTAACTTATCATACACGTTTTCATTGTACCAGACACGTATATTGGTTGAAATATCAATAATGCAATTTTTTGTGGCAAAAGTCTTCAACTCAATATTATGATTTTGAGGTTGCATGAAATTGCAGCCTAAGACCACATTTACCTTTAGCATAGATTGCCTTAACATTAATTTCACCTTACGTGCAAAACTATTATACGTGTTTAGTAAAAAAATCAAAGGGTCCTTAATGTTTGACATATTGATTATAATTCCTGTAAGCAGCCTACCATTAAAACATGAGTCTAGGGGTACCAACGTAATTTATGCATACCTTTTTATTGATAATTCCACTACCAACTTTCCTGAAGCGTTCTTTAACCGTCTCAATCTAATCAGATAGCACTTGAGCAATGCTAAATTGCTCTCAAGCTTAACAAGCTTTCATTGGTCTCACAATAAATTTTATGTTTAATTATATCTTGCAATAGTTTGATATTGGTGTTAACTATACGGATGTGCCTCAAATTCCTTTTTGTTTTCAATAAGGAACAATGCGCTTTGTTAAATTAACCATCTCACTACTACTTGGCATACTCATAGCTAGCAATATGAAGCACACACGTAACAATGAACTTTTAACAAATTGCTCTTCACAACGGTTCTAGTCACGATTGTAAAAATATGATGCACAAATTGGTGAGTACTCTTTACGTTTAACAAATTGCTCTTCGGTTTACAATAAAACTTTTAGTTAGGATTGTAAAAATATGATGCACACACTGGTGATTAATAATAGTTGCTTTTATTTTAGGTAATTTGTTGTTGTGACGATTGTAATGTATCGACTGACGTGGGACTGTTCTTTATCTACTTATATAGAGATAAGATCGGGTAAGGTCGGATAAGTTCGGTCACCTTTTCATAAGCTACGACTCAACAATGAATCGTCTTTGTTCTTTACCTTGAAAATTGTAAGCATAGACTTTGAACCGTTGAACAATGCATCGTCTTTATTCATGATTTCTCGGAATTTCATAAGCTACGACTCAGCCAAACAATGACTCGTCTTTGTTCTTTTACCTTGAAAATTGTAAGCATAGACTTTTGAACAATGCATCGTCTTTGTTCTTGATTTCCTAGAATTGAGATAACAATCTATTTCTAATGGAAGAATGAATCGCTTTTGTTCATTTGTGTGACCTTGTAAGCATAGACTTTGAACAATGGATCGCCTTTATTCTTGATTTCCTAGAATTGAGATAACAATTTATTTTTAAAATAACGGAACAATGGATCGTCTTTGTTCATTTCTCAGAGTGTGACCTTGTAATCGTTGACAATGAATCACCTTTGTTCTTGATGATTCTCAGAATCGAAGTGTAGATAACAATCTATTTTATAAATCAACCAGAACAATGAATCGTCTTTGTTCATTTCTCATATAACCTTTGAAAATTATAAGCATAGACTTTGAACCGTTGACTAGAACAATGAGCCCTCTTTGTTCTTGATTTTTCTCAAATTTTAGAAGCTATGACTCATCCATAACAATAGATCGTCTGTGTTCTTTCATGTGACCTTGTAAGCATAGACTTTGAATAATGGGCCTCCTTCTTGATTTCCTGGAATTGAGATGTTTAATCTCGACCTGAACAATAGATCGCCTTTTTGGAAACGGTTGCGAAACGGCTACCTGTTTTAGGAAACGGCTACCTGTTTATAGGAAACGGCTACCTGTTTTAGGAAACGGCTACCTGTTTTTAGAAACGGCTACCTGTTTAGGGAACGGCCACCTGTTTAGAGGGCGTGGCTTTGAAACATGGGCTCTTGATTTCCTAGAATTGAGATAACAATCTATTTCTAACTGAACAATGGATCGTCTTTGTTATCAGAGGTGTGACCTTATAAGCATAAAATTTAAATCGTTGACAATGGATTGCTTTGTTCTTGAAAGAGATGTATTTAGATAACACTCTATTTTATAAATCAACCAGAACAATGAATCGTCTTTATTCATTTACCTTGAAAATTATAAGCATAGACTTTGAACAATACATCGTCTTTGTTCATGATTTCTCAGAATTGAGATAACAATTTATTTTATAACTCGACCAGAAGAATGAATCGCTTTTGTTCTTTTACCTTGAAAATTGTAAGCATAGACTTTGAAGCGTTGACAATGGATCGCCTTTATTCTTGATTTCCTAGAATTGAGATAACAATTTATTTTAAAATAACGGAACAATGGATCGTCTTTGTTATCAGATGTGACCTTGTAAACATAAACTTTAAATCATTGACAATGGATCGCCTTTGTTCTTGAAAGAGACGTATTTAGATAACAATCTATTTTATAAATCAACCAGAACAATGAATCGCTTTGTTCATTTCTCATGTAACCTTTGAAAATTATAAGCACAGACTTTGAACAATGCATCGCCTTTGTTATTGATTTCCTAGAATCGAGATAACAATCTATTTTTAGAATAACTGAACAATAGTCTTTGTTCTTTCATGTGGCCTTGAAAGCATAGACTTTGAACAATGCATCGTCTTTGTTATTGATTTCCTAGAATTTCAGCCAAACAATAGATCGTCTTTGTTCATTGACCTTGAAAGCATAGACTTTAAACAATGGACCTTTGTTTCTCAGAATAGGGCGTGGCCTAGAAACATGCATAGACTTGTCTGAGACTGAGCCTTCAGGACAATCAACAATCTAGTAACTACTGACCTTGAAGGACTCGTGCAAGCATGACCTTGAAGAGGCGGGTTACCTAGCACGTGGCCTTGAGGAGTACAAACCACGTGGCCTGAGGTGACCTTGAAGAGGCAGCTACATGACCAGGTGGCCTTGATAATGACCTTGATAAACCATGTACTTGGACGTGTACGTGAGTTGACCTTGAGCAAAAACACTCGTAGAAAAGTATAGTAGAAAATGGATTAGGATCTGTATAGCTATACTACTTGAACTTGCTCGTTACTTAGTAAAAACTCTTCAACCAATATATGAAAATGCAAATTCATACATTAAAAACTCTTTAGACTCTTCAAACAAACTAAAAAACCTTCAATTAGATATGTGATGTGTTTGTTAGTTTTGACGTTGTTTTCTTGTTTAAAAAATACCTATTCAAGACACCATGAATGTTCTCCATAAGAAACATCATTTTGACGTACAATTATGCAAACTAATTGAATGTTGTGCTCACCACCTTCACCTGTCATTGTGAACGTGTATATGGAAGATTTTGAAAACAAATCCTTAAGTTCAACCAACCTTAAACCTAAATGTTTGTACAGGTACGTAGATGACGCTTTCGTAATTTGGCATCACGGTTTATATAAATTGAATGAGTTCCTTCAACATATCAATAACATTCATCCAAACATCCAATTCACAATGGAAATTGAATCTGATAACAAACTATCTTTCTTAGACGTGTTGAACATTTGGTAATTAGTTTAAAAGAATATGGTTCATTTTCCAAACCTACTAGAAATCCGAAATTACGGAATGAAGATGCAGAACTAAATGTATTACAATCAGTTATTGAAAATCCTTCAACATCTGTTAGAGAAATTGTACATAACACTGGTATTTCGAAAACTAAATCACAAAGAATTTTAAAACGTCACAGGTATCATCCGTATAAGTACACCATTCTGCAGGGACTTAGAGATGGAGATCAGGGGAGAAGATTACAATTTTGCCAAATGGTATGTTAATCAATGTGAGAATAACGATAATTTTCCAGCTACGATTTTGTGGTCTGATGAAAGCAGATTTACAAATAATGGCCTTTTCAATCGACACAATGTTCACTTTTGGGACCGTGAAAATTAAAAATATAATAATTTTTTTAATTTTATTTTAAATTATTATATTTTTTAACAAAATTAAATATTATATTTGAATTTACTAAAATATTTAAAAAATTGTTATTTAAGATTAGAATTTTATTCCTTCCAACAAATGGGAAATTCAAAATTGAATTTTTTCTTTAAATTAATTGGAAGGGGAAAACCAAAAATTGGTTTTTTCCTTTCTACTTCTGTCTCAAATTTGAAATCCGAAATTTTGAATTTTTTCATTTTAGCATTAAAGAAAAAATACCAAAATTATCAACCGCATTTTGTTTGAAAATTCAATTTTAACTTAATTGGTTTTTCCAATATTTAACCGCAATCTTGTTTTACATTTTGTGTTTTTTATGTTTTCACCCTATTATAGAGCTTTAAAAAATAAATTTTAAATTTTCTTTGTTTTTTAAAATAAATACATTCTAATTTGTAAAAGGTAAAAAACGATAAATTATTTAAAAACTTTCTTCCATGAAAATTTAATGAACAAAATAGAAAGTGAAAAAAATCCAAATTGTTTTAAATTCTATTATCTTGGTTAAATTTTATTAATTAAAAAAATATTAAAGAAAAAAAATTTTCTTTTTTTGCCTTCTTAAAATACTAAATTTAAATTAATTAAATTTTAATTTGGAGTAATTCTCATCCATGGGAAAAGATCGGGAAGTTGATAAAAATATATTATAATTAAAAATAAATTATATAAAAAAATATTATTATTATTTAAAAAAAATTTCTTGATTTTTGTATTTTTAAATTGAAAAGTTCTTAAATAAATTTAAATTTTAGGCTTCAATTAAAAGTCAGTTTGAAAAACTTTTTTTTCTTTTAAATAATTAAAAAAAAAATTTCATTTTCTACTACCTTGTCTTTTTAAAATAAACTTTATTTGACATTTTATCCTTTCAAATAATTTTAAAAAACCAATTTATCAAATCATTTGGTTTGAAAACACTAATATTTTTTATATAATTTATTTTTAATTATAATATATTTTTTATATTTTAATTATAATATAAAATAAAAATTTAAATTATAATTTATTGTTTTTTAAAAATTTAATAATTTTAATTTTTTTTTATATTTTTTTTAATTATAATATATTTTTTTTTAAATGTTAATACATTGTGTGTGTTTTTGGTTTTTTGTTTTTTTTTTTTTTTTTTTTTTTTTGGTTTGGTTTTTTTTTTTTTGTTTTTTTTTTTTTTTTTTTTTTTTTTTTTTTGGAAAAATTTGTTGAAAAAAATAAAAATATTATAAATTTTAAAAAAAAAAGGTTATGTTTGTTGTTTTGATTTAAAAAAAAATTAATAAATTTTTTTTTTTAAAAAAAAAATTTTAAAATAATTAAAATAAAATTTTTAATTTAAATTAAAAATTAAATAAAATAAATTTTGTTTTTAAATTAATTTAAAAAAAAAATATTTTATTAATATATAATAAATAAATTTATTTAAAAATTTAATTATTAAAATTAAATAATTTTTAAAAATTAATAATATTATATATATTTTTATATATTTATAAATTATATTAATTTTTTTTTTTTGTTTTTTTGTTTTTTTTTTTTTTTTTTTTTTTTTTTTTTTTTTTTTTTTTTTTTTTTTTTTTTTTTATATTTAAAATTATATATATTTTATTTTAAAATTTAAAATTTTAAATTATTATTAAATTTTTTTTATTTTTTAAAATTTTTTTTTTTTTTTTTGTTTTAAAAAAAAAAAATTATTTTTAAAAATTTTTTTTTTTTAAATTATTTATAATTTTAAAAATTTAAATTAAATTATATAAAAATTTATTTTTTATATATTTTTTTAATTTATATTTGTTTTTTTTTTAATTTTTTTATATATTTTAAATTTTTTTTTTATATTTTATATATATATTTTATAATTTTTTTTTGTTTTATATTTTTTTATTTTTTGTTTTTTTTTTTTTTTTTTTTTTTTTTTTAAATTTTTTTTTTTTTATAAAATTTTATTTTTTTTTTTTTTTTTTTTTTTATTTTTTTTTTTTTTTTTTTTTTTTTTTTTTTTTTTTTTATTTTTTGTTTTTTTTTTATTTATTTTTTAAATATTATATATATTTTTTTTTAATAAATTTAATATTTTTTTTTTTTTTTTTTTTTTTTTTTTTTTTTTGTTTTTTTTTTTTTTTTTTTTAAAATTTTTTTTTTTTTTTTTTTTTAAAATATATATATATTTTTTTTAAAAAAAAAATTTTTTAAAATTTTTTAAATTTTATTTTTAAATTAATTTATTTTTTAAATATTTTTTTTTATTATATAAAATTATATTTTTATAAATAAAGTTTTTATTTTTTTTTGTTTTTATTTGTTTTTTTTTTTTTTTTTTTTTTTTTTTTTTTTTTTTTTTTTGTTTTTTTTTTTTTTTTTTTTTTTTTTTTTTTTTTTTGTGTTTTTTTTTTTTTTTGTTATTTGTTTGTTTTTTCTTATTTTTTGTTTTTTGTTTTTGTTTTGTGTTTTTTTTTGTCTTTGGGTGTCTTTTGTCTTTTGTCTTTTGTCTTTTGTGTTTTGTGTTTTGTGTTTTTGTTTTGTGTTTTGGGTGTTTTTGTTTTTGGGTGTTTTTGTGTTTTTGGGTGTGTTTGGGTGTGTTTTGTGTTTTTGTTTTGTGTTTTGTTTGGGTGTTTGGTGTTTGGTGTTTGCTTTGCGTGTGTGCGTGTGGCGTGTGGCTTTTCGTGTGCGTTGCGTGGTATCCTGTGTTTTGTTTTGTTGCAAAAATGTCAGTACATGTAAGACTATTAAAAATAAAAATAATTTAAGTTCGAGAAATATAATTGTCCAGGTTATTCAATGTAGTCATTTTTTTGATGTCAGAAATATATTACCGTTCCGTTTCAAAAATTTCCACCACAATTTGGAGTGTTCGATAAATGAGTTTAAGACAAGACACATTTCCAAATTTTCGAGAAATTTTGTTGTACCTGAACTTGATATCATCCATAGAACTTTGATTTACCAATTTTGTGTACCTATTATAGACCCTAACGGACATCCTACGAACTTAACAAATATTTTCAGTATTCTCTTATTAATAATTATACCAAATTATTGTAAAATTTCAACAAAATTAAATATCTTGCATCTAACTAAGTTTATAGAACACATAATTTTAGACATGATTTGCTATTAATTAAGATACAAGAATCAATTGCAAGAAAATAATGTTTAGGGTTAATATAAATGTAAATCTATTCCTAATAGTAATAATAAGTAACGGTTGACTGTACTATCCACTGTAAACACAATACGAGTAGAAATATAAGGTTATGACGTACTTTCGCGATTGTGGGATTCTTGAGTCGTAATCGTTTTACAAAAAGTATTGGGATAGCAAGCCTACAAGAATCCTTCGTGTTCACAAGTGGTTTTGGTTTAAAAGTATATAGGATTTAGTGTTGTTTCAAACCTCCGAACACATACTTTTCTACCTAAAATAAAACGTTCATTAACAAATGAATTGCGCTAAATAAAATAACAAACTTAAATAAATTGATCAGTTACCTTCCAGTTGAGTATACCAGATATGTCTTTTATTTATCCTGTAACAAATGGTTACTAGAAAGAGGAGTTGTCTCTTGTCCTAATTGAACCTTTCGACGTCTATTAGTATAATTGTTTAGTCGTCACAAAAAATTATCACACTTTAGGCAAACCTCTTCACTTAATATAAACTGCAAACTAAATAAACTGTATTTGAAATTCAATAAATCTTCTTGTAGGTAGCATCAAGAAGGTTGGTAGATCGGCTTTAATTTAAAACAGCTTTTTATTTGGTCAAGGCTTTGTAAAATATAAATTTTTTGGAGCATTTAATTTTGTAAAGAATATATCAGAATGTGTTGTATAGAAAATTGTCTGCATTTCTATCCACATTTTATAGCATAAACAAAAATTCAAATTCAAATAAGACATGGTCCTGCATTTTTATCACATTCTTAGCATTACTAACAAAATATACATTCTAGGGTATGTTCACAACGCATAATCCTCTTGAAAAATTTTCTCTATGGAATTTCGGAAAAAACCGCTTCCGAACCCATGCAATATAGAATTACTTAATAGGTAATAAGAGTTACATTATTCTATTATGATTTAAAAAAATGGTTATTTAAGATTCAAGTTGATTTAAAAATTCTTATTACACATAATACAGTTATGATATTGCTCATAATGTAGATACGTGTCACTAGTGGATACCACTACCGATGTAAACAAATATTAAACAGTAACTAAACAAAGCAATTTTAATTTTTTTGTTTAATTTCAAGAAGTGAAGTTCGTAATCCCATTAGCAATAACACTTACATAAAGTCTTTTCCAACACTACACAAACACATGACATGCTTGTAATTTGTCATTATTGTATTAAGTAAGAGAAAATACCGTCACACAAGTGTTAGTGTTTGTAGAAGCGTGTGATAAAGTTAGAATTATTACTTCAAATGCACCTTAAAGTAATAAGCTTAAATGTAAGAATCCTTATGACGCTCTTATGCTGTGCAATCCTTATAGTTCCGATGTAGATAAAAAACTTTTGATACACGTCTCATTTTTCTACTAAATTACACAAAATATTTGAAAATTGCGCTTGCACTTAACTTTCAGTAAAAAGATATTTATATCAAGTACTTCCATGAGAACCATTTGTACGGAAATGCAGTTTGCTTAATAGGTTTTCTTGGATGCTTCGCTGAAAAAATTTCTTACGTTATGTAACAGTTAGTGTTTCAAGAAATTTGTTTAAAAAACAAGCGATTTAATGCATAAAACCTTTATTTCGTGGTTTTGTTAGAATAGTGTATACATTGTACAATAAAAGTAAAACTTTACTAAAAATTACCGGTATCTACAAACGTTATTGTACTCACAGCGAGTTTCCTGCATTTTTAGATTGATCAGGATATGAAGTTCGTGTCTTGAATAACATTAACTGCAACAATATTCTTATTAACCTCCACCTTTTTATAGTCTTGACAAGTCGAAAGGCTTAGTATGTTTTTTAGGATTATTATTACAATGTAAAAATCATAGTTATGAAAGTTTTGTAGATAACTTAACGGTCTTACGAAAACTGAGTTTATAATACCTTTTAAAGAAGAAAAGTTACTTTTTAATGTCTTCGTTAAACTTTTTTTAGCGCAAGTTTTATACGTGCTCAGTGTTTAATTTTACACTTTAGACATTTTTTGCAATTTGAACTACTTACAACACTGTTAATGTAGAGAAACTATTAGTAATAATTCTGTAAAGCTCATGTTTAGTTAATCAAAAATTCTAATTAAAATAAAAGCAAGTGACGTTTAAAATGGATTAATATTTACCAGTTTAATATTCGCTTTTAATTAGTAATGAGCACACAATATAATAGTAGAACACGAATTTTAATTACTTATGCTTGTGTATGGATTACTATTAGTCGTTATTTGATAATTAGCCTTAAGTTGTTCAGTTTCTATAGTTTAGATATGATAAACAGGATAATAATTAAGCAAGCAATTACAAAAATCCTGGTCTTAATCATAATGTATCTATACTAACTTCATTTTCAATAAAGCAAAAAAAAAAAGCTTACAGCTAAATTAATATTAAGAGCTTGCGTTTCAATTTATTACACAAAATTCTGCCACGATCGCGCTAACATTATTTCTGTATAACGTTAGTAATTATCAACTCTTGAATGTAATGCTAATGACAAAAGATGAATTTTAGTTGAACCTTACTGTTTTTACACATTACATCGTAGAATTATATAATTAATAGCACTAATGCTTTAAATGCCCCAAATGTTTCATTAAATACTTATTTCTTAACGCGTTTCATCACATTTGTCATTATCAAAAGAAAAAAAATAATAACAAGCAGATATGGTAACAAATCATTAAGGTAAAGTAACACACTTGATGTAAATTCGAATTCTATGTTTAAGATATCTGTTAAAGGTGAGTCTATAACATCAACCTGTTCATTGATTAAAAGTACTTCTGTTTACGTTTATAAATTTCGAACGCCTCTAAAACATCTAATTTACTTTTTATTACAAAAATGTAAAAATGTAGTGTTGTTTTGTGAAGCTATTAGGTGATTATCTATTAGTAAATGTTTGGCATAGTTTGACTTACATGTGTATTTATATTTCTAACTTCTAACTTGTCCTTTGTACTGGGTGTCCCAATAAGAGTGGATCTCGGCCATATATCAGACACCGCTTGTAGCACAGCTTCGAAAAAAAATGATTAATAACAGAAGTGGCCTCGAGAAAAATGCCTGTAACTCCGGTCCTGCTTAATCGAGCTTTGCAAACTTAGTCTTATTAAAAGCAGCCCTGTTCCATTAAAGTAACAATAATAATTTCGACACAATCTAGTAAGTAACATGCACGTTAGAGGGTGGTACTTATTTATTTTTCTTAATCTAGTTTTCCTTGGAAAATATTAAACAGGAGTATGGAGTTTTAATCGTGGATTACAAAAGTAGACCAAATTAGAAACAGAATGGCCAAAACCGCATGTCGATACCATTTTCCTATCCCGATATATCTTAAGAGATGTGTAAATTTCAAGCATTTTCCTTGGAATATAGATTACTCGGGTTCTACTGAACGAATTTTAACAATATGCTGATGAGGCTCAGAGGCAAACACAATAAATGCTTTGGCATATGTGCAATTTAACCCCCATTTAAGTATCAGAGCAATAGCTAGAGATTTGCGAATAAGCATAACCACCGTTCTCCGTATTTTGAAAGAACACAGGTAAATTCATTAGAGGTAAAATTAAAAGAAGATACCTTTTCATCTGCATAATATCTGTTTCTCAAACAAAATATACCTACACAATCATATTTGTTGGCATGATTATATTGCAACATATTAACTTATTTATTTCATAACTGTGGAAAGATATATATATATATATATATATATATATATATATATATATACACAGGGTCCGGCAACAAGAGCGCCTTCTTCTATATCTTCTGTTTCATGTAAGCGAGATTAATAAAATTTGGGACAGGGTTTTAGTTGTCTGCAGATTTTAAAATTATTCACGTGTATACAGGTTGTTTATTTAAAGATGACCAATCTATAATAAAAAATTTAAATGGAACACCCTGTATATTATTACTTTTTTGAATTCTACACATTATTCCTAACAAATTCTCAATATATTTCCCTATCCCTAAATATAGCCGTTTTTGAGTCATGTCGAATTTTATAAAAAAATTGAAATTACAGGGATAGCTTTGATAATGTACCTCCTAACCGTTGAAATACAAAAGTTATCTAATTTATATCAGAACAAGTAGACAGATAGAGCTTTATTATAATGCAAAGAAAATGTCATAATTGCATACAGAGTGTTTACAATTGACTTGCCAATCAGACATTATTCCAACTAGTAAAAGTTTACTTTTTCAAATAGAACACCCTGTATATTATTCCGTTTTTGGTTTCTACATATTAACCCTTATCAATTCGATATACAATTCCTATCCCTAAATATAACCGTTTCCGAATTATTTTCAATTTTTCAAAATGTATAAGATTATTGGAAATTCTTTTAAATCCATGGCCTCGTGTAAATAGAAAAAAACAGTGGAAAACAATTGTATTGCAAATTAAAAACGAAACAGAAACTAAACACTATAATTATTAAAATTACTTCTAAACATACAAAATTAATAAAATAAAATAAATAATTTAACGCTAATCATTAGCGATAATGATTTATAATAATCGTTCAAAATGTTGTCCGTTTTCTCGGATGCAGACCTGAAGTCGATCTTTAAAAGATTGTTCAACTCTACGAAACAACTCAGGAGTAATGCTAGAAAAGCCTGTGTTATACGATTACGAATATCTTCGGCAGTGGTTGGTGGTTCCTATAGACAATACTTTTATGTATTCCATAAAAGAAATCTATTCTTGTTAGATCAGGGGACCTCACAGTTCCATTTCGCCCAATCCATTTATTTGGAAAGACTCTATTGAGATAATCTCTTACATCTCAGAGTAGTGAGCAGGAGCGCCATCATGTTGATACCACATTGTGGCTGTAATATCAAGAGTAATATTTTCTAATAAGCCCGGTAAATCGTTACGAAAAAGTGCAGGTACTTCTCACCATTCAAGTGTCCATCAAAAAGAATGGACCGATGACATAATCCCCAACGATGGCACCCCAGACACTTAAAGACCACTTATGTTGATTATCAACTTGTCTTAATAAATGTGGATTTTTGAGGAATAATAATGAAAATTATGTGCATTAACAAATCCATTCTTATGAAATGTTGATTCGTCTGTCGACAAAATATTATAAAAAATTTGGGTTTTGAGTAATTTTTCTCTGGCCCAGTTACAAAATCTTACTCCGATGATCGAAGTCTGCATCGCTCAATTCTTGGTGTAACTGAATATGATAGGGATGTAAGCGATTGTTCTTTAAAAGACGGCCTACTGATCTCTCACCTATACCAACTATTTTACTTATGTCCTTTGGCTTCTGTGATGATCCTCTTCGATGGCGAGAAGAACCCTCAATTCACTATCTTCATTTGTAGAAAGTTTAACACGTTCATGTTTGGACTAATTGTCTCATAAATCTACTCATAACTTTCTGAAACAATCTTGCGTTTGGATATCTTGGATCTTTCAGCATAAATTCTGCTGGTCAATAAACAGTTTCTTTCTGCAGCACCCAACACGAATATCATATCAACTAACTAATTTTGTATAAAATTTATTTTATAAAAATCTTGATTATTAACAATAACACTCGTAAATGGTTAACTACAGTTTTATTTATTTACGTCATTTAATTTTTACAAGAAGCACACTTGATTTTAGAATTTTACTTGAAATTGAAGTAAATATTTGTCAAATTCTTGTTAACATGCAATGCCTCTAGTACAAAAATTGTAATTAGTCCTCTATCATAATATATTAGTTTCTGTTGCGTTTTTAGTGTATAATACAATTGTTTTATGATGTTCTTTTTATTTATACGAGGCCATAGCTTTAAAATGTCTCAATAATCTTATAACATTTTGAAAAATTGAAAATAATTCGGAAATGGCTATATTTAGGGATAGGGAGTTGTATGGCGAACTGATAAGGGTTAATATGTAGAAACCAAAAATGTAATAATATACAGGGTGTTTTATTTGAAAAGTACACTTTTACGTGTTCGAATAATGGTTGATTGGAAAGTCAATTAAAAGCACCCTGTATGCAATTATGTCATTTTATTCACATTAAAAGGAAGTTCTATCTGTGTACTTATTCTCATATAAATTAGATAACTTTTATTTTTAACAGTTAAGAGGTATATTTTCAAAGCAAACTGTAATTTCAATTTTTTTTTAGAAAAATCGAAATAACTCAAAAACGGCTATATTTAGGGATAGGAAAATATATTGCGAATTTGTTAGGAACAATGTGTAGAATTCAAAAAGCAATAATATACAGGGTGTTCCATTTAAATTTTTTATAATAATTTGGTCCTCTTTAAATAAACAACCTGTATTCGCATGAATAATTTTAAATATGTACACAACTAAACTGTAACTACATTCCAAATTTTATTAATCTAGCTTATATAAAACGGAAGATATAGAAGAAGGCGTCTTGTTGCCGGACCCTGTGTCGATAGAAGGTTGGAATATTGCAAATGGTAGCTAGCTACGATACGTGACGACCCTCAATTGTTGTCAAGTATTTTGTGGTCAGATGAAGCTACATTTGGTAAACCGTCACAATATGCACTATTGGTCACAGAATAATCCACTATGGGTGGAAGAGGTTCAACATCAGGGTCGATGGTCGGTAAATGTATGGTGTGGTATCTTAGATGGTTAGATAATTGGGCCCTTTATTTTCGATAACTCAATTAATGGGAAACGCTACATAATTTTTAAAGGATGAATGGCCTCTTCTTCTAGAAGATATACCACTAGCAATTAGTCGGTCCATGTTGTTCCAGCACGATGGGTCTCCGGCGTATTTCTCCAGAGAATTTTAGATGATGAATACGCTGTAGATGGATACGACGTGTAAGCTTATTTTTTTGGCCAGCCAGATGACCAGATTTGACTGTCTTAGACTTCTATATCTGAGGACGAATTAAAGACCTGGTTTTTGCAAGTAGGCTCACTACTCGAGACAACATGTTGGATACAATACTAAATGCCATTGAGAATATTTCTAGAGCAGAAATTGAGACTTCTGTTCAATCTACGCCTGTCTCGAAAGTGATGGGCGACAATTTGAACATTTAGGTCGTCACTAGTTTACTTGATTTTTGTTATATTTTATAGTGCTGATTGTTTTATATTTGTTTCAACATTATATATATATATATATATATATATATATATATATATATATATATATATATATATATATATACGGCAATTTTAACTGCCTTAACGCCGTTTCCGCGTGACAGTAACAGTGATATTGAAATTATAATTGATATCATAATTTATAGGACAAGAAAAGTAACTAAATTAACTTTTAAGAAGTTCAAAATTGTTAAATTTTCGTGTAATCTATATTCAAAGGAAAATGCTTAAAATATACGAATTTCGTAAGATATCTCGGGATAGGAAAACGATAGCGGTTTTGGCCATTATGTTGCTAATTTGGTCTACTTTTGTAATGCACGATTAAAACTGAATACTCCTGTTTAATATTTTCCAAAGAAAACTAGATTAGCGTGCATGTTACTTACTAGGTTGTGTCGAAATTATTACTCTTACATTAGTGGAAAAGAGTTGTTTTCAAAAAGACTAAGTTTGCAAAGATCGATTAGCAGAACCGGAGTTACAGGCGTTGTTTCATAATCTCTCCCACCTTTTATTTGAGAAGATGGTCTAAAAGTTGAAAAGTTGTGAAATCAAACATTCGCAGAATTTTTAGAAGAATATAATGATCGTATTTTCAATGCCTCTTAATTAGGCGAAATTTGTAAAATATTTATTTTTTAGTTTTTAATTTTCAATTCAATTCTATAATTTCTAGGTTTTTCTCGAGGCCACTTCTGTTATTAAACATTCTTTTCCCAACCTATGCTATAATATATGGCCGAGTTCCATTCTTATTGGGACAACCGGTACAAAGGACAAATTAGAAGTCAGAAATATGAACACACATAAAAGTCAAATTATACCAAACATTTACTAATAGATAATCCCATCCCCCCCCCCCACCTATCATTTGAAAAGATAGAGTAAAACCTGTGAAATCAAATATTTTTAGAAGAATATAATGATCGTATTTTCAATGCCCGTTAATTAGGCGAAATTCGTAAAATATTTATTTTTTAATTTTTAATTTTCAGTTATGCTCTTTAGCGGTGACCCTACAATTCTATAAATAATTGCCATGTTTTTCTCGAGGCCTCTTTCGTTATAATTTTTTTCGAAGCTGTACTATAAGCGGTTTCTGATATACGGCCGAGAGCCATTCTCGTTGGGACACCCGGTGCATCATATCATCAAATATAAAGAGAAGTACAATATGTGCAATTCAATTTAGAAATACCAGGCTTAAAAAAGTCTTTAGTTAAATCTTTGGTATTAATAAACACTTAAGAACATTAGTAGCTTTGATAGATACTTTGCAATTCTTGTTCCTTTGCCATATGTGAGCCTACTTTTCTGATATTTTTCCAAAATTCGAAATTAATTTGTATTGATTCTGTGTTAACTGGATAAATGTTTTTGATAGACAATCTGTACTCTTGAGTTTTAACTAAAGGATCTATTATATTTGCTTGTGTCACTTGTTACACAATTGATTTTTCTTTATTGAAATTAGTTTGGTTTAACCCCAGGGTGCCTAATCGGCCTCTGAGGTCCTGAGAGATTTTAGTTACTCAAAATTGGCTTTAAATAATTTCAATCGGCTTGAGCATTCAGATATGCTCGAAACACGTCTTCATTCAACAAACACTTGATTCAAAAAGCATTCAAGTGTACTTAGAAGTCGAGAAATAAATCTTTTCCATTAGTACTCCGAATTTACATAAACTGAACCTTCGAAGCCCGTGTACAACTAGTTCCTATAAAACGAGTTTCCCAGGCTGATAGTTATTATAATTTGTCAAGCACTGCTGTGCAGAATTGTACGTGTCTGTGCAAGTTGAAATCTATATTACTGCTGGATGTATTAAAGTAGGCGCAGGTGATTTTCATTCAGTTGCAATAAAAGTTGCATTAAGTGAACTTGTGTAACACATATGCCTACGCGACAAAAAAACATGTGAATAGCGTGAGATTTCGTGACCGTGTCTACGACGAAACAGTGCAGAAAATGATAACACAGAAGATACAAATTTCGAATTGGTTTCGGACGAGTATTCTGGCTCCAGTTCTGATGATGCTAACTATAATTGAGACGAAGATGTTGACGGTATTGGTAATTCTTCAACGAGTGGCTACATTGCTCTAAGTTGACCCGATCGGAGTTTGGAACCTCCAACAAAGAGTAAAATTCAACTACCCAACATTATTCGGCGTGCGAGAGGACTAGCAAGAAAACATATGGCCACAACACCAAACGAAGCGTTTCAGTTATTTATAACTGTAGTTGTTCTGATTTACAGGGGAGACGTGTTTACGGAGCAAAAGGAAAACTGTGGAAAGATGTAATTGTTGTGGTTTACTTATTCATCCGTAAGTTGACAGAAGCTGGTATATCCCTGCGAGAGAACTTTTTTGTTGTGAATTTGCCAATCCTATATACCGAGCCACAATGTCCATATTTCGCTTTGAGGCAATACGAAGATTCATCAGATTTGACGACAAGAGAACCCGGAATGCGCGTTTGAAACAGATAAGTTAACTATTGGATCCTATGTTTGGTATTTATTCACTCAGCAATGCAAAACCTGCGGCATACGGGATAATTATGTAACTATTGATAAACAACTCGTTGGGTTTAGAAGTAGATGCAGAGTAGTTCAATATATGTCAAGGAAACCGGCAAAATATGGACTCCAAATATTTTGGATGTGCAAATCTAAGTCTGGTTATGCTCTGGATGGTTTATAGTGTGTTAGTCGCCTGCCCGGAGAACCTCCACATAAAAACCTGTGGCTTGAAGTGGTACAAACCCTTGTGCGTGGCATTCATAATTTTGGTCTCAATCTCACGATTGACAATTCTTCACTAGTATTCCGCTAGCAACATATCTGTTGGATAAACATATTACTGTTGTGGGCACACTACGTCAGAACAAGCGCGACATTCCGAAAGAAATGAAAGCCTCAAAAGATCGTGTAGTCTAGTCTTCATTGGTTTGCTTTCGAAATAACGTAGCCATCGTAAGTTACGCACGTAAAAAGAACAAATGCGTAATTTTACTAAGCACCATGCTCCACGACGCATCTATCGGTACTGACGCTAGAAGGAAGCCTGAAATCATCACTCATTATAATAAAACAAAAGGCCGTCCTTACGTCATAGATCAAATGGTGTCGACATACACGAGCAAGGGGAAAGTAAACGATGGCCCATGACATTTTTCTTCAACATCACATATATAGGTTGAACGAAGGAACGTCCAAACTACACTATAGGAGTGACTGACAAACGCAGATTGTGTTTGAAAAATTTAGCGAAGAAACAAGCGATACCCCATATGCAGAGAAGATCTACTATCCCCAACGTACGGCATAGTGTCCGAGAGGGTCTAAGCAGATTTATTGGTATCTCTGGTCCGCCGGCCGCTCAAACAAGTGCAACAATTAAGAGAAAGGGATGCTCAGTATGTCCGGAAAAACTGGTCGTAAAAGAACAGTGATATGTATTAGTTGTAAAAATAATATCTGTAATGAGCATAGTATTAGAATGTGCACTAAACGCTTCTCTAATCCCTAAAAAAATAATGTTCACTTTCATATATAATTTCACGTTAGTAATTTACCGCACGTGCGCGCGTATATGTATAAAATTTTAGTTCAATAACTTTGTTTCTATGACTATACGTGATTTTATATAACGGATTATGTATCTGCCGATATTTTACTGGTTAAGTATCGTGTGATTAAGATGTATCGTAGATACTCTTTTTTCTGGAACTTTAGTATATTTAAAATACTATATGTAGGAATTTTATGAGGAAATTACTTAAAAATTCTTACTTTGATAATGTCAGGATTTGTTACAAATTGAAGATCCAGTTTTGTGTACGGGGTACAGATTTTTCGACTTGTTTGTTGCAAATAGATTGAAGTTCTTAAATTACGACTAGGTTCCACGGTTGGCAATTGTATATTAGTAAAATGAGTTTTATATGGGAGTTTAAAATTTTTTTACAAATAATGGTTAATCCTATTTGTAAGTAATCGTTAATTCTAGTTTAGATGAGTTAAAATTACGTTATTGGAAATGGTTACTTTGTAAAATTACTTCAGGAAACGTAGCTTGCAGATCAAAATATTGTCGACGGTATGTCGGAAGTCATGTTGATAAATTTAATTTAAGAAGACAAAGATTAATTAATTAATTTTTTCAACTCGTTTCCCGAAATTCATCTTGTTTTTACCACACTTACGATTTGAAAAAATTGTTTTTTATGATTGGTTATTTAACGTCAGATGCATAATGGCGAGATCTGTTGAATTCGTCAAAGTGTTGAAGAAAGAAGTTGAACGCACGATATGATAATTAGACGTACTGGGGTTATTTGAAATTACCGTGGAAAAACTTTGTTCGGTCACCCTTTGGGGATTTTGAAAAGTATTCAGCCACTCCGGTGACATTACAGTGTTGTGAATCGATAGTCAGTAGCGACCTTTATACGAGTCCATCGAAGAGGAATCAGTGTTAGAACCAATTCTTCATTTTTGGATTATAGTCGCGTTTTTGCGGATTCATAGTTGGTAAGTTGAATATAATCCGTGTTTATCACGAAGTCCTTCCGCATTCACAACTATTCAAGCAAATAGAAAAATTGCTGTAAATAATAAAGGACAAAAACGTGTTGTAAATAAATTAAGGTAGATACATTAAAGCAGTGGATACAGTTATTTAATCACGTGGTTTTAGGTTACATATTTTCGTCACTTTTTGCGTTAAGACTATTCAAAAATAAACGGTTCATTGATATTTGCCTATTGTAGCTGATTTGTGGGCGGATTCGAGGAGATCCAGAAGAGATGGCTTCCACCGATCCTTTAGCTAGAGGGTCAATTACTCGAAACTTGCGTATACCGCAGTACACACGAAAGAGGAGAACACAGGGTGGCCAATTGATGTGGACATTTGCACAAATCAATCAATCAATAAATCCATTCGTTTATTTTTCTTTGATTCGTTGGCGTTTTTAATAAAATGTTCATTTGTATTTGTTAGGCTGATGAATACGCTTTCTTATTCTGTATTATAAATGTTTTGTAACGGTGGTTTCATGTTAGTTGAGTTGATCGGCCTATTTCCACAGTTTTCGTTTTTTGAGCGCGATGATTCGAAAGCGGATTTGCTTCCGTCATCAGACTTAATCCTGAGGACTGTTTTCGCACTTGAGTCGAATTCATATGTTATGACATTTTTCCAAGAACTTAACTACTCGTAGATTTGAGCTTGGTAACTTTCACTTACGAGTCTGACACCTTTACCGCTAAGCCCCTGCGTAATCCAATATATTTTTTAGAACTTGTGTGTATGTATATATATATATATATATATATATATATATATATATATATATATATATATATATATATATATATATATTGAACTTGAGTTGTGTAGGATTTGACTGAGTAGGCTACAACCCTATCTTCCACATTCCGGTGGGATTAACTTACCACCTCGTCTAAGACTGAATGTTTCCTGAATTGAGAATCGTTAGTTGTGAATTTATGGTAAGTGTAAGGTGTATGAAACTACCTTTCGATCATTTTACTCTTTATATCGACCCCGCCCATTTGCACGACGCCTAGTGCGGTTTGGTCGTGTAACTAATTCTACAATTAATTTTTTGAACGTTTCCGTTACGTGACCGTTGCTGATGATGCCTATTGGTACGGCATCATCCATTACCTAAAAATGTCAAGGGAAGAAGGATATATTTAACAATATTTTTATGCAATTGGAATTTTATTACAAGTTACTTTAAGGCTTACGGTGTAATTACAAGTTTCAGAAAAAACCTATGTGACAGGGAAAAAAGTTGACACGGGTATTTTTCCATTTTAAATGTTATCATTAACGTGGCAACATGATTTTTTATTTTACTCACTAGAGAAGAAAATCATAAAACAATTATTTCTAAGGTAGAAATTTAGCTTTACTTAGCATCTGTTTCTCAATTAGTTTATTAATAAAACTGGTGATCCAACAGCTGGTTTAATAAAAAGGTTGCGTACTCCTTAAAGCTCTCAAGTCACAATCTCGGTACACCACTTATAAAAAAATCTGAAGCTAATCTTGTTGCTTGAAAAAATCAACAATCGGAAGCCAAGATTAAGCTGCAATCCGTTTAATGTTATACACTAATTTAACTTACCCTACAAAGAAGATTATTCCATCGTACATTTCAGTAAAGCCAGACAGTAATTCTTATAAATTAATATCGGTTTCATTAAAGTCTTAATAAAGTTGTTTCTTTTTGCAATTAGTTAGCGTAATATGAGAAAAATTAAACCATTATTAAACGTGTTTTCAATAATCTTTTTGTAGTTTCCTTTTAAAGCTTCATGAACGTAATAGAAGTTTCAACCGATAAAATGCTGTATTTATTCATTATAAGCTTTAGATCTTTTTTATATATTGTGATTGTGTATTCTATTATCTTACCAATATTTATAAGTGATTGTTTTTTCAACTTTTATTACGTTAACAACATAGAAAGCTAATATATATAAATTTTCCCTGTAAAAACGGAAAACGTAAAACTTTTATCACTAGCCGTTTCAAAGTGGATTCGTTTCACATTGGAATCGATATGAAAAGTGGAGGTTAAACAAACTAGGTTTGTATTGTTCCCATATCAATGTTATAAAGAAGGATTCTAGAAAGCAATAATAATTCATTACAAACCTTAGATTAGGTATATACATTATCCCAATATTAACCAATTACTTAAACCTTAAAAACCCATAGACAGTATGCATTAGTAATGATGAGCAATAACATTCGATTTAGTTCTTTTTACCAATTTTCAATTTCTCTAAAACAAAACATACTTTTATTGTACTCTTTTATGGAATGCCTGAACTGTTGACGATTTAAGAACTAAAGTTTTACTTGTTGCTCTCTCTACGTCATTATGTTGCCTAAACATAAATTTTACTGCACATCAAAGCCGTAAACTTTTTCATAAAATCATTAAAGCGTTATAAAAGGTATAGCTTTATGTACAGAAATACCGTTTTATTACATAAATTTGTACGTCGAAATATGCACATTTCAACATTTCAATAATTTTGCAAACAAGTTTTACTAATGATCCTAATTAATTTGAAAATGAAATTGCTGAAAAGTAAACAGTTTATGTAAAATAAATGTACGGTTAAAAGGAATTTTAGACATCGCTAATTCGGTTACGCCCAATTTTAAACTCGAGGAATTGATAAAACTATCATACGTGAAGTATAACTCAAGAAAGCAGATTGGGGAGGATTTTGGTAGAATCGAAATGTTTAATACAGCCTTGTGAACCCCACGGACTTTAAGTAAGGGAGATGCGGTTTTCTCGACCCTATTCTACTTTTTCGTGAAACGAAAGTACCACTAACAGAATTGTCATAGCCCTATTAGTATTTGAGATACAGGGCGAAATTCAAAATTTGCACATTTTAAGCACCCCTCGTAACTGCTTTGCCTTGTAATTTATCGAAATGGTGAAATGTGGGTTCTATACAGAATTTTCCGTAGAATTTAGTAGCGTGCATAGTTTTCCCCACAAAAAGTTAGTTTCTTCACAATAAACCAAAGTTTTGTTTTTTTAAATAGAACACCCTGAATAGTTTATTATTATATAATAGAACTTACTCTCAGCTTTAAAAATAAATACATATTGTGTTGCACTTCTTTTTCATTATTAACTTCAAAAATGAATGTTACGTTAACTTAACATTTGGATGATATAGTTGGCCATGAAACCTATAAACTTAGTATAAACGCGTATTTTCTTAAACGTCCCAGATATGTTTGAGTATCTAAAAAAGACTACTAGATTCTTACTGCTTTATTATAATTATAAATATGTAAATACGCGATTATAATAAATCTAAGGACTTTTACGTAGAAATTCCAAAAATAATTACAAAAATTAGGTACAATAGTTTTTGAAACATATACAAACTGGAAAAATTTTTTTAATTGGGCAAAATGCATCTTACAGCTTCAGAAAAAAATATTAGTAGCAATAAAACTTTTAAATAATACTTTATATCTAAATTTGTAAGTAGGCTGGGCCTAGTCTGATCTAAACGTAATTGACCTGTTAAATCTGAATAAAATTATTTTTGCGCAACAATCATATTGTTTGTTCACAGTGCAAAATATGGCAGAAAATCAAAATTTTGAAGACTTTGAATAATATGGTATGCTGATTTGCTTTGGTCAGAGTAATGAAAACGCCGACGCAGCAATAAATTTGTATCTAACATAAGTTCTTGCAGAACTATAGAAAGTAGTATTGGACTTTAGAAAACAAGAATACAAAGAATACTTCGCCACTACAAACATAAACCATACAAATTTAGGCTTGTTCAACATCTACATCCTGGCGACGCTGAACGTAGGTTAATATTTTGCAATTGGTACTTAAACATGTTAAATACAGTACCCAACTGTAGAAGAAATGTCACGTATTTTAAACAGGCACAATAGCAGCTTCTGGTCTCAAGAAAATCACACCGAATATTCCCCCAAAGACAACAAGGACGATTTGGACTAAACGTTTCCTGCTTTATATTAGGACCAAAAACAAAATTTTACATTCTCGAAGGGAACTTATACGCTCCTAGATATTTGGACATTTTAGAAATGGTTGCGTCTGAATTATTGGATGACATTCCTTTAGATCGCTTGAACCAAATTCATTTCCAACAGGATGGAGCGCCATCTCACAATGCGCAAATTATACGCCCGTTTCTGGAATACAATTTTGGTAATAGATGGATTTGTAAGGTTATTTTGACGCACCGTGTATGTGTAGGATTTTGATAACGTGTGTAACGTGTTAGGAGTGCAGCTGACGCGAGTTTGCATGAAAAGGATTTTTTTGTGAGTATGCGTAGTGTAAGTGGTATAAATGATACCCCACTGGATTTTTAATGAAACCTTAGTTACAATATTGTAAAGGGCTTTCTGGTAGGTTTTACAAGAATATTCCACTATGCGGATTTAAGTGCCCTTTCAACTAGACTCAGTTGGGAAGTAGGGGTGGGTTTCGGTTGACTCTTATATCTGTTAAATAGGTTTTGACACCTCAGGTTTAATACATGTACTAAACACGTTTGTTAAATTTTACAAATTCTTTTTACATATACCAACTTAGCGTATTTTCAATATATGTACATTTTAACTTAAATATTCAATTTACAATCGTCAGATAAGTGTATTAAAACTAAATAAAACAATATCCGTGGAAAATAAATGAAAATAAAATATTCTATCTCACAAAACTGAAAATAAAAATTATTCTGGATGGTGGGTAGACCACCCACTATACCTTTGGGTCCTGCTGGCCACGTATGGACGTGGTTTATTTACCTTAGTTCACCACGTGTTTTTGTCGTTGGTAGAACGGTAATGAGAATTACGTATAATAAAAATATAAACAACCAATCTGACGGTTTTCAATTTTTCTGGTTTCTCCACTAAGAAGTTTTGATTAATCGATGTGCGGTTGTGTAAGTGTTTTATACAAGGATTGATTGTCTTGCAGGTGACTTACTTCCTATAATTTTATGTTAATACGAAATTGTTACAATGAAGATTACGGTTGTATATTTTAGCACTGTTTGTTATTTTGTCTCTGTGATATACGGGATCCCGTTTGTCAATTTCAATCAATTTAATCAATTAACTTTTAATTGTATTTACAAAGTCACCATGGGTTTTACTGATGCGATTATCGGAAGGTCGTCTTTATCATTCACAATGGAAACGTCCTTGTACACGAAAGGGTATAAAATAATTCAAAGTGATTTTCACTGAATGTTTGTTTATAGGGGAAAATTGTTAAATTAAATTAACCAGGTTTCTCTAAAACATGACATTATTTTTCTTTAATACAATGTGGAAATATACTAAATTTTAACACAATATTACGATCGGCAGTTTTTCCTAAGTACGGTACTAATAGCTAGTTCCTTTCAAATCGGGATTTATATAGGTATTAAGTTGTAAACAGATAATTTCAACTTATTTTCTTTTGAATTTTTTTGAAGTTAGGCTTGGAATAATCAACAATTTAAGTTTATACTGGATATACTTTAAGAGTCGGTCAGGTTATGAATTATTCTCGAAGGTAGAATTTTCAAGAAGTGCAGGATTTCGTGTTGTTAATAAATTATATCAGGTAATAAATTATATTGGAACAGAATTGAAGACGATATTCTACAGGAAATTTACGAAGATGAGTATCGTAGACAGCGAATGCTGAATTATGTGCAAATTTTCTGTTTTATACCTGGTCTAAAAAGGGGGGTTTAGGTGGGACGGAACGCGATGGGTTTGCACATCCACAAGAGGGGATACTGTGCGAACGCAAAATTGTCGTTTGTTATCATACCTGGATTCTGAAGGCGTAAATGAATTGTTATTTACAAAATTATCTTTATAATTTCTTTATTTTAAAATTGATTTCGCTCACCGTATTTCTGGGTCGTTACATACCTTCCTCTTTTCGGCTGAATTAAATTATGGTAACCAGTCCCAATTCATGCGCCTGGCTTCGTTTGACGCGTAAACATGTTCCGTCCCCTAACGGGAGTCGAATGCGTCGACGATTTTTCCGCTTCCGCCAACTCAGGGGTTCTATCACTGGGGCCGGCGTTTTAAAGGTATGGTTGGTTTCAGGTAGGTGTTCTGTACCTGGACGTCGATATCTTTCCGGCAGCCATGGGCGGATGACCATATTCTTCCTTCGTTTCACTAGTTTTAACTGCACCGGTACCATTTCGAAAACGAACCTCGTCTGGTGAGGTAGCCCTTTTATATGGGGCGTCCCCTCCACTTGGTTGTTGGAGTGGGAAAATTCCCCCAATTTGCTGTGCGTGAGTGGGATCGGCGTGCGCAGGTTTGATGTCTTTGACGTGTGTGCGTCCTACCACTTTCGGGTATCAGGATTTCGTAATTCTACAATGACGGGGACAGCACTTTGTTTACTTCCAGAGGGCCTTCACATTTCGGAGCCAATTTAGCGGAAAAGTCCCGAGATCTGTTAGAGAGTGCGCGTGTCTTCCGGAAAACCAATTCTCCCGGATGCGGACGGTAAGGTCTTCTTCGGAGATCATAATATTTCTTTAGATTTGCAAAAGCGTGAGAGTTTCCCAGGCCAGTTGTCGGAGAGCTTCGACCCTTTTCATGTGCCTCCTTTGGTCCTTAGCTGTGAGGTCGGTCCCTTCGTTTGTTGCTTGATTGTGGGAGTGCATTGCTCCCGGGGTGGTTAGTTCTCTTCCCAGGTTCAGGATTGCAGGGGAAAAACCTGTGGCGGAGTGAGTAACTGAGTTAATGGCAAATCTTATCTCATTTACGTGATGGTCCCAGTCTTTCTGGTCTTTAGCGGTTAGCTGTGCTAGGAGGGTCACAATAACTTTATTGGCCCGTTCGACGGGGTTAGCCTGGGGTGAGTAGGGGGGTGTGCGTAGGAGTTGGATCCCGCATTCTTCTAGGAAAGATCGAAACATTTGACTTGTATATTGCGGTCCGTTGTCTGTTGTCAGTTGCGCGGGATTACCGAATCTAAAAATTACCTCATCTTTCATGGCTTGGATAATTCTTCCACTAGTGGCCTACCGTAAGGGCATCAACTCTACCCGTTTGGCGAGACGGGCCTGGAAGACTAACAGAAATTTGCTTCCCCTTCGGGACCGGGTTAGGGGTCCTATAAAGTCCGAACTGATGGTCTGCCATGGCTATCCAATCTTGGTGAAGTGAAATTCGCCAGCTGCTTTACGGGTAGGGGTCTTGAATTTGTGGCAAGTGAGGCAGGATTTTATATGTCGAATGTCGTCTCCTTTTATACCTGGCCAATAATAGTTTTTATATATCCGGGAAATGGTTTTTGCGATACCGAAGTGTCCGGCTGCCGGCTGATCATGGCATTCCTGTAGAATGAGGTTTCTGTGATGTTTGGGGACGCATCCCTTCCATTTCTCATGTACGCCCGCCTCTATTTCAGGGTATGAATAGGGAAATTGTTTATATAGTTTGCCTTTCTGGCTTGTGTAGGTCTGGACGGGTTTCTACTAGTGGGAACATCTTCCGATACCAGGGACATTCCATTTCGGGGGACACCTCTTCCATGGCGTCTAGTCTGGGCTCAGGTTCGACTTCGCCACCTCCGTGCATCTGGGACAGTGCATCGGCTACCTGATTCGTAGACCCTTTTCGATACTGTACTTCGAAGTCGAATTGCTGTATTTCTAGTATCCACCGTGCCAGACCAGATGTAGGTTTTTCTAGGCTACGTATCCACTTTAGACTACGATGGTCGGTCATTACGGTAAAATGATAACCTTCCAGATATCCCTTCAACTTTTGTACGGCGTAAACTACCACGGGGCATTCTAGCTCTATGGTAGCATAGCACCGGTGGTGCTTGCGTCTGTTTGCAGGATAAATGGTTTTGTGAAACCGGGGCATGTCAGTACGGGAGGAGAAATGAGTGCTTGCTTGATGACCGAAAAGGCTTCCTGACGCTCTTCTTTCCACTCGTATTTCCTTAATAGTCGAGTGAGCGGTTGTGTTTGCGAAGCAAACTTATCGATGGACTTACAGTGCCAAGAAGCGAATCCTAGAAAGCGTACGAGTTGGCGGGGGTTACGAGGAGGTTCGAGTTGCGTCCGTAACTGCAGTCCATGGTCGCGGAGTCGTCGAAATACTTTTCGTAGGTTATTGAAGTGGTCCTGAAATGTTTTACCTAGTACTATGGTATCGTAAAGGTATACGAAAGGTTTCCCTATCATCTCTGGTCCAATGACGGTATCCAAAAATCTTTGAAAAGTTGTAAGGGGCTGAGTGTAGTCCGAATGGTAATACCTTGAACTGGAATAATCCCCGGCCCTGAACAGTGAAGGCAGTTATTGGTTTACTTGCGTCCTCCATCGGAACTTGCCAATAACCCTATTTGAGGTCTAACGTACTGAGGTACTGGGCCTCCCGAAGTTGGTCTAGGATGCCCTGGATATAAGGTAAGGGATACGCGTCTCGTATCGTCACCTTATTAACTTTTCTATAATCTATGCAGAATCGATATTTTCCTGATGGCTTCCTCACTAGTACGACAGGGGAACTCCATGGACTCTGGGCTGGCTCAATTATGTCGTTTGCAACCATTTCATCTACCTCCTGATTAATGATTGCTTGCATGGCCGGGTTTCGGGGATAGTACCGCTGTTTGACCGCCTCTGCTCCAGGTAGTAATTTAATTTGGTGAGTGACACTAGTGGTCCTTCCCGGAGACTGCTTAAATTTTCTAATTCTGCTTCTAGGAACCTGTTTCTGGGTCGTTACAATATGAAGGAATATATAAATGTTATAGAAACATTTTCGCGTTGAAAGCGTTAGATTTGGTTGAGAAATAATGTTTTGAGTAAATTTTTGTTGATACGACACTGGTAGGACTACTGGTCTTTTGCTACCAGGCATGAAGGAATTTGGTTACATGAAACGTGTGTAGACGTACGAATAAATGAGTTTACAATGTTTGTAGAAATTTTTGTAATGTTATGCAATAACCGTCAATGGATGCATGTTCAAGAATGAAGGTGATAGAATGTGAAGGAGTTGTTTAAATTTTTCGGAAGTAAAATTCGCGCTCATGCAAGAAGTGTATGAAAAATTGAGTTATGATCTGGAGATATATATATATATATATATATATATATATATATATATATATATATATATATATATATATATATATATATATATACTGAATGAATCTGGTGAGGAGGAGATTTTATAAATTTTCACACAAAATAAAGATGGCGACGAGTGTTGTATAAGGGTAGCGTAATTGTCCATGTTGGACATTGTGACGCGAGAGTGGAGACGCAGTGGAATGCTCAGTTGGGATAGGTGAATTTTAAGTTTAGAGCGAATTTATTGTGACTAGCTGGCAATATGGCGAACAGAAGGTATATAAGTGAGTGCCCAAATGGGAGAAGGGAGATTTAGATTTTGATAGTCAGAACCGATGGGCGAATGTTAAGTAAAGATCGCGTGCGTTGAGGGGAACCATTAAGATGGGTTAGTGTTGGTGTTGTTTATGAAATTGGAGTTTCCGTAGTACTCATTTAAACCAGCTACAATAACCCTTAAGGGGATAAATCGTATAGACATTCATAAATAAACAAGTTTAATGTATTGAGAAGTTGAAGAGAAACATCAGTGATTCTTCTTCAAGAAATTTTAAAAGTGCGAAAACAGATTTGAACATAACATAGCAAATATTTTGTGATAGTGTTTAGTAGTAGAGCGCGTGATCCAGAGTTATTATATAAAGAAAGCCTGGAGTGACCAGTTAAGTAAACGAAACAGGAATTTGTAAAGTTTAGTTAAAACGTGTGTGAACATTATTGATTTTGTATGAGGTACATTTGTATAATTATTAGTAATACCAGGTTGAGGGTGCGAAGAAAAGGGTTTTACTATTTACATGGAAGTAAACATTCTTCATTGTATTAAATATTTAAAACTACAAGCATTAAAGCCATAAGGTAATTTTATAACATGCGAAAGAGCCATATATCAGGTATGCGGGTGAACGAACCATAGACACTGTGTTAGTGATTACGGCTACCTCTTGTGTTATGTGCATAGTGCGTTTGTAAAGCTAGAAAGGTTTATTGGGAGCAGACCATATGGACTACAATTTTTACTACACCGAAAAATGATTAATTACCTTATTAAGTAAAAACTAAATTTAACTTTTATTGAAGCAAGACAAGTACGTTATCTCTTAAGTACATTCTTTTATTATTGTGTTAATTCCAGTTCTTTCAAAGTAAAAAGTAATCGGACTTGAGCTATTTTGTGTTTTAGTATTAAGGATTTGTGGTTTATTCAACCACGCTGTT
The DNA here is from genome assembly GCA_036346205.1 of Vesta saturnalis. Classification (NCBI taxonomy): domain Eukaryota; kingdom Metazoa; phylum Arthropoda; class Insecta; order Coleoptera; family Lampyridae; genus Vesta; species Vesta saturnalis. The sequence continues at coordinate 174,064 of JARFJB010002462.1, read as the reverse complement.
GTAGAGATTTACATGCGGACTTATCCATTGTTTAATTGATTTCGTTGTTTTTTTATGCCAGAGATGATACATTTAAAGAATTTACTTAACAGTGTGAGCCACCATAATTAAAATTGTTTATTTTAATTTTCCTCTAACTAGCTCAATCGTGTCTATTTTAACAAGACGGGGGTGGCTCGTAAATACGGGGTCTTTAGGCTTAATACTGTTCACCTTGAATAATTAGAGTAAAATGGTTTAAACGTACATTTTCCTATTACTATAATATTAAATAAGTCATTCCTAAAACTATTTGTAATAAATAGGAGAAGCCACTAAACTAAGGAACCAAACAAAGATACAATTTGATAATACTTTACACTCCTACTTCAGCGGGGGATTCTTCTCTCGGTCTGGTCTGGATATTGGATTCTGGTACGTTTCTGTGAAAATAGAAATTATTACGGTTCAATTGAAGGCTTATTATACAACAATCCGGACAAAAATGATTAAAATTATTTAGAAAATCGTAAAGTCAGTACTGACTAAAAAAGAGACCAGGAGCCATAGGCGCCGTGCTGGAATGTTCCGGTACTACCTAAGGGAGTATAAGTCAACGTCCGCGCTGGAGTTTCGAGCAGGTCAGATCTTCAGAAAAATCAATAAGTTAAAGTAACATTGGTGCGCATGACTATTCTTATTCTCGATTTGTCTTTCATTTACACAATTTTGCACGTTATTATAAACGTTGTTTATTTCGCATTTAATTTAAATACAAAAAGGGAATGCATATTCGTCACAGACCTATTGTTAATTCTTAAGAACGGATTAAACTGAGGTGGTTGATTTAAACGAATTTTTAGTACGGCGTAATAGAAATTAAACAATTATGCCAAATTGTTTCGGAAGGAAATGATGCTTTTTTATGTACACTATTATTCTTTTGATTAAACAGGAATAGTTAAGAACTATGCGGTGTTCAATCAGTCTGTAGCGTTTTTAACTGCGGTTGATGTAATTTAACAGGTGCTTCCCGGTTAGGATGTGGAAGTAGCTTCTGGCGTTAACGTTAGCGGTTGCGAGTACCTCTGAGTTTATTGGTATTTCTTTTGTCAGGTGTGTTAGTATAATGTTGTGTACTGGCTGTTTAAATGAAGAGACGTCTAACAGAATCCTGAACTAACCCGCATCTTCCAAGGGTTGGTACAATTACAGCTATTGCCCTTCTTGCCACCGTAGTAAATGGAAGATGACTGCTGGGTGTTAGAGCCCGCCGTGACACCGTGGTTTGTGTATGGTTGTAGACTTCGGCCTTTTACAACCAGTCGTGGCAACTTCTGATGGGTGTATATATTTGTAGAAGATGACGCCAGGCTTTACAGCCCATCGTGGCACTTTCTGATGTGTCTACTGGAAATGTGAGATAACATCAGACTCTATAACCCGTCGTTTATCTGGGTGCCTGGTTTAATGTTTGTATACTCAACTCACGCAATTTCAACCTCCGAATACGACGGCCAGGTGATCGGTTAGCTGAAGCGGGTTCTCAGGCGGCTGCAGGTATCGCGACGGTTCAGGATGCACGTAGTGACAATCGTACACGACGAAACGAAGAACGGCAGGCGAGCACGGTCTGGATATTATTATTTCCGGTAGCGCTTCGCGGATTTTAATGAGAATCTGCGGTGGGGTCTTCAAGTTGCGATTGGCGGAGATTACTCTGACGTAAAAACATTGGATGTTTTTTTTTTAATTTACATCGGAGGAGATAAAAGAATTATTTGATGTGCAATTTTGTGTAATTTTACGTAATTTCATTTAATACAGGATAATTAATTAAAAAAATTTGGGAAAGGCTGCTGCGTCTTTACAACAGGTTACATTTTTTTTTGTGTTTATAACTGAATTTAATCTTTGTCTATTTGGAGTTTCATGAGCGTCCTGAAATTGTGTAATAAGCCAGGTCGATTGCAAAATTTCATTTTAGCTTTGAAGTATTGAAGCAGGACACTATTAACAAAGTACTTATTTTTTATCATTCAGCATAAATTACCGTTTTGAGGTAATAAAGTTTGAACATATTAATGAATGTCTGAATACGATTTTACAGATAAAGTATTGATAAATTTTATTGATGGTACAAACATTAATCATTCTGACGTTGAATTATTCAGCAACTCACGAATAGTTTGTCTTTTAGATAACGATTCACTGTTAAACCGATTCCGTTTAGTTTGTTTAGAATTTTTAAATTGAGGACACTTAGAAATATAAAGTGGTAGGTAACGTTTTATTTTTATGAATGGGAATTTCTATTTCAGTTCAGTAAGTTATTTACCTGTGTATTATTGAATTTTCTGAAGTTTTGATTTGATTTGTTTGGGAGTATGTTTGACTTTGAGAAGTTGGTGTATGAATTTACTGAGTAAGCTTCAATCCTGTCTTCCACAGTCAGATGGGATTAATTTACCATCTCGCCTAAGACGATTGATTTTAGCAAAATTTAAGATTGTGGTGGCGCCAAGAGACATCTTTCCCAGACTGAGCTGTATAAGTAGTGAATTTATGGTAAGTGTAAGGTGTTTGAGTTTGTTATTCAACCATTTTACTACTTATCCAGACCCCGCCCATTTCCACTGTAGCTGGCGTGGCAACCCGCTTACTAATAGAAACATACGCGATTCCTAGTGCGGATTGGACGTGTAACAGATTGGCACTAATGGGCGGATAAGATGACCACCTAGGCCTCCGGATTTGTCTGTCTTAGATTTATGTTTATGGGGTTACTTGCAAAATAAAATACACCAAACTCAATTTGATAACATTGAACGTTTGACAAATGCAGTTAAAGAAACTTTCAGACGTTTACAAGATTGTCTTAATAATGTATAGCATTATTGTCTTAATGCTATAGAACGAATTGGTAGAGTGTGGAAGCATGTATTTTTTTTATGATTGTGGACCTGAACAGGCTAAATTTGGCCCATCGTGCTAAAGCACTCAGGAACACTTAGGAGGATGGATAGAGGGATAATGAATTGCCAATTGATGCCTATGAAAAGCTACCTTATATTTTCTCATATCATAAGTGAGAGGAAAGCTGGAACTAGGGAGATCATTCCAGAGTTTATAAGCCGTGTAGAAAAATGTGGATTGCGCCCGTTTGATACAAGTGGAGATTTTTACTGCATACTGATGATGTGAATAGCCGTTGTAATAACGATAATACAAAGAAATAACTGAAACCATCCTTCTATGCTCAAGGGACTGTATGTGAGAAGTTAAGTACGGGTCATTTATAAGCCTAATCGCTTTCTTTTGAATACGATGAACGATATCGAGAGCGTATTGGGGAGAACTAACCCAGAGGTGAGAATTATATTCCAGATGAGGCCGAATTTGGGCCTTATACAGCAGAAGGAGTTGTCGAGAGGTAAAGTACTGCTTAGATCTGTACAAAAAGCCTATTTTACGAGCAGCTGTTTTGGTATCTGACAGAAGATGGTCAACCCATGAGAGATTTGAAGATATAGTCATACCCAACAGAGCAATAGAGTCTGAAAACTTAAGAACTGAGCCATTCATACTTACAACAGGAAATGATCGATCTTTTTTGGCGGACACAACACTGAGTTTTGTTAGCGTTAATTTTAACTAGATTATTGCTTCCCCATTCGAGAATTCGTTGAATGTCTTTGTTGATTGAATTGGTCATTTCAGCTTTAGTTTCTTGATTTGACATAGAAGATGGATTATCACTATGAATAGACTGAGATGAACTACAGTGAAGAGGACTATCGTCAGCAAAGCAATGGATGGGGTTAGTTGTTGAAGAAATGAGGTCATTTATGTACAGCAGAGAAAGTGTAGGCGCTATAACGGATCCCTGTGGTACGCCCGCGTTAATGCTAACTTCTTTTGAAAGAAATCCATTAATTACCACACGTATTCGTCTTTTATCAAGGAAACTAGAAACCTAGTTGATGAGCGTATCATTTAACCCAAACGAGGTGAGTTTGGCAAGCAAACACTTATGCCAAACTTGGTCAAATGCTTTTGAGATGTATAAGCGACTACAACTGTTTCACCGAACTACTCCACTGTATTGTTCCAAACTTGGGTCACATATGAAAGAAGATCACCTGTTGAACGACTTTCCCTAAACCCATATTGGTGGTCACTAAGGAGTTTGTTAGTTTCAAGGAACGTGGGCAGTTGCTGATTGATGGCTTTTTCCATGATTTTAGACAAAATGGAAGTGATGGAAATTGGTCGGTAGTTTGAGGGATCGGTCTTATCGCCTTTTTTTGGGAATAGGTTGAACATTTGCTAACTTCCATGATGATAGATGATAGATAATACTGGTACTAGTTCGGAGGAACATTTCTTTAAGACAATAGCTGGGATACCGTCTGGGCCAGTCGCCTTATTGAGATCAAGCCTATTGATGATCGATTCCAAGAGCTTGTACCGAAAATGAATTGGTTTCATAGCGTATGAAGAAGAGTTGACTAGGGGCACATCTTTTCTAGAATCATTGAGACACGAGTTTGATGCAAACAAATCCACAAAAACATTGGCTTTGTCTATAGAATCAGCAACTACCGATCCGTCAATAGATGTCAGGGGGGGAAATGAAGATGTTCCAAAGTTTTTACAAATGGCTTTAGCTAAAGACCAAAATTTACGACTGCCTAAAGGAGATGTAGCTAGTTCCTTGCATTTTCGTTGTTCGAACAATTTTTTAGTTTTAGTGATGACACTTTTGCAGATATTTCTAGCAACAACGTATTATACATGACTGTCGTATAAGACATAATGGTCATCAGTTCGAACATCTCTTTTAGTAATTTATATTAGGCTTGTATTATGTTTAGTTTCTAATTCTGTGTTTTTGCATAAAACTTCCTAACCCTTAACCTAGTTTTTTGATGACAACTATATCATCAAAGTGTTAATAATGCAAAAGTAGTGTCACACAATATATATTTTTTTAAAGATGAGAGTAAACTCTATTATATAATAAAAAAATATACACGGTGTTCCATTTAAAACAACAGAACTTTGGTTTATTGTGCAGAAACTGACATTTTGCGGGAAAGCTATGCACGCCACTAAATTCTAAGGAATATTATACAACGCACTTTTCACCATTTCGATAAATTACAAGGCAAAACAGTTACGACGAGTGCTTAAAATGTACAAATTTTGAATTGCACGCTGTATCTCAAATACTAATTATAGCAATTCTGTTTCTGGCATCTTTCGTTTCACGAAGAAGAAGAATAAGGTCGCGAAAACTGCATCTTTCTGTCTTTGCTCACAAAAGTGATACCTTGCAACTTCAACCAAAATGGGACACAGTGTGTCCCGATTTCGTTGTTTTAGTTGTTTTTAAAAGCTATCTTTTTTATTATCAAGGCTAGAAATTTGCAGTTTTCACATCCACGTACTACTTTGGTGACCTAGATTTCATGCAAAATCGAAAATTTAGTATCTTCTTTTGTTTTCGACTTATAGCCAAAGTCGATATTTCTATACTTTTTTCAAGGTCTTATACCTCGCTTAAATCACTACTATTAAACATATGACTTCCTGATGTACTTTTAATGTTAATTAGGCAGATGGTGCCCAGCTTGATAGGTTAAAACAACATCCGACCCCTATCAGAAACAATTCTAGAAAATTGACATCGACAATTGAACGTTACATTAGTAGTTTTGCTATAAATATGTTATTTTAATCGACTAGGAAGAAAGTTAGAACCAGGTTTGCAGTGGACATCTACGGTTTTAACCAAAATGTCACTAGATTTCTAGGTTGGTAACTGCAATTCAAGGTCACCCAGACCACGTGTTGGGAAAGGTTGGTAACCCTGCTTCTTCAAAAAAATTGGCCACGTTTTAGGTAACTCTAAGTCTTTTCAAGGTCACTTCGGCCATGTGGTGGGTTGGTAACCACTAAGTCTCTTCAAGACCACGTTGTAAAAAGGTTGTAACCTTAAGTCTCTTCAAGGCCACGTGGTGGGTTTGTAACTACTAAGTCTCTTCAGGTTGGTAACCCTGCAAAGTCTCTTTAAGGTCACCTCGGTTATCTGGTAGGAAGTTTGTAACCTTTCCAAGTCTTCAAGGCCATGTTGTAGGTTGGTAACCTGCTAAGTCTTCAAAGCCAATGTTAGTTGGTAACCCTGCTAAGTCTCTTCAAGGTCATTGTTAAGTTGGTAACCCTACTAGGTCTCTTCAAGGTCATGCTTGCACGTTCCTTCAAGTCAGTAACTAGAAAAGTCACTAGAAAAGTTACTAAATTTCTGGTCATTGATTATTACGTCAACTCGTAGGGACGATTACCAATCCTTACATGGTTTCAAGGTGATAACCCTAGTCTTAGCCAGGATCACCATCAATTATCTGGCTGAGTATTAATCATCAACAGGGAAGTTCATTACCCTGTCTCAATCATGTCTATGCATGTTTCAAGGTCATCAACAATGTCACGTTCCCTTGAGCCCTGAAGTGTTCCTTAAACAGGTAGCGTTTCCTAAAACAGGTAGCCGTTTCCTAAAACAGGTAGCCGTTTAAAAACAGGTAACCGTTTCCTAAAACAGGGGTCCGTTTCCAAAACAGGTAGCTGTTTCGCAACCGTTTTCGCATACGAGAGATACAAAAGCGATCTATTGTTCAGGTCGAGTTATAAAAATAGATTGTTATCTACATCTCAATTCAAGAAAATCAAGAAAAAGGGGCCCATTGTTCTAGCCAACGGTTCAAAGTCTATGCTACAATTTTCAAGGCACATGAGAGAACAAAGACGATCTATTGTTCAGGTCGAGTTAAAAATTATTGTTATCTATTCTCAATTCTAGAAAATCAAGAACAAAGACGATCCATTGTTTAACAACGCTTCAAAGTCTATGTTTATCATTTTCAAGGCCACATGAGAGAACAAAGACGATCTATTGTTCCGTTATAATTTCTAAAAATAGATTGTTATCAAATAATCAACTTTTGAGAAACCAAGAACAAAGCGATTCATTGTTCTAACCATCGCTTCAAAGTCTATGCTTTAAGTACACGAGAGAACAAAGACGATCATTGTTCAGACTGATTAGGTCATCTAACAAGTAAAATATTTTTATAAAACTTATAATTTATTAACCACAATATTTATCTATATAGGATAAAAATCGATTTAAGTATTATGGGATATAGTCACTTTTGTAATACCTTTTGCTGGATCATATCTATTTTTATTTGTTTTCACATTCAATTTCCATAACTGATTTTCGTTTAATGTGGTCCACAAGAAATCATCTTTCCTAAAGTATTTCGTCGCTTCATTATTTTGTGATACTAGCCATACATTCAGCTTCCCTTAAAGTCTTCATATCAGGATGTAGTTTTGAGACATTGTTCGAGACTTATTACAAACAAGCAAGCCCTGAGGTGTTGTCAATGCATGCTTCAAGGTCATCAAGCAATGTTTACTATGGTAACGCATCCCTGTGCCCTCAAGTGGTTCCTAAATACAGTTGGCCGTTTCCAAAACAGGGTCCGTTTCACAAACAGGGGTTCCGTTTTCAAACCAGACACTGTTTCGCAACCGTTTTCCCCATACTGAATAAAAGCGATTCATTGTTCTAGTCGAGTTATAAAATAGATTATATCTACATTCAATTCTGAAATCAGAGAAGGGGTCCATGTTCAAGCCCGGTTCAAAGTCTATTCTTATAATTTCAAGGTCACTGATAGAACAAAGACGATCCATTGTTCCGTTATAATTTCTAAAAATAGATTGTTATCTAAATACTCTCAATTCTGAGAATCAAGAACAAAGGCAATCCATTGTTTAACCAACGCTTCAAAGTGTATGCTTATAAGGTCACACCTCTGATAACAAAGGCGATTCATTGTTTTGACTGAGTCATAGCTTCTGAAATTCTGAGAAATCAAGACAGACGATGCATTGTTCAGACTGATTAGGTCATCTAACAAGTAAAATATTTTTTATAAAACTTATAATTTATTAACCACAATATTCATCTATATATACAGATAAAAGATCGATTAAAGTATATGAAAGTTTGATGTACTTAACATTTTGTAATACCTATGTGGATACTTTTAACTTTTGTTTTCACATTCAATTTTATTCAACTGATTTTCGTTTAATGTGGTCCACAACATTCATCATCTTTCTTAATAGGTATTTTCATCCTTCATTATATTGTATACTAGGTAAGCTTAGTGCCCTCAAGTGGTTCTAAATAGGTAGACGTTTCTAAAACAGTCCCGTTTCAAAACAGATAGCTGTTTCGCAACACATGTTGCAATTCCAAGGGCACACCTCTGAGAAAAGAATAAAGGCATTCATTGTTCCGACCGAGTTATAAACAATTTGCTAAATACACCGAATTCTGAGAAATCAATTTTAAGAACAAAGACGATTCATTGTTTAAGCCGACTTCAAAGTCTATACTTACAAATTTCAAGGTCAACTCTTATAAAAATAAAGGCGATCCATTGTTGGCGAGTATACTTTCTAAAATAGACAAAATAGCCATATTACAATTCAGAGAAATAATTTTCATGGTCCCAATCCTATCCAACCTTATCCATATTTTAACCCCATATGCAACTGATGCACTTTATAAGAGTTATAAAATTGTTTAGTACAAATTTTTATAATTAATTGTTATCATTTGTCGTAAATTTAGTCATCAAAAAATCTAGAATAATTTATGATGTTTAAGTTACATATGGAAACTTATGCGTCGAATGTGCGGTTTAATAAATACAATGTTCTCTGAAATTTGTTTTCAAAATTGTGCATATGTTTTCGGGGTCACGCTACATGAGATGATTGTAATAGTTGATGTACAGGGATTCAAAACGGCAAAACATGTATTTACACAAAAGACCTAGCAATATACAATGGAAATCAACTGCCCATTTTGTGTTCAAACCACCATTTCTTGGCACGTCTTAGATGTAGAATTTCAACGAAAGCCATCTGGTTAATCAATAATCATCACTGCATCAAATGGGGATCTGATATACCTCTCACATCTCTTTCCACATATACTTCGTGAAATAATATTTTTAACAGATGATTGTACGTTAAAGGCGAGAAAAGCCGATTACATTAAAAATATTGAGACAGTCAGTTATAGAAATTGAACGACAATGCTTTACCCAAAATAAAACGAACTTGTTTCTTTCATACACAAACCACCTGTAATTGTGCTTTGACGAATGTACACTTTAATACAATAACTATGTACAATATCAGAAAAGGTTTTAAATGTGTTTGCTGATTATTCAAGTAAGGAAAAGTTTGTAATATTTACAATAAAATACTACTATTTAGGTTATTATTTCATTAAAGCTCTGATGCAAACTATTTCTATGGTTATACCCAAATTCTTCTAGGTCAACAATTTTAGCATTCCTTGAGGTAAAATTTTGGAAATAGCAAATAAGCGTCTTTCTAACAATAGAATCAGTTCATGGAGGATTGTTTGTCTATGCTAAACGTATATCAAGGTTGCGTATATGCTTACAGTATCTGGTGACTGGAAATTTGTAAGGTCTCCAAAATTGTCAAGACCATATGTCCTACAGGCCGATCTTACCCGACCTCATCCGATCGAAATGTAGTGAGTCAACCTGTAGGACCAATTCTAAACGAGTCATGGAAACAAGAAGAATGATGGGGTCTATGCTAATATCAAGGTTCTTGACTAAATTATTGTAAAAAGCATGGGCTCATACTATGTTTCCCCAAATACAGATCACCGTTTCCCAAAACAGAGCCGTATTCAACACAGGTTTCCACAAAGCCAAGTAGCTCATTATTCGTGAGGCTAAATTGAACTAGGTCAAAACCTAAACATGGAATCTGGTCGGAGTGTTAGAAATCCTAATTCGTTGGAAGGTTGCATCCAAGTACAATCTGAAAGTAGTTTTATATTATAGAAAAAGCTGCTTAAATCACCTACTTTAGGGGTTTCTGTGCCCTAGGGCTATCGTTTGGATAAGATCCTTTTATAATGTTGCACTACATGCAGATTAGTGTGGGCAGCTTTGCCCAAAATGAAAACAACTTGTTTTCTTTCATACACAAACCACTTGTAATTGTGCTTTATACATAACTATATAAGACAATATCAGTAAAGGTTTATGAAATGTGTGTGCTGATAGGTTATAAGTAAAGGGAAAAATTTGTCATATTTACAATAAAATGCAATTATTTTAAGTGTATTATTTCATGTAAAAGCCCTCTGATGCAAACTATTTCTATGGTTATATCCCACCCTATCCATCTAGAAACAATGTTAAGGAACCAAATTTTAACATTCCTTCGAGGTAACATTCTTGGAAATAGCAAATAAACGTTCCTTTCTAACAATAGAATCAGTTCGTGGAAACAAGAGGGTTGATGTCTATGCTAAACGTATATCAAGGTTGCTGTATATGCGTACAGTATCTGGTTGTATGGTCTCCAAGCAATTTAATTGTTAAGACCATATGTCCTATAGGTTATCCGATCTTACCCGACCTCATCCGATAGAAATGTAGTCGAGTTAAATCAACCTGCAGGACCAGTCATGGAAACAAGAAGTATGATGTTGTTGTCTATGCTAATATCAAGGTTCTTGACTAAATTTTAATAAAAAGCGTGGGATCATACTAGGTCCTAACCACCAGGATGAGGTCCTAAGAACCGGATCTGGTTTCCAAAGACAGATAGCTGTTTCCTAAGACAGGGCCGTTATGACACAGGTAGCCGTTTCCTCCAGAGCTAAATAGCTCATTAATCGTAGCTGAGGCTAAATTGAACTAGGTCAAAACCATTTATCTTAGAAATCTAAACATGGAATCTGGTTGTGAGGGTCAAAGTTTATTGATCTGAGGTCAAAGTTTATTGGTTCGAAGGATACCATATTCTTAAAGATCAACCTATGGGAAGGTTATTGTTTATGCTAAAACGATTAAGTGGTGACTAAACTGAGTCAACTTTTACCGGAATTATTAAAAATCTGGAAATAGGTCAAGGTATAGATAGCGGACAGTGTTTATAGAGAAGCTGAATAATCCGCTTAAATCGCCTACTTTTAGAGGTAGCTTTTCCAATAGATGCTGAAATAAGTCAACAGGGTTATCGTCCAGGGGTTGTTTTTACCAAATTCTAAACCGTTTTCTATGAGAATGACTTTTTGTGGGTCTGAAAAAGCAGGACAGAAAGCAGTAAGTGCGGAGGAGTGAGCGATTGGAGACGGTAATAAAGCAAGTAAAACTCAATTTGGAGTGTTATATAATGAAAACAGAAAATGATGAAGCTGTGTATTAGCAATGAGGAATATGTTTATTAATTTAGGAGTCATTAAAACATTTTATATAAATGTTATGTAAGCAGCATTACAATTCTTATGTCTATTTTAAATCTATACATTGTTAACCTTCTTTTCTAACCAATAATTAGATATGTGCAACGAGTCTATATTTTCTAATTGTGATATATAGCACAATTTATTTCTATAGATAATCTGTTACCTAATACAGATAACTGTTCCAATTTCCTACAATTTGCGGTCTTAATATTACCTTTAATTTCATGCATTCGAGGGTCGTCAATTTAGGAATAAAAAGGGCCGAAATTTTAGGTACAGCCCTAATCACAACGTCGGCTAAATCTCTGCATTTTCAATGCTTTGTAGAAGTTAAAGTAGACACAATTTACAAGTTTCATTCTTTCTACAACTATTATACTGCACGAATTCCCCAAAAACCTGAAAATCAGAAAAACTGGTTAATTACTAGATACGCCACAACTAAACGTTACAAACCAATAAAGAACCGGATATAATACGCCGAAAAACCAGAAGCTTTTTTAAAGTTATTTTACTGTCAACACTTCTTTAACTTACATGCGAATACAGCACACATATCTTTTTAATCAGTTCCGTTTCCAACACTATACGTTCCCCGCACTTCTTGACCTTTATTACTTTACTACACTATTTTTACATATTCCTCATTGCTAATACACAGCTTCATCATTTTCTGTTTTCATTATATAACACTCCAAATTGAGTTTTACTTGCTTTATTACCGTCTCCAATCGCTCACTCTTCCGCACTTATTGCTTTCTGTCCTGCTTTTCAGACCCACAAAAGTCATTCTCATCGAAAGCGGTTTAGAATTTGGTAAAAACGACCCTGGACGATAACCCTGTTGACTTATTCACAGCATCTAATGGAAAAGCTACGTCTAAAGTAGGCGATTTAAGCGGATTATTCAGCTTCTCTATAAACACTGTCCGCTATCTATACCTTGACCTATTTCCAGATTTTTAATAATTCCGGTAAAAGTTGACTCAGTTTAGTCACCACTTAATCGTTTTAGCATAAACAATAACCTTCCCATAGGTTGATCTTTAAGAATATGGTATCCTTCGGACCAATCAACTTTAACCTCCTCAGATCAATAAACTTTGACCCCTCACAACCAGATTCCATGTTTAGATTTCTAAGATAAATGGTTTTGACCTAGTTCAATTTAGCCTCAGCTACGATTAATGAGCTACTTGGCTCTGGAGGGAAACAGCTATCTGTCTTTGGGAACCGGATCCGGTTCTTAGGACCTTATGCTGGTGGTTAGGACCGTAGTATGAGCCCACGCTTTTTATTACAATTTAGTCAAGAACCTTGATATTAGCATAGACAACAACCCCATCATACTTCTTGTTTCCATGACTGGTCCTGCAGGTTGATTTAACTCGACTACATTTCGATCGGATGAGGTCGGGTAAGATGGGGATAGCCTGTAGGACATATGGTCTTAACAATTAAATTACTTGGAGACCACATAACCAGATACTCTAAGCATATACAGCAACCTTAATATACCTTTAGCATAGACAATCCTCCATGAACTGATTCTATTGTTAGAAAGGAACGCTTATTTGCTATTTACAAGAATATTACCTCAAGGAATGCTAAAATTTGGTTCCTTAACATTGTTTCCTAGATGGATAGGGTAGGATATAACCATAGAAATAGTTTGCATCAGAGGGCTTTTACATGAAATAATACACTTAAAATAATTGCATTTATTGTAAATATTACAAATTTTTCCCTTTACTTATAACTCGACTAGAACAATGAATCGCTTTTGTTCTCTCGTATGGTTTGGAAAACGGACCCCTGTTTTGTGAAACGGACCCCCTGTTTTGGAAATCGGCCACCTGTATTTCGGGAACCACTTGAGGGCACTTGGGAGGCGTTACCATAGTAAACATTGCTTGATGACCTTGAAGTATGCATTGACAACACCTCAGGGCTTGCTTAGGTTTGTAATAAGTCTCGAACAGTGTCTCAAAATAAAAGGATCCTGATATGAAGACTTTAAGGGAAGCTGAATGTATGGCAGTATACAATATAATGAAGCGATGACGTATTAGGAAAGATGATGGGCCACATTAAACGAAAATCAGTTGAATGAAATTGAATGTGAAAAACAAATAATAAATAGATATGATCCAGCAAAAGGTATTACAAAAGTGACTATATCCCATAATACTTAAATCGATTTTTTATCTGTATATATAGATAAATATTGTGGTTAATAAATTATAAGTTTTATAAAAATATTTTACTTATTAGATGACCTAATCAGTCTGAACAATGAATCGTCTTTGTTCTCTCGTGTGACCTTATAAGCATAGACTTTGAAGCGATGGTTTGAACAATGGATCGCCTTTGTTCTTGGTTTCTCAAAATCGAAGTGTATTTAGATAACAATCTATTTTTAGAAATTATAACGGAACAATAGATCGTCTTTGTTCTCTCGTGTGCCTTGAAAATGATAAACATAGACTTTGAAGCGTTGGTTAGAACAATGGATCGTCTTTGTTCTTGATTTTCTAGAATTGAGATGTAGATAACAATATGTTTTTATAACTCGACCTGAACAATAGATCGTCTTTGTTCTCTCATGTGGCCTTGAAAATTGTAAGCATAGACTTTGAACCGTTGGCTAGAACAATGGCCCCTTTGTTCTTGATTTTTGTAAGAATTGAGATGTAGATAACAATCTATTTTTATAACTCGACCTGAACAATAGATCGCTTTTGTTCTCTCGTATGGAAACGGTTGCGAAACAGCTACCTGTTTTGGGAAACGGGCCCCTGTTTTGAAACGGCTACCTGTTTTTAGGAATCGGCTACCTGTTTTTAGGAAACGGCTACCTGTTTTAGGAAACGGCTACCTGTTTAGGGGAACCACTTTAGGGCTCTAGGGGGCGTGACATTGATTGATGACCTTGAAACATGCATAGACATGATTGAGACAGAGGTCAATGAACTTCCTGGGGCGGTGTGATCAACACTCAGCGAGAGAATTGATTGGTACCCTGGCCTTGAAGACTAGGGTAATGACCTTGAAACCATGTAGAGGATGTAGGTAATGCGTGGGATAACCTACGTGGGCAATCAATGACCAGAAATCTAGTAACTTTTCTAGTGACTTTTCTAGTTACTGGACTTGAAGAGAACGTGCAAGCATGACCTTGATGAGACCTAGTAGGGTTACCAACTTAGCACGTGGCCTTGAAGAGACTTAGCAGGTTACCAACCTTTCCTACAACGTGGTCTTGAAGAGACTTAGCATGGTTACCAACCCACCACATGGCCGAAGTGACCTTGAAGAGACTTAGCAGGGTTACCTACAACGTGGACGAGGTGGCCTTGAAGAAACAGGGTTACCAACCTTTCCCAACACGTGGTCTCAGGTGACCTTGAAATAGGAAATGTTACCAACCTAGAAATCTAGTGACTTTTTCGTTAAAACCGTTAGGATGATGCACATAGCAAAACACCCTGTTCCTAACTGTTCTCCCGTAGTCGAAAAGTGAGTTAGGATCTGTATAGCTATACTACTTACAGTCGTGAACTTATGTAGAATATTAGTCTTTCCTTGAATTACTACATAAGACAAAATGATTTATCCAATAGTTTGCGGCATATTTAGCGTCTAATTAAATTAAACATTACGTTATTCAGAAATGACTCGGCTATCTTCGCAAACGTCTTACAGAACTCTTTCCCGCAAAGTTTGATCCATGACGTATAAGTTTTGATGCACTTCAGCAATTTATGGCATATCTAACCGAGTAGTACATCAGGATTAAATTATAAGCAGGAAGGGGATAGTACACATATTATGTTGGAACTGTAAATATAGTTCCAAGAAAACCAACCAACTCAATGGCCTTTTTCTGTTAAACTGCTAACTCACATTATAGCAAGAAGATCGATCTTACACTCAATTCACGTGACAAACGTCAGTGGGGCAAAAAAATTCATATTTTCTGACGTTATTGTCAATGATAAAATGCTCCTCAAGTACAATATTTCCTCGTAAAAAGGTAATTACAATGGTGATAAAACAAATACCTATGGCAATTACAAAACGTCGTGGCACTTAAACGATGTTATAATCGGAAACTTCGATAGCAAAATGCCATCCTAAAATATACGGCAAATGAATAAATTTAGTAATTACCGATTTTTTTTAACGATTGATATCGTAACTTTATACATTTTGATGGAATGATCATTTATAACAATTTCAATTTAGGTATGTATTGGATTACCTACTTCATATTTGCATTAAAATAATTTAAATGTTCTTCTGGATATGCCTGTTGCTTCTGCATGCAATTCATAAATAATTTCACGAGCTTGACTGTGAACAACTACTCCAGTCATGTTCAAAACGTTTACTTGACAGTTTGGACAACAAATAACGATGAAATAATAAAAAGGCAGGCTTTGTATAAAACAAAAGAAATAAACTCAAGCGGCAACGTAGGAATACAACGTGAAGTAAATAAAGCTAATGACTATACTTATAACTTGGATAGTAGCATATTTGTCGAATACTTTCGTAGCGTTTGAATCATATGCGCAAGGAGGGGCGAGTGCCACCATATTTTGGAATTTTTTCAGAAACATCAACAAATGAGGAAAATCAAGAACGAATAAATGTGGATGAAAACTAGAAAATAAAAAAAATATATATCTGGTGTGGAACACCATACTACCTTCCAACCTACAAAATGGAATTTAAAAAAAAATGAAATATATTTAACAACATTTTTTTAGAATAATCATGCAACCTTTTTTATAAGAAGTTCATGACGAAATTAGGCAACATTGTAAACGCAAAAACAATAATCTATGTCAAACAGACGTCTAAAACTTAATGGCAGACAGAGGTTATAGATTAGTGCAGAAGCATGTTAAGAAGGCCAAATGTCCTAAAATTAAGTACAGGGTGAAACCTATTGCATAAGGTAGAACATATTGTGCTGATAACGAAAAAAATAAATTGGAGTCCATCCGAGCTACGGGGGATGAAATGGGGTGCACTTTTAGGGGTGGAAATGTGTTTTTCGCACTTTTAGGAGTGGAAATGTGCTTTTCGCACTTTTCAGCGAAACTACACCTCCTATCGAAAAAAGTTAAATATAAAAGTTGTAGCTAATAAAAGATGTATAACTTTTGTATTGACCATTTTTATTGGAAAACCTACAATTTTCCGAGAAAAATCGGAAAACTCAAGGTTTTTCGTTTTAATTTTTTTCTCACACAAAATTAATATTTTTTTCACGGAATTTGGTAGAAAATTACCTTTTTGTTTTCGAAACAAGCTGTAATTTTTTGGAATGAAAATAAAAATTCTTATATTTTATGTTGATTTTAAACCTAAAAGAGGCCTTATCTTTAACCAAAAAATCCCAAGTTAAAAAATAACTTTTTTCAAAATTATCTGTGGTTTTTTTTTTGTTGAAACGTCTACTTTCAGATGGTGTAAAAGAAAATTAACATATCTGAGGAAAAATTTTCCAGAAAATACGAAAATCTGGAAAAATTAGATTAAAATAAATCATTTCTTTAATTATTGTTTAAAATGTTTAATTATTTATTACAATTTACAGTTAAAATCTTAGAAAAGTTTAATCTTTTGTGTTACATTAATAAATAAAGTAATTGTTAATCGTAAAATCGTATTGCCAAAAATAATTAATTTTGCTTCAACTGACTCTGCTCAATTACAATGTTCAGTTGGTCATTTTGTTAAACTTAGTTGATTTTTATTTATTGACAGTATAAGAAACATTTCATTAAAATATGTAAATATAATTAACTATAATCTTTTATATAGTTTGTAAGATTCATAATTTCACATAATGACAATCAATTAAATATACATTTACGAAATCTATAAATTTTTCACAACAAACTATCTTATATATAGTTGAGAAGCATAGCAGCAGTTGTATCGAACGAGAATCCGACACTTCCCAATCAGAAGGAAAGCGCACACCGTGATGATCCCGAAGCTCGGAAAGAAACACAACCACCCTCATAACTACCGCCCGATCAGCCTACTACCAACGATGGAAAACTACTGAAGATCACCTACACCTGACTACAGGAAGAAATCGAAGAACTCAAGATCCTTCCTACGAGCCGTTCGCCTTCCGTCTTCGCCACTCGATCACACAACAAGCGCTCCAAGTCTTGGGATACATCGTGCGTGGATTCAACTGGAAGACGTTCACCGGAGGGATGTTTCTGGACATCTCCAAGGCTTTCGGCAAGGTTTGGCACCAGGGACTCCTCTTCAAGATACTGGAACGCGGGATCTCGCTACCCATGGTGAAGATAATTCGCTCCTACCTAACCAGTCGGTGGTTCAGGACGCGGGAGTTTCTCAAGGTTCGATACTCGCCCCTACGCTTTTCAATCTTTATGTTTCTGACGACCGGCAACGATGGTACTCAAAATGGCGCATCGGAACCAACCCCGAGAAAAGCGGTCCTGTTCACCCGAAGACGCATGATGCCCAGGAGGAACATCTCCATGTTCGGACAGGACATCCTATGAAGGGATTTTGTGAAGTACCTGGGACTCCTCATGGACAGAAAACTCTGATGGAACCAGCACGTCGCAGACAGAAGAGCTAAGGCCTACGCCATCATCAAGAAGATGTATCCGCTCATGGGGCGGAACAGCGTCCTAACGACCAACTCCACAACACCTCAAGATGGCCACTCTAATGGGATTCATGAAAACCGCTGCAGCCAACTAGGAGATGGTACTAGCGGCCCATCTAAATCCCGCCATTGCCGGATTATGTAACTACGACGCTAACGACGTGACGAGGCACAACAGGCCGAAGATCGTGCTGTGTTGAGTGAAATGAAATATTATACCATGTAGTTAAATGCCTTAATATTGTTACATATCTTAATTTAGTTTAGTTAGGTAGGAATGAAATGACATGTAGATACTATGCCAAGCAAGGCCCGATGAAGGTATAGGGGGCATCTTCCCGGTATACCGTAGTCCTACCGATTAAAATGGAATGAAAATCGTTGTAGCGAATCCGACACTGAAGAACAGCCACCAAAGAGGCAAAAACTAATTGATAAATGTAAATATTAAATAAATAATTTTTTTTGTTACAGAGTTTTCTATTTTATAAAGAACACTTCAATTGAATAAATGAACTTTTTTATATTAAAAAATATTGCAGTAGTAATTTTTTTTTACTGACACCTTTTATAGCCTAATATTTAATATTCGAAAAACTACTAATAATTTTGAAAAAAGTTATTCTTTAACTTGGGATTTTTTGGTTAAAGGTAAGGCCTTTTTTAGGTTTAAAATCAAAATAAAATCTAAAAATTTTTATTTTCATTGCAAAAATTTAGAGCTTGTTTCGGAAACAAAAAGATAAGTTCCCACCAAATTTCGTGAAAAAAATTAATTTTGTGTGAGAAAAAAATTAAAACGAAGAACCTTGGTTTTTCCGTTTTTCTCGGAATATTGTAGGTTTTCGAAAAAAAATGGTTAATACAAACGTTATACATCTTTTTATTAGATACAACTTTTATATTTAACTTTTTTCTATAGGAGGTCTAGTATCGCTGAAAATTCCGGAAAACAATTTTCCACCCCTAAAATTGCACCCCATTTCATCCCCCGTACCTCGGATGGACTCCAATTTATTTTTTTTATTTATTTTCTATATTAACCAACAGATTTCATCCTGCACTTAATTTTAATATCTATTAAAATTATCTACTCTGGTTTATTAATAGACATTTAGAAGCTAGCTTAAAAGAAATGAAATAACTTTAACTTAAATTTTTTAGGATAACTATGCAACCTTTTTTTTTTACGTTCATAACGAAAATAGGCAACATTGTAGAAACGAAAACTTTAATTCATGTCAGAATGACGTTTAAAACTGTGCGATAAAGATTCATAGACATAAATACATGTTAACGTAAAAGAAAACTCCAAAGCCACCCTTCTATAAAAACATCGAGAATACAGCTTCAGCATTTTCAATCATATTTATTTAGTTTTTACGTTTATTTAGCTTTACATTAAAAAACTTAATTTTATTTATGTAAGATTAAATTTCCTTTAAAAATACTACAATTTTTCTTATAAAATTTATCGTTATTCAGATAATGAAAATTTTAACTAACACTTAAATTCTACCTTAGGAATGTTTTTGCTGCTAAATAACGCGCCATATTAAAAAAATTGCATAGAACATAATCGATACGTTTAAGGTCTATATTAGCAATGAGGTACTTCATTTTCGGCCTTCGTTTCTGATCGTGTTAATACTGAGATCTTATTCCTCTTTTTTTATTGTATGGTAATGGTACATACTATTAAGTTGGGCCGATACCCCATTCGCTCGGCTTTACACCGGAGAACATGAGAATTGTGAAGGGCGCCAAGGCTTTAGCAAGATATATAATGGGTTTAAGTTGTAATTAGCCTTATCCATGACAATAATAATATGAACCACTAATAAATAAAAACTACGAAGGTGGCTAAGTGATTTAATGGTTAAACTATTACATAACTTCATATCTACATTAAGCACAAATGTTATTAATTTAATTATAGGTTCTATAACCTTCAAAAAATGTATGCATGGGTGAGGTATGACGAGTGTAACCGGAGATCTCTTACAGTGATCGGTATTGATAATTTTATAATATGTAAATCATGTACGTATGATAGTGATGAAATTAAATATCAGACCTTACATTGTCAGGATATTTTGAACACCCTGTATACGTATTGGGTAATTTTTTTTTGTAGTTTTTATTCACTTAGTCAGATTCCGAATATTTTCTTTTTAGTTTACGAGCTTACTGTAGATAATGAATGATTTGCTTGAATGGGTCACGCTGTATGTGAAGGAGTTTTAGGAATGTTCAATTGTGCATTGTCTTTAGTCATTGTAGATAGGCATTACGTATTTTTTTGTGTAATTACGTAACTTCATTAAATAAAGTCAGTGTAGTTTTTGGGATTTTGAGTACAATTTTCAGTTTATTGCCCAAATCATATGTGGAGTTTTATTAAGATAAATTTGTTTAATTTTTTTTTTTTTTATAGTTTCATTCCAAAGAAGTGTTGTTATCGCGTTGGTGCGTACTGTCGCATTCGTGTAGAGGAACAAGTGGAGAGTCGGAATGTTGGTTTTGATGCATATAAGTAATATGGGTGGGCGATTGGTTGCACCTTTACAATAACATTTCTGTATCGTGTTCAAGGAAAATGCAAACGTAGCAGTTTCTTCGCCTTAAGTCGAGGTATCATCGCATATTTAGGGGGGTGGAACTTTTAAAATTGGAATGGTTGATTGGTTTGTGTAATTGAATTTTTATGGAGGGGAACGTTTTTTAATATGGCGAAAAAGTGATTTTGAATGGAAGAGGACTCTGTCCTAAGCTTTTGACGCCTGAAGTCGTGTGTGTGTGTGTGTGAAGTCGTTCAAATTAGCGGAATTGGAGTTTCATCATTGTGCGAGCTCCTAGTGAAATTTAGTAAAGTAGCGTTGAATACTTGCAAGATTAGTCGAATATAACCAAGTTTGGGATATTTTGGTGAAATAACATTTCAACCGGGCTCGCTCATTAATTTAGTTTATTGAAGAATAAAGGCATCTTCGACTGCGTTTATGATGGAAGTTTGGTTCGTGTTTTTTTGTAGTGTGAACCCGAGGACTATTGAATTTCGTGATTAACGAGATGTAGTTAGAGAACCCCTTTCCTAAGAATTAAGTGAACGTAGTGAACGAACACCCAACCACACATACTGTTTAGGATTGTTCTGTTTGTAATTAAATTTATTAATGCAATCTGTGAAAACGATTTGTTGGGTGTTTTCCTTTCTTTGTCGAACCTTAACAACTTTGAGTTAAAATAAATTATTAAAGTGATTTAAACTAGTTAATGCTGCTTCAATAAGTTACGAGACATTATTGTAAATTAATTTAAAATCAAGTTGAATACGTGGTAGCGGCCTGAGGCGAGGCAGCTTTGTCGTCGTCAAGCAGTAACATCGAAGACCGTGGGCCCGTTCGAGCCTTACACGACGCTTTCGTAGAGCAAGGATCATCTCCTATTTGCCTGTGTGAGCTAGGTAATTCAATTTATATTCTGTTTGTTGGTCTTGCGACTTTTGAGAATAAAATTAGCTTAAGATAGTTTTGCTACTGGCCAGAATTCAATGAGGTAAAAAGTTAAGAATATACGATTACCATTTTATCCAAATTGACATGCTGTTTAAATTTTAATTGTTTTATTTTTGAGTTAATAGATGTTTATCTTAGTTACTATTTTGGAGTAATTATTTTACTATTAAGCTTTAACAAAGGGTGTTGATATATTGCTCAAATAGAAAAGCGTCGCCGAGTTCTTATGAAAGAAGTTTTGTTTTTTTTTGTTTTGATACACGATTAAGTTAACGTAACGTAATTTATCCGTTTAGAAAAGCGCCGTAAACGAATTGAAGTCAGTTTAGTAAGTGTTATTTTGATTTGTTTAAGGGAGATTAGTAATTTAACGTAGTGGGAACCTTAGAGATTTGTATTGAGTATTGAATTTGAATATTGCTGCACGGTGGTAAGTTGATCAGATTAAGGTGCAGATTTTGAAGCCTTTCAGGTGGAGCAGTGTTGCGGAAACCTGGATCTACAAGCGTTACGATTTGGTAAGTTGGGTATTCGGACCACTACGTACCGTCGTTTATTTCGCGTTTTAAAACACCATGGTGTATTCTTTTGAAATATCCTGGCGCCTACCGGAACCAATTGTGACATTTTCCCGATTTCCACTTTGGTAGATAGCGTAACCTACGGAGACGAAACTGCTTTTCCCGATAGACCCACACCCGCACGCCCAGATAGCCGTGCAAAAACCAGGTTTGTCTGTCACCTTGTGCTAGTGAACATTTTTACCGTAACAACATAGGCAGCTCCTTCTTCTCACCCCTTTTTTTTAGGACTCTGAAGATGATGAACAACTCCTGTTCGTATTAGTTCTGAAGACAAGTTAATCTATTTCATGATTGTTCCTTCACATAATTGATACAAAAACCCTAAAAATGTTAAAAATTACCAATTAAACGTTTTGATTACTTTTCAGTCTTACTTACCAATTGTTGATAGGGTTTTTAAAGATTGAACTTATGAATACTATACATTTTAACTAAACTTGCGTTCGCATGGCATAATAATCTGAAATATCAAGAATTCGCATTGTCGTATTTTCAAAAAATATATACTTACTGACATAATTGTCTTGTTCTTAAACAAAATCGTACCTATTAATTATACCGGGTGGTCGTAAAGTAAGGAATAAATTCAATATCTCGTAAAGCACAATTTTTTTCAAAAATCGCTCGGACCCGTCGATTTTATATTTTTTCGGGGCATATTTTGCGAAAAAAAATTTTATGCAGGGTGTCTCAAAAAAGATTTGCTAAAAAATTTTTTTTTCAAATTGCAACCCAATTTTTTTATTGCATTATTGGATTACCCTTACAATTCTAAACATTTGTCATGTAGCATGTGCTATACCTAAGTCCAAGCGTTTTGGAGTTATTCGCATTCAAAATTTAAAAATTGAAAATAGATCATGAAGAAAACGAAAAATAAAATAATTTTTATAACGTTCTATTATATCGAAAACAAAGATTCGTAAACTTAAAAATAATTTTATTTCAGCAAATGATAATAGCCTAATCGATCTACAAATTCATGCTGCACATTTCGAACTATTTCGGGCTTTATTCGACGTATTTCTTGACGGATGCGTTGTTTTAAATCATCTAGATTTGCCGGTTGGCTTTTAAATACCTTGCCTTTAAGGTATCCCCATAAAAAAAAGTCTAGTGGTGTTAGATCAGGTGATCTTGGTGGCCACTCAATAACACCGCTCCTTCCAATCCACCTGTTTGGGAAAGTGTCGTGCAAATAAGTTCGAACTACCACAGCAAAATGGGGGGGAGCACCATCTTGTTGGAACCAGATGTTATGGTGTGGCAAATCCGGACGTTCTATCTCAGGAAAAAGGGTAGCCAGAGCTGGAACAAGTTCCTCTTCTAGAAAACTCAGGTATCTCTCACCAAAATTAGGTAAAAACAAAATTATCTACCTTTTTTACCTAAAATATACAAATACAGAATGAAATATTTAAATGTCTATAATACTCTGAATACAATTTTAGTTACATTTGAAGAGATAAATAACTACGTACTCATAACAAAACGATTAATTATTTAAATCTAGCACAGAATACTTAAAAAATTCTGGGGGATTGAATGAATGCCTCATGTAAAATATACAAAAGAAAATTGAATACATTAACTTTATAACAATGATGTAGGTATTTACTTTTTAATGTGACAAACACTTTTTAATGATTTTGATTTTTATTATGGCTAAATTATATTTACGGATAATTCCTGAATTACCGATGTTATGAAATATAACGCTTTATACTAATTTCCTTATTAGGGTCATTTTCTATTACGGGTTGCTTACATTAGTTTACTGAATCAGGTTTAATGAGCCAATCCTATGTATCGTACAGAACTTACATTTTGCTAGATACATTAAGAGATATCGTTTTGTCTTAGTCAACTAACTTCTGCAATTAATTTCATTAGATCTAGGGTTATTGCTCAACAACAATTCTTTTTCATTCTGATTTGATCATTCCTTAATTATAACTATTTACCATTACTTATGTCAAAGTTTACTTATAGATTTAATTACTTATTAACATTAATGTGAATATTGGTTTTTGTACGTCTATAGATACCTTACAGCCAACTCACTGCAATTCACTTTATATCTTGCCTTTCCATTACTCCTTCAAATATTATGTTACACAACTAGAGTTCATTATCTCATAATATCAAATTTACGGATATACATTTGTTGAGTAAATAGAAACAGTAACCGTTTCAATGTGATTTTCGTATAAAAAGATCTACTTATTGATATGGTTGTAAAATTACATAGATAGGGAGGTTCGGGTAAACGCACCCAGCTGGTAACCCCATTCACTTTATTATTTTGAAAATAACCTTTACTAAAGTCTGTCTATTCTTAGATGATGGATATAGGATTATCCGCCTACAACAAGTACAGAAGGTAAAATAGACATTCACACCCTGTCTTACTAGTTATGTTTACCTGCAGTTAGAACCTCCCATTTAAAACGACAGCTTTTGCAAATATAGATAGAGAGTGCAATAGAATGATAATGTAGCGTTAAAAATAAAGATAAAATAGTTCATTATTGTCAATACAAAGTTTTCCTGCAGTATTAAAACAATTTTAGTAGATATCAAAATATATTTAGGGAAAGCGATGTTTACGTATTTTAATTACATTTAGACAAATACGTTATCAGTAAAGTTAAAATATGTGTCATCTATTTATGTAAAAAAACGAAAAGACACGTATTTCATTCCCTCCCCAAGGGGGAGGGCAGCTGCTCGAGCTTTCTAAGCTCCTTCAGCCATAATCATCGGTCATCGTTATTTGTTCTCGGTATTACGGGCTCTAGCCCTCTATACCTCCGTCTTATTAGCTTTTCTGATGATATAAGTAGATTTTATGTACCTGAAATATATACATTAAATATACCTATACCTCTGATGTCGTTTCGTGAGATGAACTTCGGTTTTATGCTCCGGTCACCTCGTTGTTCCCTGTCAGTGGTTGGGTCGGCCGCTTAAATGGTGCGGCGGTTTGCGTCTTCTCATCTGTGAGTTTATCCTTTGATCTGCTTCGATCTTCATGATGAGCGCGAAGTCCTCGTCTTCTGATTCTTCAGGTGCCTGTTTCTTGTTGCCCGCTGCCATCTGGGCGTAGCTTATCCCTGCTTCGGCCATCCTTGCCGGTTTCCTAATTTCTGCTGTTCTGGGGGCGTTCCCTTTCTTGATATTTCTTGGATGGGCGGGCATCCTCCGTAATTTGCTGTGTGCAACCCGGTTCAGTTGCAGCACTTTGGCTCTCCCGTCTCTCGGGTCTTCTTGCATTCCCTGGTGTGGTGCGTCCCCGCATACTTCACACATCGGGGCTGTGCGTGGCATCCGCTGGTAGTATGCCGTATCCCTGGCAGTTGTAGCACTGATCTGTCCCGTTCTTCTTGTGGGGCGACTATACTCTCACCTTCAAGTATCCGATGATCGTGATTCTGAAGATCTCCTTCGCCCTTTCGCTTCTCTCGAGGTGGGCCAGTGCCATGGCGGTTTTCCGACGTTCGCGTCCGGCGAACATCCGGCTAACCTTCTGGACGTCAAACCCCATGGATTTGAGATCGTTCTTTACCGTTTCTAGCATCTCGTCGTCTTGCGGGATGCCCTTAATGACTACCTTTAGCGGTTTTGCCTCTTCTAAAAGGTAGATGTTGAACTGGACTCCGATGGTGTCCAGTGCAGTTGTTGCCATCCTGTATTCTTCAGGGGTGCTTAGAATCACTCTGATCCCGTCGTTCGATGTTCTAGTAGCCTTTGGTGTAATTCCGACCGAGGCTAGCTTCTTCATTGTCCTGGTGTAATCCTCCTGTCGGTGGAGGATTAGTAGGGGAATCCTTTCTTTTCGGGCTGGCATTTCTTGATCTTGTGTTACGGCGTCCACCCATTGCCGTTTAACTCCGCCTTTCTTCGTGACGGTCTTGTACTCTTCCTCTTCGGAGAGGGTGTCTTCATCTTTTTCTTGTTGGGAAGCTGTAGTGCAGACTTACATCTTCTCGTGAAGCATTTAGGTTGTCTTATCCTTTGATGTTTCGGGAGTTCCATCGTTCCCTCTCTTCTTTTCGCTATGCCTTTTCTTCTTAGGGCGCGGTGGCGTTCCGTTGTCGCGTTGATCTTCTTCTGCGTGAGCTTCGGAGATCTTGAGCTTGGTGTTGTTTGTCGAATTTTCAGTTGTG
This sequence comes from Vesta saturnalis, assembly GCA_036346205.1. Taxonomy (NCBI): domain Eukaryota; kingdom Metazoa; phylum Arthropoda; class Insecta; order Coleoptera; family Lampyridae; genus Vesta; species Vesta saturnalis. Next base: position 147,752 of record JARFJB010002462.1, on the reverse strand, counting down.
ATCGCGTCGAGTCTTGCTACGATTTCTTCGTGTTGAGCTTGAAGGGTTTCAATGGTTACCTTAAGCTCTTGGATTTTTCTCTCTTGAACCTGGTGTGCCTCAAGGTGTCCTACTATCTTCATGTCTTTGGCGCGGATGATTTCCTGTGCCTATTGCCATTCCCCTAGGTAGATTTCTTGTAATCTGTGCTCTCTCTTAAGTTCCTCTTCGTACTCGCTTTCTTCGTCCGACGACAACTTGATCAGCCATAATCATGGATTCCCAGCATACATACATACATTACGTATATATGCATGGTGGGATTAAGGATGGGTGTGGTCAGGAAAGAATCGAAAGGAACGGAGTTAGAGTTTTGAGGAGGGAATACTACCCCAGTATTCGCCTAAGTAGCCGCACATGGTGTGCGCAGATACGCAGTGACCATGTCGCTGCATGTGTATGAGGAAAACCCCCTGAAAAAACCTCATACAAGGTAGACGGTAACGGCAATCGAAACCATTACCTCCCGAATGCTAAGCAGGTCGTGCCACCCTTATGCTACTAACTCGGTAAATTTATGTAAAAATGAACAAAACGAAAATTAATCTACCTAATTACAATGTAATTATGCCTTAGTTCAAAAATTCCATGATTTATAACAATTAACTGTATACAGGGTGTTTGGTATATTGGTATAAAGTTTTAAAGGGGAGATATGACCGTATTTACCCCTATACAAAGTGTTGTGGATTTTGAGATATCAATAAGTTTGTGTTTTTGAAGAAAATCTATGTTTTTTAGCACTTAAACTAAGAACTAAGGAAAATGGCATAATATTTTTTAACAATTTAAATTTGGTTCATTAACCTACATTTAAAAAAAGGTTGTTAACCTAAAATTTTCCAACACAATTTTGCACAACAGAAATAGCGATGCTCCAACTAAAACTTAGCTAAATAGTAAACAAGCCCTTTCAATATTTAGAAACATTTATTTAGAATTTTTTTTATAGAAATATCCGTTTAAACATACATATTATTATTTATGTGGAAGTGATATCTAACATTCTCATGCGTGGGTTTACGTCAGTATACAATTAATCCGTATCTTAAAAAGCAAGTAGGTCTTGACACTAAATTAACCAGTTTGACAGTTTTATCATTGAAACTGTTATTGTCACTATCTGCATTTCTTGTAACTTTGTAAACTACTGAGTGCTGATACGATGGCCACTTTTTCTAATTCTGAATACGTTGATATTACCTTCATGTATGAAAGAGCTGACGGTAATGCAGCAGCTGCTCAGCGTCTATACCGAGATCGATTTCCTGCTAGAAAAACTCCCAATGTACAAGTTTTCATAAACACATATCGTCCTTTAAGTGAAACTGGGAGCCTTCGCAATTATCCAGAACGGGCGCAGATTGTTCGTTATGGTCCTGAAGTGGATAAACAAATTTTGGAGGCCTTTAGAGCGGATGCTACCACAAACATAAGAAAAGTAGCTGTAGAATATAATGTACCCATATAGAAAATATGGTCTGGAAACCAACAACAAACATCCTTTTCACTTTACTCCCGTTCAAGGACTTGAAGAGGTGACCCTATCCGAAGAACTATTTTTTGCCGTTATTTATTACATGCTAACATGGAAGATCCGCTCTTTCTAAAAAGTATTTTATGGACCGACGAGTCAAAATTTTCAAGAGGAGGGATTACGAACTTCCATAATTTACATTACTGGTTTGATGCTGATAAAATCCTCATATGAAAAAGCATTGCAACGTAAATTTAGTGTAATTGTATGGGCAGCAGTCATCGGCAGAGCATTTATTGGCCCATACTATCTCCCGGACAGACTAAATGGAAACAACTATTTAGAGTTTTTGCGCAATGAGATGCCAAATACCTTGGATGAAATACTCTTAGTGTAAGGAGATCAATGGTATTCCAAAATGACGGGTCCTGCTCATAATCGCCTAACCGTAAGGGAATTCCTTAAGAGGAAAGGTTTCCTAATCGTAGTATCGGAAAAAATGGAGCAGTATTGCGGCCTGCAAGGTATCCAGACCGGACACCTGTCGATTACATGTCTGGGGACGAATGAATGACCTTATTTATGCTGTCGAAATAGTTAATCGCGACCAACTTATTAGGACAATTAATGAATCAGGGAGAATACTGAGGGAATAAATGAAACTAGGCGTCACTACCAGCCAAATGAGAAGTGTAAGGCATTCTCCATTCTAATTAACTCTTTGGTCTCCGAATTTTCCTGGAACGCGTTCACTATGTTCTTTCTGTATACCAACCCATCCATTCATATCTCCCAATACTACCACTCTTTCATTTGGCTTACATACGTTTAACACGTTCTCTACATCATTCCAGAAGTTCTCACACTCTTGATCTCTTTTTCCATTCACCGATGCATAACACGCAATAAGAAAAAATTTCGAAGCTCCACTTTCATTCTAACCCACATTACTCTGGGGGATACCAATTCGTACTGTTTAACACATCTTTTCGCTCTTTCACTTACGATCTCTCCAACTCCTTTTGCGACATGTACTTCAGTCTCAACTCCTGGCCATAGTGCTAGGCTGCCATTCTCCATCTCCACAGCATCCTTTCATTTGCGGTTTGCCTCCGATATACACAGAATATCAAGCTTCCTTTCGTACACTACATTCACAATTTCAAATTCTTTACCATGCATACCTCTAACATTCCACGTACTCGCCATTCATTCCTTGTACAGTCGTCAGCAACAGAGCCTGTATGTTTCGACTTTGACCACCTTGTAGCCAGGTTGATCTGAGGGAATTGTATTGTTTCTTTTGAGTCATTATATACCACGCACGCACGCACGCCCGCACACATGCACAAACACGTATATATATATATATATATATATATATATATATATATATATATATATATATATATATATATATCTTTTTCACTTATTTTTACTTTCTCGTATTATACTAAGGGAAATTATTGCAATCGAAAAAAATGTTTTGAAATTTTTTTTTCGCGGATTTCAACGTTTTCGTGTTCTCTGAGTCGAAAAACATCGATTTCGCGAAAAACATTTCGAGGCCCCTATATCTGAAAGTTATGTATAAAACTGGATTTTCGTAAAAATCAATTTAAGGGGGGCGAAAAGAGGGTGGTTTTTTAGGGGTGCATTTCAAAAACCAGAGCCAGAAGGTGTATCTTTAGTGAAAAGTTAGTAACCCTAAACCTCGATCGAACCAAATTGTTTTAAAAATTTCAAACTCAAAATGGCTGGCAATATGGCTACTTTAGTACATTTCGACGTTTGCGCTGTCACTAAGAAACCATAAAAGCTACTTGTAATTTGAAAATCGCGAACGGTTTGTAAATATTTTTGAAAAAAATACAATGTTGCCCTTAATTACAGGGTTAAAATTGCCCTTTTCTTCAAAATTGATTTTCTCAAAACGTCTATGGTAATTTTTTTAAAATTTACATATTTTATAGTCACATGTAACGAAAATGTAATGAGTTATGAGATTTCTCTAACTTACTAAGGACCGGAGTTAGAAATTTTCTGATAAAAATGAAATCTTGGAATTAAGGGATTATATAGCAAGCATATATAGTTGCTAGACTGCTATATTAAAATAATTTTAGCGCTTCCGTTTTTTTTTATATTTTCTATCAATGTTTCAAAAACAAATCTAAATAGTTTTACAGCTAATTTCTCATACTATCCAAATATGTAAAAATATACAGTGATTTGCAAAATATAAGGTGAACAAGAAAAAAATAATTTTTGTAGGACAGTATATCTTATCATTTTGCATAGTGACTGGCCGATCAACGTATAGCTTTTAAATTTACATATTTTATAGTCACATATAATGAAAATATAATGATCTTTATGAGATTTCTATCTTATCCAGGACCGGAGTTAGGAATTTTAAAATTTCTATCCCTTATAACTATGTTTCTAATAAAAACCAAATCTTGAAATTAAAGGATAGTAGGCATACATAGCTAATACACAGCTATATTGGATTATTTTTAGTGCTTCCGGTTTTGCAGAAATAACAAAAAAAGGTTATTATTTTAATTTTTTTTAATATTTTATGTCAAAGTTTTAAAAATAAATCTAAAGTATTTTACAGTTAATTTATATAGTGACTTGCAAAATATAAGGTGAATAAGAAAAACATAATTTTGTAGGTAAGTATGTCTTATTATATTGCAAGTTATATGGAGAAATTGCTGTGGGCAACAGTTGGTTTCCTTATACGAGAAAGTGTTGTGTCGAAATCCATAGGATAGATATTTAAATTATATTTCCGAATTAGAGTTAGTTATTTGTTTTGTTTAATTTAATATTTATTTATTCATTTTTCTATTTTTTTATACGCTTTTGATCTAGTTATTTATTTTTTTTTCATTAAATCTAATGTAACGAATTTTTATGACAATGGTTACGTTTGTATTTTTATGGATAGAGGATTTATAGCATTTATGTAACAATAAGTAGGAACTGTTTTGAATTGTTGTACTACTGTTACAAATACATATTTATGTTGTTTTATACACCCCGCGCTACCGTGGGATAGAATACTCGACTTCATTAGTTCTCTATATTTTTTATTGCAAAGTGTTTACGTGTTTGAGTATTTGAGCTTTTAGTTTACATTACGATTATAATGAGTTTTAACACTCGTTTACACGTACTACAATTCTACTGGTTCGATTATTATTTGTTTATTATTAATTCTAATTTAGAACTTGATTTAGCAATTTATTGTACTTAAAAAATATACGTGTTTGAGTTAAAACATAGACAAAAAGAGTGGTGTTTGTACTTTCATGTTTACCTTATGATTACATAGTTTTAACAAACGTACCTGACATGGGTCTGAAAGGAACCGTAATTTCCTAGGATTTGCATAGAATGCAACAATCATGTTTTCGCGCCTTTTTTTTTTTAATTTGTGTATCGATAGATTCACACGTTAAAATTCTAATAAATTAGATTAATGTTATTATTTGTTTATTCATATACAACCCTTTAGAATGCCACAATTGAACTCTACTTACTGTCAAATTATTAAATATTAAATTAAATAATAATTTAATATTAGTCAAGTTGCTTTGGTATGTGTGAATCCTTGCGATATTGCAGGCTCACATTCCATTAATATAAGTAATTTGATTGTAATCTCATTATATTTAGAATTGACATCAGTTCTACATACATAAAGACAAAATGTGCAACGATTGGGGCTTGAACCTTGATGGCGCAATTGGTTAGTGCGGTACTCTAGCAAAGTACAAGTCGTAGGTTCAAATCCTACCCGAGGTAAACTTTTTATTTGTGTATTTAATAAAATTAATAATAATGTTTAACTACGTATTTACCTTTGGACTTATGCGTTCATAACAAAAACTTATAATAATTTAATATTAGTCAAGTTGCTTTGATATGTGTGAATCCTTCCGATATTGCAGGCTCACATTTCATTAATATAAATAACTTGATTGTAATCTCATTATATTTAGAATTGGCATCAGTTCTACTTACATAAAGACAAAATTTACATCGATTGGGGCTTGAACCTTGATGGCGCAGTTGGTTAGCGCGGTACTCTAGCAAAGTACAAGTCGTAGGTTGAAATCCTACCTGAGGTAAACTTTTTATTTATGTGTTTAATAAAATTAATAATAATTTTTAATTACGTATTTACCTTTGAACTTATTCATTCATAACAAAAACTTATAATAATTTAATACTAGTCAAGTTGCTTTGGTATGTGTGAATCCTTGCGATATTGCAGGCTCACATTCCATTAATATAAGTAATTTGATTGTAATCTCATTATATTTAGAATTAACATCAGTTCTACATACATAAAGACAAAATTGACATCGATTTTGGCTTGAACCTTGATGGCGCAGTTGGGTAGCGCGGTACTCTAGCAAAGTACAGGTCGTAGGTTCAAATCCTACTTGAGGTAAACTTTTATTTACGTATTTAATAAAATTAATAATAATTTTTAATCTACTTACTGTCGACTAAAGTTCTTGGTACATTCAAAACGTGTACCAAACTTGGTTTTCTAAGTTCTAGTATAACTGAGTTATTGATTTTTTTTTAAATTTGAAACCCTACCTTTAAGGCTTATAAGTTATAACTTTTCAGGGGTGCAACTTAGTATAGAGATAAGTAGCGTTAAATCATCAAATTTTGAGTTCTACTGCATACTTCTGCTCTGTGTCAGTTATTATACGAATCACCCTGCATATACAGGGCGAATAAAGATACATGAAGTATAAATAGTGTTATGTTTGATTGAACTATTATATGACCTTTGAGGATGATTGTGTACAAGGTGTGTGAAAATATACAAAAGTTATGTGACAAACATTTGAGTATAATGGAGCACAATTTTGGCAGCATATCGTAACATTAAAGAGCTCTAAGCTGTACTAAAAATTACAACCGTTGTGAAAATTGACACAAATTATTCCGATCCGTCTCGGATGGGACATGAACATCATATAATCGTATACTTGAAATAGAACAAAGAAACTTCTAACATCCACTTTAAGTTTATTTGTTAAATATGGTTGCTACTTCTTAAAGTAGTTCAAAATTCAACTAGATTTTTACAAAATTAAATAAAAATTGTAAATTTATTTAATTTATTACATTTATAGCGTGCAATAACACATTACAATACAAAGTCAATTAGTTGTTTAATTAATACAGTTGGCATAATTTACCCTGACAAACATTGAAATACATATTTCATTTATGATCCGACTCATTAAAATTAATTTTTCATATGACTTTCATGAAAAGCACAATTACAAAGCTTATGAATTATTGAAACGTATTTCTATCGATACTCTAAAAATACAATTTAAAGCTGTCTATTTACATTTTCGTCTATAAATAACACATTGTTCCTTGCACAATAAATTTAATGCATCAGACATCTACTGTATTATATGAGCTACACAAACTGTAATTGTATCCATTTACATAACTAATAGATTGTAATGAAGCAAATTATTAATTAAATCCCATTTAATTGTTCGAAAGCATTTTCGACGGATTTATAATTATTTATTGATGCATACAAGTTTTGGGTAGAATTTTGGTTAGTTGTTATATTATCTATTACCTTAGACACATAATTTGATTCAAATCTGTAGCACAATCGCATCTGGTATTGAACACACCCTTCCGCTTAAGAATGAATTTTCAGATGATTGCTTACAAACCAAACAAACTAAAACAAATGTATATCCAGCTTTTTTACAAGAATGAAATGGTAAACTTCTAGTAGTAGAACTGAATATATTTTCGAGAGCCAATGATTTTCATAAAAAAAGAAAAACCGATTTACTTAGGAAAGCTGAGCTTTCAAACGTGACTTATTTCAACTAAGGTAATTATAAATGCAGTTACGATTTGTCGATAATCTGCTGCAAACTTGTAATAATTCCACTAATACATTTACTTACATAAATCTTAGATTTTGCAGAGTTAACCGGGACGTGTCTGAAGGATTTATTTTGAAAATTTAATTAACTGTTATAGATAGAGCGTGTTAGATATGCCGTAACATTTAAATAAAGCCAGTTGAAAAAATTTTCTCTAATTAAATTTATGTTTATGTAATATGTAAATACCACTGGAATGAATCCGAGCTTATTATTAAATACAGTTGAGACACCCTCACAACTATCCAATACGTGCCATAACCACAAATTTAACCACAACGTATTGTGCTAACATTTTGTTGCAACAATGCAATGTGTTAGCCTTGGGGATAATTACACTGTTATAATTATACTTACATCATGATTTAGAGGACGGGAATAGGTTATTCATCTTGAAAGCTTGAATGTAAATTCTAAAGTGAAATTTTAATGTAATTCTATTCACTGTCGAGTGTTAATATTCAGATTTCTTAACCCCCACCAGATCTCTTATATATTTAATTAACTTAATGTTTAAGTTAAAATAGGGTAAGTTTTGTGGTCTGTAACCGCAGATTTATAAGGTGCCATGCGAAATTTTCATGGTGGTAAAGTTGTAAGTTTTTATATAAGACTTCATTATAATCTTAATAAACTAGAAGAATTTATTACAACTTTCTGTATTACACGAAGCTGTAATATTAAGCCTAATTACCATAATATCTTAAAGTTTCAAAGCGGTAACCACGTTGATTTCTACCTTTTTGACAATAAAAACGTACATTTTTATTCATAGTGACTCATTTATTAGTAAAATTAGAAGCACGATTTGTCACAAAAGTAGGCACTTTCCTTTGCCCCTAATGTAACATTAACGAAATTAGTCTATAGATAAAGATTCCAATAAAATAGACTTATAGTGCAATGTGCCTTTTTTTGACTATCGTGATACGTATTGGATTTATGTTATGTTATTTGTAAATTTGTTCATATTTAGGCATAGTGTAAAATTTTTTCTTTCTATAATAGAATATTAGTGGATATGTTAACATTGTCTTCTTAGTATGTAACGCTACCCTCAGCTCTACAAATTTATTCTTATCGTTTATTACCCTCGCTTTGCTTCTCGGGTCGGGATTAAGATTTTCACTACTTTGTGAATAAACTTATGAACAAATATTATCAGGTTATAACAAATTTATTGTGTCACAATAATATAAAATAAAACAAACTCTAAACGGAAATAAAACCACTATGGTACTCCGCTGTCTTGCGAATTCAGATCGCCCTCTATGGATATTACTGTAAATATATAATGAATTTTAGTAATCAGTGAAATTTTCATTACTAAAAAGGTTAATTATAAAAAACAGATGATATCAGTGTAAATAAATATGTGTACTGTGAAGTCAGACTTACAAAGGAATTATTAACAGTTAAGTGCTGTATTTGTATTTGTAATTATGTATGAAAGTTAGTGTGCTGATAATAATCAGCTGTGCGGTATTAACTGTTTATTTGAATTAAATGAATTAAACTCAGGGTAGGAATTGTAAATAGGTTATCATTATTAGTAAATTTCTTATGAATAACGTCATAACAGGAAACCGGAATTTTATATACAGGTCAGGTCTGGATTGTTTATAATTAAATAGGGTAATTAGTGAGATTATCTGGAATACTAGTACTAGAATAAATATAGACCTATTAGCACGATATTGTGAGTGATATTTGGAGAACGGTAATATTGTATTCGGAGTCGAAACGGCCAGCAACGTTTAAAAGGTTAATATCATTGAGGGAGCCTTCTATTAAGTAGAAGTAGCCAATTATCCAGGAGATACTCTCCATCTAATTAACTACGTCCTTCAGTAATCATTCCGTACCGATCTCGGGCCACCACCAAGACCATTGTATAAATAAACGTGTTTTACTATTTTGTGAATGGGTCTTATAGTGATTAAAGGGAAGATTCTTATCTTAGACATCTGGGCCGCCACTTCCGGAAAACTAAGAACTTCTTACCCTAGCCACGTTTATGCACTTTCCTCGGGGCTTTTGACCACCAAGAATGTTATTCACAAAAGTGTGCGTAGAAATACAGGATGCTGGTCTGGTCAATAATGTGGGTATGGGATAAGGTTACTGGTCAGGATTACTGGTCTGGTTAATGGTCAGGTTAATGACATAGGTGCAGGATAAATTGATATAAGATGCTGGTCAGGATATTGGTCAGGCTAGTCTGGCTGCGGGACAGCATAATACTACAGGTACAGGATAAACTATACTATAGGAAGTGCGTGAAGGGAGAAGTGTCGAGTGTAGGAGTGAATGAATGAATGAACGAATCTGAGTCTCTAAGAATCTGAATCCTAGGTGGTCTGGTACTTATAGGTAAATTGCATGAAGTGGACAACTAATAGCATTATAGCATGTATTAACAGTGATAAAACAGTTGTGGAAGGAAATAGGAAATAAGTTGTGATTTTTATCCGAGGATAATAACAATGGATTCTAAAAAAAACCGATAACCTACCTATTTATAAATGAAAATGTATTTGAAATTTTAAAGAAACGATCGTTAGGTACTAAAATGGCTCTAAATGTTTTATTATATCTTTTTTATTAAAAACTTTATATTCAATTATTCACATAAAGCACATTACTTAACTTAGTACCACATCAAACACTAAAAATCAAAATAACTCGGAAACGCACAGGAATTTCGAAACAAAAGAAGGTACATTATTTTTGTTAAACTATATGTAGATAATGAAAATAACAATTTCTTTAAAAAATAGTCATTGGCGTAGAAGTTCTGTTTATGAAAGTGGTTGAGCACCCCCTCCACTCCGCCACTGTGCAAGTTTGTGAACATTCTTATCGCTTGTTTTATGCCCCTTAATTAATAGACATTATCCTCCCAACATGAAAAAATCTAAGCATTCGTTTATGAGTTATAATGAAAATTTGAGAAAAAAAAAATTATATTCAACACCCTATATCTCGGAAACGAAGCCTTCTACGACATATGTTTATAAGAACTTTTCTTTTTAGAAACATGTGTTCTATCTCCTGTTAAAGTTTGTCCACAAAAAACTTACTCACCCTGTATATATATATATATATATATGAGTATTAATGATGGGTTCTAAGAGAAAACTGGATATATTTTTGGGTTTTTGTTGCAGAGACATTGTGTAGATCCATTAAGGGTACATTTTTAAAATAATTTCAAATAAAGGTGCTTAAAAAAAGTGACATCAAAGTTATGTTTTGTTTTAATGGAAAGCCTTACGTTTCATTACATTTTTGAATTAAGTATGAAAAATAATATAGACTTTCGTAAGGCTTCCCTATACCTAAATACAGCGCGTTTTGACTTGTTTTGATTTTTCTTAAATTGCAAGGATTTGAAAAAAAATTAGTTGTTACCAAACAAAACTAATTTTTTCAAAACTGCTTCAGGATCTCAAAAATAGACTGGTTCGTTGATTTATTTGGCAATCTAATTGCGAAAACTACTATGCTGTGTGTTGATATTTTTCGGTTGCATTATTAATACATTCAAACTATAATATCTTCTTTACCTCAAATCGAACACCCTGTGTATTTTAGATCTGTCACATGACCAGTTCTATGATCTTCCAAAAAGTACTAAGGTATCCTATACCCTTCACATTTCAAAGTTATTGAGGTAATTTTGAAATTTAAACTTTTTTTGGGACGTACAGAACGTAAACGTTTTTACAAATAGCGTTCGTCAATCATATTTTGGATCGAGTAATTAATTAAACGATATATCTTCTTTTGTGTATATGTGCACTTATGAAAATATGTATATTGTAATGACAGAAAACAGTGCTTCCAAGTTGAACTCTTTTCTAGTGTGCTGTTGCCAAAATGACAAATATTATTAATTAACAGTATGTCAATATTCTTGGGTATTAATTATTTACGCTGTGTGGTGAATATCAAATAATTATTTTAAGTTAAAATGGTTTATTCGAAGCAGGAAGAAAATGATATAATTTTTAATATTGGCGAATGTTATGCAAATTGTTTATTGGCTTCAAGAGTCTTCGTTGCAAGGTACCCCAACAGCATTCATCCAAATAAAAAAGTAATAGAGAGATTGTTGCAAATGTTTCATGGGACAGGAAGTGTCGCTTACCCAAAACAGGAAAAAACAAAAGTGGTTATGAATAAATAAAATGATGAGTTTTTGGAATTACAACAGATTTTAAAAGGCGAAATGCTTTTTGTTTGACAATGCTCGAAAAAATCGGCGAAGAAGATAATTTTGATCAATACGTACTGTTTCATAATCATGGCCATGTTAATCGTCATAACTACCATTATTATGATACCGGAAATAAACATTTATTGCATACGGCAGATCACCAGAAACGATTGATTATTAATGTATATGATAGAACAATTGGCGATGAAGTTATTGGTCTATATTTCTTAGACGGCACTTTAAATGGTCGCAAACTCTTAAACATTTAAAAACGGCTTTTGGCTACTTTTAGGAGATATTCCATTACACATCAGACAAAAAATATGTTTACAATTAGATGGTGCCCCTGCACATTTTTCACGACGTATAAGGGAATATTTAGACCGAATATTTCATAACAAATGGATGTGACGCAATTAACTGACCTCCAAGATCTCCACACCTCACTCCGATGGATTTCTTTTATGGGGATATATTAAAATTCTAGTGTATGCTACTCCTCCTACTAGTGCATGACAGACATGACAGACCGATATAAAAACGCATTTGGAACCGTCACTTCTGTTATGTTGCAAAATGTAAGATGTTCGCTTGAAAAGAGAATCGGACTCTGCATTGACAGATGGCAGTCATTTCGAACATTTGTTATAGTAGCTGTGTTAAATTGTTAAGAATAATATTATTTAATATATTCGTGATATTGCTGAATAACCTTGAAACGTGAAGGTTTAGGTACACCTAATACTTAATACTCACCTTAATACTTTTTGGAAGATTATTAAATTGGTCACATGACAGATCTAAAATATACAGAGTGTTCCATTTCAGATAAGGAAGATATTATAGTTTGAATGTATTAATAATACAACCGGTATGGTATCATTGTTTACAATGTTATTCGCCAACGTTAGATCGGAGTGAATAAAATAGTATTTCAGTTGTGTATGTGCTTAATGACATTGTAGTTCAATTGAAGAACGTACTAGACATGTTCCAGGACTCATTTGTTTTCTTATCTTTGATTGTTTTCTTATTATTAGTTTGCCGACAGTTCTACACAGTAGTGCAGATTTCATTATTACCAGAGTTTAGTGAATTTTTAAAGCTTAGAATCATTCTAGTTTATGGAAATGTCTTCAAACATTTGTGTACTCCCTACATAACACTTGTAACAGTTATGGCAGTCAATTCTGTAAACGACATTTGATTTGTTATGTTTTGTCTTTTGTGTTGAAGTATTGTTAAAGTGTATTGTATTTTTTATGTTATGGTTACTTTTGTACCGATTGTGAAAGTTTAGATATGAAAGGTATGGTTACGTAATTGGTGTTAGGTATTTCTGCACAATCTAAATTATTGAAAGATTACAAAGATAATCTGACGAATGTTGACATCTAAAGTAATACTGCTTAACGCAGAATTAAACTTTTTGGATACGTTGTCAAACTGTTTTATTAATAAATCGTAAAGGAAAATTATTTTTTAGAAGAATATTCTTAATTCTGTTCATATTTTTTTACGGTGTATTCGTGAAGATTTTGCAATTGCATAATGAACCAAATTATTGACAGCTTTCTTAGTATTTATTGTTGTGTGTAAATTGGAATTGATTATTCTGTCAGATTTATGACCTTTACCGCTTTGTTCATGTCTAAAAAATTTAATCTTTAATTGTTTCCTGTTCAATTTCAAATTTAAGTTTAAGATCCAATTTGTTAACCTGTACCTTATTGTTACGTACTAAAATAATAATAAAGTCAGTTATGCCTGAATGGAATTTAAAATCATTGCTAACCCGCTACTGAATTAATTAATTAATTGGTAAAGTCCTTAAATTTTATTTAAAAAATCTTCAATAGTCATAATCGCTAAATCGTTTGAAATTCAATATTGAATTACACCCACTCACACGTTCTACACATAAAATGTGTGGATTACATACATTACACAAACAAACTAAACCATTTACACCTATTGTAGCATCCCGCGCAAATCCAGATGGCCGAGTTTTTTATCGAAAATTTTATCTAATGTTAACCTACATTTAGTCCAGTCGATAAGAAGATCGCAAAAAATATTTTCTGAGATTTTTCGTCAGAAACTGTTAGTGGAGGGGTGATGCATCATAAAACCAAAAAAAAAGAGTTCTGATGGTTGTGCGCGCCACAAACCATCCCTTTTGAAGAATAGCTTTATTTCGCTAATAACTCTCTAACCGTCAAAGATATCGAAAAATTACTTATCATAAAAAAGAAAGCTTGATTAGTTTCCTAAAAAGAAGTATCCTAGTATTTTTCCAGTGTGCCATAGTTTTTGGGAATCTCATCATAGCTTTCTAGGATGTTTGATATTTTTTTAAATCGTTTAAAATATATATTTGCGAATTGTTAACATATTCTAAAAAATGGAATAAGATATGAAATATATTCATTTGGTGAATTTATTTTGTAACTATGAGAAATAATAAAAGTCTCCATATTTTTGGTAATTTTGAAATTATGAAGTTAAAATCATCATATCCAAATACGAATGAAGTGAAACAATTTTTACAAAAGTTTTGTAAAAACTATTGCGCAACTAAAAAGCAAAGTTCAACATTTAAAAAAAATAAGCGGATGACTTAAATTTTTTAGTGATAGGAATTTTATATTTTTAAATGTATTTTATTGTGTTTATGTTTTAACATAATAAACGGTTTAGCATTTTCGATATTTTTTATGGTTTAATAGTAATAGTAGGAACAGCAACAATAAATAAATTATTCAGTATTGTCAATCATGTCAATCTCTTATTACGACGTAACATGACGCTGCTTCATCTTGTAAAAGCGACTGACGTTTTTGTGACTTCATTACAAAAGTTTTGGTGAAAATTATAAATTCTAATTTTTCGAATTTTACAAAACTGTTTTCCACTTTCAACAATTTTAATAAATAATACTACTACTGATGAAGAAAACTGTGTGTTATCGAAACGTTTAGATTGTATAACTTATACTACAAGACACCATGAAAAAACTCAAAAGGATAAGTATTTTAATATGTGTGAATATGGTGAAAGTTGACATTTTCATAAAATTATAAATTATTGATTTAATTATTTCGAAGTGCTTGTTATTCAAAATCTCACGCGAGTGACTAATACAAAACTAATTAGAAAACTGTTGAAAAGGATTTTCCGAAAAACTGTAATTTATTTATTAACAATGAAACAGTTTAATTTATTGTCAACCTGCAGGATTATCAAAAAAAGTGCAGGTTTAAATCAATTCTTAGAATAACAGAAGAAGGATGTCGAAGATTTTACAAAAGAATAAAATCTATTTTATAATTTCTGCAAACGTATCCGTTAAGAAATCCGTTACCTGCTTTCTTGTACAAAAGTTGTTTGTGACGTCAGTGCACCACAGACCTCCCACCCAGAAGCACCGATCCTGAAAATCTTTACTATTTTTTGTATTTTTTGGAAGCATACATGCGGGTACACGAAAAAATTGTATATGACCAGATACTGGGGCCTACAACAGTGTTGCAATCTCTTCGGAGGTGATAACGGCGCTTCTGTATATTTTTCGGTAGACATGCTATATTTTAATTAAATTACGTGGAGATCATTGATCACGTTACGCCACCTAAGGTAGCAGTAAATGCAATCAATGTGTGTTTTATGGAATACTTACTCCCAGATTGTTCAAGTAATTTGGTTTATACAAAGAAAAAAACACCATAATTGATTGGACAATATTAATATGAAACGGAAACTCAACAAAAAGGTTTAATTACAGAAGTATGCGTTACTATTATAGGTGAGGCTATCATGTGAATATGTAAGTATAAAGTTTCAAGATTTTTAGTCATGATTAAAAATACTTATCGTTTCGGGTTAAAATCGTTTATTTGTAGATATATTTTTTACTGTTTTTAAACGATCGATAGCAATGTCTTCAACAATGCATTCCTAAGCAAGGCAGTAAATTAGTACATTGCCATATCTAACACATAAGATGATTGTTTCTAAATTAATAGGTTAGTAAGTGATAATAATAAGACACAATTAAAGTAGCAAGGTTAAATGCATTCACCCGTACAGCTATTTACAAAAATCTAAGCAAAATAAATGAAGGTTTATTCTATAAAATTGAATTAGAAAGTACATATAAAATGGATTGACTTCACAATTGAGTACTTAAAAAGTTATGTATAACTACTTAAATTTTCGCACAAATAAAGTAGGGTAGGTATGTCTGTACCGGGTGGCCAAATAAGAATGGACAACGCAGGGGACCTACCGAAAAGAACATTATTAATGTTTTAGATTATGTTCAGTTTAATCCTCACCTATGTACTAGAACTATTGTGCAGAACCTGGGAGTAACTAAACAACTAAGAACGGACGTCGGCTATATCTCGGGAACTGTCAATCTGACAACATTGGAAAAATACTAATAGGTAAATCGGCCAAGAGAAGTCGCTGAAAATTAGTTACAAGTTCGACAGATGTCGTACACCAACACCAAATTAGAGAATCAGCTTTTTCTCTTAAATTGGCATTATCAATATATGTCCAAAATACTATAAACCACGTAAGCTTAGAAACATTTTCTTATTTTAGCATTTTTGTCTATTTTATTAAATGAGGGGAGAGGGGTGAGAATGTTCATGTATGCCATAACTTCTTTTTAACTTAACCGATTTTCTCTCGTTTGAGAGAAGCTTCTCGGGCTTCTAATAAAATATAAACACTGTCAGTTTAGTTTTTTTCTAATCGGTAGATGGCGTTCTGTGACAAAGCCGTAAATTTTTGCAATTTTCTCGAAAATTGTAAAAATAATGTATAATTATTTTTAACTCACAAAAAAGAGCATGAAAAAATGTAGAAATTGGTGAAAACCACAAGTCGATATCTTCTTGCTTTACACAAATATGAAAAAATAAATGTAAAAATATATTTTCCAAGTAACATAATAAGAGAGCAAGTGTAACTGTCATTGATTATTAAGTTGATTAATGATTAAATTATTAAAACAAAAGGAATAAAATTTAATGTACTAAATGTCCTCTGGGGGGTGAATCTTTAGTTTAGATAGAAAATGGCACTGACATGTAACTAAAATGTTTTAGTATTTTAACGTATTGCTTCCAGTTTTGTTTTCACAGCCTACTAACGTTTATGTCGGATGCCTTCGCTAAGAAATGATTATTATTTACCTAAGTTGCATTTTATTCTCTTATGCATAAATTGTTGATTTTGAAAAGGACGACGGTTTCCATCTGTATGTTAGGATTTTCATTTTCTATTTGTTACCTTAGTACCGTAGTAATTTGGTGTTGGTATACGCCCCCTAGCGGCCATCTTTCGTACTTGAAAGTAATTTCCAGTGATTTCTCTTGGCCGATTTACCTGTTAGTACTTTTTCCAATGTTGTCTGATTGACACTTACCGAGATATAGCCGGCGTCCATTCCTAGTTGGCCAACCGGTACATTAATATATGTTTAGATTTGATTGCACTTGAAAGCTCACAAATAGTCGCAAGTCACAGAGATAACTATTAACTTAGCCTTGATTCTCCAAATGTCTTCAATTATAGATCTTATGGCTGCCCAAAATGATATAAACGGATAGAGTTTGGTGTCTCAGCACTAGACCAATTACATGAAGTGTAACATTTTAGAACAGCAACCAGTAGTCTCTTCGGAAGCTTTTATGAGATCCACAGCTAGATACCTCTGTAATTACTTACATAAAACATAAGCGAAAGCATTCAGATAACTCTTATCTCATTTCTACTGTACCTAATTCCATTGTAGTTCGCAAAACCAATAGAACCCTGTGGTGTTTTAAGTCAGCTCGATGGAGTGATTTACGGGATTTCTTTGCAACCTTTCCATGGCATAAATATTGTTTTAAGTCGTCTTCTTCTTCGGACATCGTTCTTTCAGTATCTGAAGTCATCCTCATGGGAATGGAGTTATACATTCCCAAAGAACAGTACCGTATAGGTCATTCACGTTCCCAACCCTGGTTCAATAAGGCTTGTGCTGATGCAATATCTTTAAAAAATAAATATGACATTAAATAGAAATGTAATAAATCGGTCGACAGTCATGTAGAATACGTTGGTGCTAGAAATATCTGCAAAAGTGAAATCACTAAAACTAAAAAGTTGTTCGAACAACGAAAATGCAATGAACTAGCTACATCTCCTTTAGACAGTCGTAAATTTTGATCTTTAGCTAAAGCTATTAGTAAAAACTTTGGAACATCTTCATTTCCCCCCCTGACATCTATTGACGGATCGGTAGTTGTTGATTCTGTAGACAAAGCTAATGTTTTTGTGGATTTGTTTGCATCAAACTCGTGTCTCAATGATTCTGGAAAAGAGGTGCCTCTAGTTAACTCTTCTTCATACGCTATGAAACCAATCCATTTTCGGTACAAGCACTTGGAATCGATCATCAGTAGGCTTGATCTCAATAAGGCGACTGGCCCAAACGGTATCCCAGCTGTTGTCTTAAAGAAATGTTCCCCCGAACTAGTACCAGTCCTATCTAAGCTCTATACGATCTCTATGTCTTCTGAGAAATTCCCTTCATTATGGAAGTTAGCAAATGTTCAACCTATTCCCAAAAAAAGGCGATAAAACCGATCCCTCAAACTACCAATCAATCGCCATCACATCCATTTTGTCTAAAATCATGGAAAAAGCCATCAATCAGCAACTGCTCACGTTCCTTGAAAGTAACAAACTCCTTAGTGACCACCAATATGGGCTTAGCCAAAGTCGTTCAACTGGTGATCTTCTTTCATGTGTGACCCAAGTTTGGAACAATACAGTAGAGCAATCCGGTGAAACAATTGTAGTCGCTTTAGATATCTCAAAGGCATTTGACCAAGTTTGGCATAAGTGTTTACTTGCCAAACTCACCTCGTTTGGGTTAAATGATACGCTCATCAACTGGGTTCTATTTTCCTTGATAAAAGACGAATACGTGTCGTAGTTGATGGGTTTTTTTCAAAAGAAGTTGTCATTAACGCGGGCGTACCACAGGGATCCGTTATAGCGCCTACACTTTTTCTGCTGTACATAAATGACCTTATCTCTTAAACAACTAACCCCATCCGTTGCTTTGCTGACGATAGCACTCTTCACTGTAGTTCTCAGTCTACTCATAGTGATAATCCACCTTCTATGTCAAATCAAGAAATTAAGGCTGAAATGGCAAATTCAATCAACAAAGACATTCAACGTATTCTCGAATGGGGGAAGCAATAATCTAGTTAAATTTAATGCTAACAGAACTCAGTGTTGCCTTGTGTCCGCCAAAAAAGGTCGATCATTTCCTGTTGTAAGTATGAATGGCTCAGTTCTTAAGTTTTCAGACTCTATTACTCTGTTGGGTATGACTGTATCTTCAAATCTCTCATGGGTTGACCATATTCTGTCAGCTACCAAAACAGCTGCTCGTAAAATTGGTTTTTTGTACAGATCTAAGCAGTACTTTACCTCTCGACAACTCCTTCTGCTGTATAAGGCCCAAATTTGGCCTCATCTGGAATATAATTCTCACCTCTGGGTTAATGCTCCCCAATAAGCTCTCGATATCGTTGATCGTATTCAAAAGAGAGCGATTAGGCTTATAAATGACCCGTCCTTAACTTCTCACACACACAGTCCCTTGAGCATAGAAGGATGGTTTCAGTTCTTTCTTTGTATTATCGTTATTGCAACGGCTATTGTGCTGCTGAATTATATTCTTTGATACCATCTCGTGCTAACTTTGCGAGAAACACTCGGTTCGCTCATTCACACGATCAGTATGCAGTACAAATCTCCACTTGTACCAAACGGGCGCAATCCACATTTTTCTACACGGCTTCTAAACTCTGGAATGATCGCCCTAGTTCCTGTTTTCCTCTCACTTATGATATGAGAAAATTTAAGGTAGCTGTTCACATGCATCTATTGGCAATTCATTATCCCTCTATCCATCCGCCTAAGTGTTCCTGAGTGCTTTAGCACGATAGGCCAAATTTAGCCTGTTCAGGTCCACAATCATGAAAAAAACCTTATCGAGGTAAAGTAATCTTATTACTAATTCAGACAATGTAAACTCTCAAAAGAATAGGTTCAGTAACAAACGATTTCTGTTTCAAAACTCAAAGTTATTTTAAACCCCTAAACTAAAAACGCTAGCGAAAATTAAGGGTACACTCTTACCCTGACGAGATTGCGATAAGACTAAAAAGAATAATGCCTTTCTATAGCAAAAGTATTAGCTGATAAAGGTTATGCTCGAAGACCAAATACATAATGGAAACATTTCTACTCAGAAGGTATATTTTTTCTTAAAGTTACTAATTATAGCAAGATAGCTGTTGGTTAATGGCTGAAAAAGAAACGAGCGTTTTATAACAGCAAAGTCAGGCCTCATGGCTCACCTGACATTATATCCGTAACAAAACCGCTTAAAATCTATGAAATAATTGGTACCTATTAATCATTTCCACTATTGAGGAATAAACATAAAACCAACACAAAGTCGACAGATTAAATAAAATCCAGAAAATATCTAATATTCCTCAAGAACTAAAATATCACCATCTTGAGTCCAATTAAAAAAGAATATTGAAATTGAACTTTGTACCGGTAATTACCAACTGTAATACCAGTAACCCTAATCAAAAAAATAAATATGTAAGCACGAGTGACAATAAACCACTTCAATAAAAGGAATTTATTTAATTTAGAAAAGTAATATATTTAAAGAAGTACTAAATGGCGAAATAAAAGAAGCATTAATAAACAAGTGATTTTAACAGTTATTCAATTATATTAACGTTACAACATAAATAACGAATGTAACAATTCGATGAGTTAAGCTGTAGGGTAAAGTCGCACTATTCTAAGGCTAAAATTTATTTGTTATAAGTAACAATTTATGCTATAAGCGTTAATTATTATTTGTTGTAATATAGACCATTTAATGCAACAAGGTTCCCAAAATCCAGTATCCTTTTCTCTCAATAAAATATAGAGCATTAGTAGAAAAAGCATGGTGAATTCAATTATTAACAAATAAAAAAATTGTAATGTTAATGTTGTCACTTTAACAGTTGATTATTTTTATTTAATAAATGTCTGTCTGGGTAATAATACTTCAATCGTTCCCTTTCTTGTTACGATTCGCTTAATAGCTTGCTACACAACTTCATAAGGAGAAAAATTGTGTGATAATTATAGCTCACATTTATGATTGAAGAATCATCAAAAATTGTTGGCATCGTTTTCAGATAAAAGGGAAGTGACGTCGTTCTTGGTCTGTTCGTTGCTTAAGGCGGACGCTTATCTGGCGTTCTTTTATATTCACGGGTTCATGTAGCGCATCTTTACGAGAAATTTTGATGAAAGTGATTGTTTGACGGTTGCTTCAATTAATTAAGAATCCTATATTATATATTTATTATTGACAGAGTTATGTGGTAAAAATTATTTTTTTTTTGCTTCAAAAGCTTTTTCATATTAGCACTATCACTTTAGCGACCATTTTGTGACTGTATGACATTTGTCAACATTTTAGTGCACATCTTCAGAGATTAACTCCTACCCTCGGATTTTTTGCATGGGGACAAATTGGTAGAAATATTTAAAAACCTTTAAATTAAATGACTTAATAATAATAACTTACTTGGTAGTGCTTTGATTACGATAACGTAATTGAAATGCGCCAAAGAAGATATTTTGACCGAAAGGATTCGATTGATGTGTTTTGGTAGGAACATGTTGGAAGATATTTAGTGGAACTGTTTGATTGCGTTACTTCATTACATTAATTATTACTGGTCTTAAATGTATTATTACATTCGTGTATTTCCTTAGTACTAAACTAAAAGCATCAGCTTGCTATAAAAGCTAATTTAATCACGATATTTAAACTCTAATGGGCATTATTACGAGTGTAAGCATAACTAATATTCATACATACTTAAATGAATACACTCTAAACTATTGAATGTTGGATACTACGAGGATAGGCTGAAAACTGATACTCACATGCCTGAAGAGATCGAACAAAACCAAATAGAAAGACCTGGCGAAAATTAAAATACAATTGTTAAGTTTGAAAAGAAAGCATATATTTATTTTTCTAAAAGTCTAACACATTTCTTCCAACGTGTAACTAGTTTTTAAATTACATCACTGAAAAATTCTTCCAGAACTTGGCAATTGCGTTCACCTTATCGTCCGTGATGTAATGATTAGCCTTGTGGTCTTTCTTGAGTAGAGGTAAAATAATAAAAATGACAAGGCGTAAGATTGGGGAATAACGAGGCAGACCTCTCCAGTTGAGTTCGAGGTGTGCAGACGAGTGTCACGTTGCAAGATTATTGACGCCAGGCTACCTTCAACACGGAAAACTTGGGGTCATGGGTGTTTTAGAGCCTGCGTATACTGTGAAGAATGTAGCGTTGCCCCTGTTCCAGAAAATCTGTCACATCGATGAACACAGTCGTAAGAAGATTTTCTGCGAATAGTTTCCTGAACAATTTCGCCTGAGGAGAAGGTCGATGTCGATATCCAGTGCTCTGTCTTTTTTGTTATGGGTCGTAGTTATGGATCCATGACTCGTGTCCCGTTACAATATTGAAAAAATCGTCTCCTTCGTCAAGGTAGCGTTTTAATAGTTCCTCGCAGCATTCCAATCGACGCTGTTTGTTCTCGTCTGTAAGACGGCATGGTACCCATCGTCCACAGATTTTACGGTATTGCAATGGTTTAATAACGAAGCCGACACGTTCCTGAAATATTCCAATCTAGCATGCGTTGTTGCCGAGTTTCCGATGTTTAGTGTGTGGCAGTGATCATACATCTGCTGCGTGTTTCATCCACAATTATGGCATTTCTGGATTCGCGATCACAGAATTTTATTACCCATCAATTTTCAGTAGACTTACGAACAGCATTATTACGAAAAACAGCGATACGACGATGAATCTCTATGGGAGTCACGTTTTTAGCAGTTAAAAATTCTATAACACCATGCTGTTTAATCATTTTAACATAGCAATAGAACACGTCTCTATACTATCACTTCTCGAAATACACTGAACGAACACAAGGACTTCAAACCTATACAATGTTAGACAGAGTTGTGGTGAAAGTTTCTACCAACTCTTTGTCTAGTTCGACCATTCTTATCAAACAGAAGGACAATTATGATCGATTTTGCGTTGATTCCCGAAAGGTGAACGCTGTGACTGTAAGGACGTCCATGCACTCCTTAAAATAACGTCATACAAGATCAACGTTATAACAATTACTACTTAGATATTCTCTCCAATTACTGGCAAATCCCAATTTCCGTTAAATGTAAGACTCTACCTGCTTTCACTGTGCCTAGTCGGGAATTAATTCAATTCATGGGGATGCCTTTTGCGAAGCAGAATTTTCCGGGAACGTTTTAACGATTAATTGATCGTGTCTTAGGTGCTGATCTAGAACTCGACTGCTTTACCTATCAGGACGATAGTGATATCTACCCCTACTTTTGAAAATTGTCTTGAGCTCTTAGAGAAAGTTTTTCAACGCTTACCTTCTACGGATCGTACACTACCCTAAGACAGATGATACTTTTGCAAAAATGAAGTTTAATATCGTGTCTGTGTAGTAGTAAAAACTATCACCCTGTTTTATCCTGACTGGATTGCTGATAGTTCAATTGTTATTCTACTCAGCTTTGACTTAATTGTTTAAGACCTAAATCTTTCTATTCTAGTGAATTTTGGTGTACATCCGCGCAGGCCAAATAAAAACAAGATACACAAAAAGAACACCAGTCTACGTAAAGTTAAGAATGTGCAAAAATTTGTTGTTTGATCTCGCAAAATATCTCACTTGTTTCGCCTGAAACAGTGTCAGAAAATATTGTGATTGGCCGAATTCGAATTCAACCTTGGAGTTAGGGGATGGGAATAGTCAGAAGTTATAAGTTTCCAAATAGTCTTAATATAGTTCTATATTCTCACAATGGTAAGTATATTTTAACGTTGCATCTAGGTCGATAATAAGAGTTATGTTTGGCCAATCGGAAACTGCAATAAGCTGGCGTAGTAGCTTAATGTTGAGTTACGTGTACGTGTTGAGATAAACGAATAGAAAATATATGTAAAAATACCAAAGAAATAATTGACGCCAAAATTGTTTTAAGAATTTGATTAATACATTTCAATTTGTATAAAAAGTATCTAAGACAGTTCTCAATAACAGCGACTGTTCAGGTATCGTGAACAGGAGGAATATGAGGAGAATTTTATTTTAACTACATATGCATATTTGTATTGAGTAAACCGTGTTGGGAATATCCGTAAAACGATTCTTATAAGTAAAATTTCTTGTGGACACAAACTAATGATCGTTATATGAAAATGTAAACTTTCACCATTAACACTCATAATAAAATACTTATCTTTTTGGGATTTTTAATGGTGTATTTAAATTATAATCTAAACGTTTCGATAACATTACAGTTATCTTCGTCAGTAGTAATATTTGTATGAATTTTAAAGATGTTGTAAACAATTTTGTCAAAGTTGAAAAATTAAAACATAAACATCAGCTGCTATTAATACAACAGTTTGAGAAACGTAAAAGCAACTCTAAAAATTAAATTTCAAATTTTAGTAAAGAATAACTAGGGTCATTAAATATTGTTAAACTGCCTTAAATTAAATTTTGTTAAATGTGTTTTGGCTGACAAATTCCACTGTTAGCTTTCGTTGTAGAGAGTGTTCTGGTTTGTCATTTTAAGACAGTTTAACAATATTTAATTGTATTACTAAATTAAGTTATTACGTTTCTCAAACGTTAACAATATGTTTAATTTTACAAGTTTTAATCTTATCTATTAAAAAATCTCCAAATATAATTAATAACATTATAAAAGTATATATAATACTTTGTAACGTGAAGGATCGTTCGACCGTTCAGTTACATCAACGAGAGATGTCCCAGCGCAGCACGCTAGCATTTGCGGCCGATTATACGTTTATTCTCATCTATTAGCTGTTTTGCGCTGATTTGATCATTTAGACGTCTTACTTAAGTGTTCGAAATACAAAAGGAGTACAGTGACCTAAATCGTATACAATGAGAATAGTAAGATTTTGATTTGACTAATTGATTGTTTTTTGTCGTGATTGAGTACAGAAATCCATTTAATATATTTTTTATTACTTAATTACGCAGATGTGATACTTTTTATAGCGGGGTTCTGTACTAATCTATCATTGTTTATGTACATTGTGCGTGATCAAGTATAGGTCACAGGAGATTTTTAACAATCACCATTTGTGATTATGTGTAATGATACAACGTGTTATTTGTTTTTTAAATTCATATATGTATCAAGTCTGCTTGGAATGTTACCATATCCACCCTTAAATTACAAATTATTGTTCAAGTTTACAAATACAATGTGCGATAATCTTGTTATTGTATGAATTCAGAATTGCAAGTAAGTAGTCCTTATTATAATTGATACCAATTACCACTGTATTAATTACGTGTTTGTATGATACAAATATAGCCTTTATTAATGTTTTGCACGTATTAGTAAACTTACTTGTTTTATACAATTAAATTTTAATTTATAAATTTGCGATTGCCTTAGGCACATATATAAATAACTTTTTATCTTAAGTAAATTAAGATTATCGTTTAGTGTATATTCAATATGGAGCATTACTTTTATGGAAATGTTGTCAAATGGATTGGTATTAGTAGCTTCCCCAAAAGCTCTAGGGGTAAACTTCTGAAGGGTGAGAATATCTTTACGTTGCATTTAACTATTTCTGATAATTTGCAGTACGTCTAAGTTAAAGATAAACGTTTAACGTAATTCAATATTTCCTCACAGTTACTTATGAAGGTCTGTGATTGAAACTAAAAATTAAAATTACGCCCTGAGTTGTCATGAACTTGTGCACATACTGTACATTTCATTGTGTATAGTACCACAAGGGTCAATTGCTTTGCTTTCAAATAATTACTAGATGTTACAGTGGCGTTAGTTTGACGGAGAAACATTTCAGACAGAGCTGCAGTGTGTAGTGTACATACACGAGGCATTGTAAAATAATTTTTAAACATAAAGATTTCAAGATTTAAAACAATAGCAGCAGTAAACAACAATGTTTTGTTTTGTAACCATTAACAGCTACTAGATTTCTTTCCAAACTATTACGAAGCATAATCCATTTAATTAACTATACATGTATATATATATATATATATATATATATATATATATATATATATACACATTAGTTAATGGCTAAAATTTTAATATTAGGGGATAAAGTTTTTATTATAATAATAATTTTATAAAAAAAATATATTTGCGCCGTACTAACTCAAAATCTCTTTTGGGGATAGGGTTCAATTGTAATAAACATTGATTATTGGCAAAATAAATTAAATCTGGGAATATTCATGTAAATAATTAATTTGTATTTTGTAATAAATAGTTACAATGTGAAACTAACTTTGTTGAAATCTGCACAAACTACGTATGCGTTGCGTACTTAATACTGAATTAAATGTAGCCTGTCAAAAATTTCTGCAATTGATCTAAATTATTGAGTACAATTTTAATTTTGTTTGAGGTAAAATTATTAATTTTATAACACCGATTCATTTACTTTTCAGATATTGATACGTGTATTCGTACAAAAATTTATAAATTATCAAAAAAAAAAAAATACAGGACATCAAAACAAATAATCAATGCAATAGGGTTATGATAGAGAAATACAACTCACATGTGTTGCTGCAAATTCCAAACAATGGTCATGTCAGGTTGCTCCACATTAAACATTGGACGTAGACTTCCTTCCATAAATCGGTGATACTGCCTTGCTGTTCCAAATATGCTGCTTAACATTCCATAATTTCATGCAAATCAAATAACTGCTGACTATCCTTCATGTGGTAAATACGATGTACTTACAATGCTAAAATACTTTCAGACAAGCGCTTTATTTTACTTGTGTTTTTAAAATGTATCAAATTTAATAATTTCTCGGATTTAATTTTGTATTTTAATTTTATATACATTTTTGTATTCACTTGCACCTTTATTTTAGATTCCGTTATGAAGTGAAAATTTATTTTATGATCTTAATCACTGTCACCAAAATAAACATCGAATCCAAAATAATTGAAGAAATTTATTAATATAAGAAATACACCCGATGTTTACACACGATTTTGAACAACGAAACAATTACAATTTTATCGACCATACGTGATCGGTAACCATATTTTTAAATTTTTTTATAGGTTAAAACAATTGTTTCTGATGTCCCAACTCTACGTCGATCGCGTTTTAAAACCGATAATGTTTACGAGAATTGTTACTTACATGTTAAACACAAATAACACTAACACGATGACTTGTTAGTCATAAAAAATTTCAAATGCAAGAGCAAAAGCAAACGTAAAAAAAATTTCAAGAGAGTGAGAAATCAGGAGCAATTCCTTTTATTCTTTTTTCCTAGATACCAAACTTTCAATTATTTCTCTACATTACACACAAAAGATTCTAGCTTCTGATTGGTCTAAACAAAATTGTAAAATTAGCTAAAACATAAATTATGCTATATCTTTTTTAAAACAATACAGATTTGATTTATAATTACAGATTTGGAATCAGGGCAACATTCCGCATAAAAAGACCCCTCACAAGCCCTATTTTGCTTTTTGATTTTTATTTTGACAACTTATAATCTAATTTTACTAATATCAAAGAAATCTTACATCCTACAACTAAACTAATTACATATTCAAATTCCACATAAAAAACTGTATCAGAATACATCTATTTCAACCCATTTTATTTAACTTTTACAAAATTTCCAGTTTCACATCTAAAACTAGGTAGTTAACTCAACTTTTCTAATTTTATGTTTAGATTATATATTTATAGTTAAATTCCTTGTGAAAATGAGGGAAACCTACTATTAAATGTTTTTATAATTTATTCTAAACTTATCTTACCCTATACAAACTATAATTTTGTAAAATCCTTATATACAATACTTAACCTAACTTAATATAAATTTACTTTCAATTTGTGTAATAAATGTCTATAACACTTGAAATGTTCATAAAATGTGTTCTTATATCTGTCTCTTTCACAAATACTGTTCACTTGTACTCCATAGTTCTTAATTTTGTCATTTCACATTTTCATATTGTTTAAATATTTTGTCAATTTTTGTATTAAATTTGCAATTATATATTAAATATCACACTGCACAATTGTTGTTCATGTTCTTAACTATGTTTTTAAGTCACTATCACTTCTTATACACGTTTTATATACTTTGTCTTTGAATTAGTAATATACTGTGTTCGTACCATAACCCTTTCTTTCATATTTAAAATAGTTTATGCATTGTACCTAATACTATATATAACTATATATTATAAATATCATACTCCATGTGATCAATATCTGATATGTTTTGAAAATGCTAAAATTCATTGAATAAAATGCGAAATTACATAAACATGTTACACGAAACTAATCTCACCCACTAATATGAATCGTGTTGACCTTTCTCACATGCTACTAGTATAGCTCAATGCTTTTATAAATATAAAAACCTTGTGCAAACCCCACACGACCTGTTTTGTTACATCAAAACCACAATCTTTCACTCGAATACTATTTTTTCTTTGAAAATGAACTATACACTTCCTCAAATTTATCTAACTTGCCTTCTATAGAGAATTTCAAATTCAATAAACTCTAGCCCCTTTATTATGCCTAATTCTAATCATCTCTCAATATATATATATATATATATATATATATATATATATATATATATATATATATATATATATATGTTGTGTGTGTGTGTGTGTGTGTGTGTGCGTGTGTTTGTGTATATACATATATGCGGGTGTAAATCAAATAGAGGCCACCGTGACTTTTGAACGAGCTGTTAGATTTTGTTCAAACTTTGGTATGTTATATTAGTGCCAATTTGGGATTTTTGCATAAAAAAAACAATATGGTCGACTTACGGTTTCACCGGAAATGACGCAACAGTTGAGTTTAAGTAGAACACCCTCTATATTTTTACATATTTCGATTTTAGGGTTTCAAATACACACAGTTCATCTATGAAATGTCAATCCAGGAGCTATTTTAATTTAATTTTTTTTAATTTTAGATTATGACGTCATCTAAATTATAGATAATTGACGTACAATTACCCCCACAATATTATTTTTCCTAATAATTAAATTGTGTGAAGTTTATTAAAGGTCAAATTTAAAAATTACGGTTTTTTAACTAAAACTCACTGTTCCCAATAGAAACATACATGGGCCACCCGGTATATTAAATAGCCCCTTCAAGTATTAGTAAAACTACATGCATAATACTTTCCTTAGTTCCTAAATAAAGTAGTAGTTTTTTAGTTTCTAATTTTTATTAACGCAACATACTCCTGAAGCCGACTCTGTCAAAGTAAAATGTCGTTTGAGTTGACATTTGGCAGGTAAATTGTATATATTTGAAGCCGTAGAATCCAAACATGTAAAAATATACAGGTTATTCCATTTAAATTTTCAGATTTTGTGCCATTTCCGGTGAAACCGGAAGTCGGTCATATTGTTTTTTATGCAAAAAAATTCCAAACTGGCTCTAATAGAACCCATCAAAACTTGAACAAAATCTAACGACCCGTTCAAAAGTTATAGGGGTGGCCCCTATTTGATTTTCACCCGGTATACATACATCTACTTTATTGCTAAAACATTATTAAGATATACTTATGGTTACTGGATGTTGCGTTTTCAATGAAGTAGAGTATATTAGAATTAAAATTATTGAAAATAGTTATATATTTACTTAAAGGCAATTTTTGACGATTTAAATCGTGGCAACCTCTTCACATGCTCTTTGCTCTTGTGCACTGCCTCATGAAATAATTAACATGCTTAAAAGCGATTACGAATATACGTAAATAAAAAAAAACACACATATAATTACGTTTTCGGTAATGAAAAGATTTTTATTTAGCTCTAATAAACTCTCATGCACAATTATTTTAATTATTTGAAAGTAGTTAGCAAACTAAAGTCTATAGTAGTACTCTGCCTGTTATCGTTGTGGCAGCTCTTTTATAATTTAATTAATCTATAGTAAAGCCTAATTCATCGTTCTCACAATAAATGGGGATCTCTGATCGGTAATCATTAAATAATATATTGTTGACGCTTTTGAATAACAATTCGTAGAATGAGATAAGCAATTAATACCGTTAACTTAATTATATATTTATAACTTTGATTAGTAAATTACGCGCATTGTTTCCCATATTTCGAGTACGTTTTCATTCTCTTGCATTAACGTTTACCTGTTATAAATGTGTGATATAAATTTTTGTTGGAAAAGTAATAGCAACGGCTACTGAATCCTAACATTTCACGTACGAACTAAAACTGAATAGTTCTCATATTTTGCTAAACAACTAAATATTTACACTTCGGAAACCCAAAATGAAGGCTTGTATCTAAAGCTAAGTATCGAAAGCTTTCTAACACTAAAAATAAATTTATTTTTGATTTTCTGGACTTTTCTTGTATATTACCTAATATAAGCTACCATAAACCTATAATTATGTGAATTACAAAAAATAATAGAATCAAGAACCATTTAAAACGTAAAACAGTGAGACTGAATTTAACTGAACATGGTCTTTAACGTGGTTCTTGTATTTAGAAAAAAAACCACTCTATAAAATGTTCAGGACGCTCCAGTCTTCTACTGAATATTGAGCCACCTGCGAGTTGTCCTAACGTGCTTTATATTTTCTTGTTATACATGAAAATTTAACCATAAGAGTTTCATCCCTCCATTAGCTTTATATTGTAGGTAATGGTGGCGGTATAGTCTATGGAAAGATTGGAGGAGCACTAAAATTATTCACGTTGTTCTACAACACACTCGGAAAAAGATAGTATATCATACAATACAATACTTCTTAATACTACATTGTGCGTATAGAATTAGAGTTTTTTAACCCAGATCTTCTTTATTTAGCGATTAAGACAAGTTTGGAAGGCTTTGATGAAGGTCAAAAACATGCTAAATAGTGAATAGGTCGGTGACACACTGATACGTATAAAGACGCTTATCACTTTTCAACACAAGCAAATAATTATCACTGAAGAACTAAAAACATTAATTCCGAGTAACGTGTGAATGAGGAAAATACCGTTGGTACCTTTAACCGTAATTCGGTAGTCTTTGTACCGGAAGTCATTAAGCTAGTGAGCGATACTTTTTATCTAATCGTACTATTAAATGCATATCTGAATGTACACGCTTTTTGTTAAAATATGTTTGTCCTCTTAATATTGAATTCATACAACTTTAGGAGCTAAACATAGGTAACAGTATATTACGTAACAAGTTTTATAAACAATTCCATTGGAGTTCACTAAGTATTACACTTAAAACAGATGCGTAACAGAATACATTCACCAGCCGTCGTCGAGTAAGAGGTTGATAGCCTCCGTTAATAGTATCTTCCAAGTACGCCACCGCCACCGAGAAGGAGGATGATTGCCAAGGATTCACCAATCCGCTTCGGACCAACATTTCATTCACGCCACTTAAGGGTGCCGTGACAAGGTTGTTTATGCATTGTTCGTGCACGAATGTACAATCCAGTTGGTTTGAGCATCCCCTCAGGAGTTATCACTAGAAAACATTTAAGGGGTGTTGAAACGGCCCTAGGTCATTATAACTTTGAAATACGAATCATCCGTTTGTGTATAGTTTGTGTAAAACGTGCACCAATTCCCATCGTTTGTACACTTCACCTTCGAGCATATTCGACCAAAAACTTTGGGGGGCTAGTGATATGAGATCCCCCAAATTTTCTAGTTGACTCGAACTGGGTATCATCCCTTTGTGCATCGTTTGTACGCGAATGTGCATTAATTTGCATTGAATAATATCGTTAAGTAGCATCTGGGGGGTAGTAAAACGAAAGCACCTCCAAATATTTTTTACTCAAAATAAGCACCATCCGTTTGTGCATTGTTTATACACAAACATGCACTAAATCTTATCTTTTGTGCGCACTCCTCCTCTTAAAAATTATCATCAAAAAAACGTTCGGGGGCCGGCAAAATAGAACCCCTCGAAATCGTTATTTTGGTTCAGAAAAATGTCGGAGTGTTAATAAAATGGCCACTCCCAATTTGTCATTTTGGTTTGGAATTGGTGCCATATGTTTGTATATCATTTGTGCACAAATGCTACTAACTATCACACATTTAAGGTGCTGTGTGGTTGTTTTCACAGCTGATTAATTCTTTGTGTTTTGATCAACTTTACATAGACACTTTCACTTCTATTTTTACCTTCTAACCTACGCATACACATATAAAAACATCGTCTTGTATTTGTCATAGATTTAATCGATCCCTGGAGTAGTGTGGCGAATTGGGTTCCCACACCGAAAGAGACTCAAACGTTTGTTGATAATCTGGTGTGCGGTTTCTAAGAGATGTCTTTCTTGTTGAGCATACATCAACTTGAGAATTATTTCCTTGAGACATGTATCATAATGGCGTTGGTCTTACGCGAATCATATATTAAATGCTAAATGTTTTCTAGCACCAATACTAATATTTTTCGTTTTCGGTCTACGTATATAAACATTCTAATTTTTTAGTTAATATGCTTCTTCACATATACTCTCTAAGCGCCATAGGAATTGTTTCCTGCCATTCTTGAGTATACAAGTCTCATACTACCATCAATCGATTGAATGTGAAAATCTCACGGGTAGATCAATCGATTTTAAAATTCCTGTCTTTAAGTTTGAAAACTGACCGTCTATGAAACAGCTTGAGAGTGGAACATTTCCGTATTCAGAAATGGGACCATAGGACCAAAATGGCAAATAATTACACAGGTTTAGTAAACAGGGTCAATTTTAGGCAAATAGAACAAGTTGCTTGATTGCCTACTTCATTGTTTATATCCTGTTGACAACTTTGGGCTACAAAAGAGGGGTTCTGTTCTGTTTCGAGAATGTTCAGATTAAGCTAGTTTAACGATTGATCTTAAGTGTTCTAAATTTCCACCGTGACTGTCGACTTTTAGAAAAATATTAGCTGCATCTCCTATGTAACCTTCAAAGGAGTTAGTGCTTGACTCAGAAACTGATGTTTACATTCACTGAAAGATGCTATCTCTAAAACATGTTTAAATATAAATAATTGTAGTATCGCAACCAGCAAATGCTCTCATCTCTAATATATGTGCAGGTACAGAATTTCGTATGAAAGACTACGCTCTGTTTTTCTGTTAGAGGATGTCGTTTGTTAAGGCTGCCCGTTGCATCGGTTGCTATTGTAGAATCCGAAGTGCTTTTAGTGTCTTTCCAGTAAACATTTACCTTCGTATTGGTCCAATAGTGGACAAATGTTTATCATACCTGATATCCTTAATAATCTCTATGTATGAATGGATAGCTTTCTAGGCCATAATTTCACAAATGACTAGGTTCTGGTCCTTTTCAAAATTCGATCAGCCTCGTATCTTCTAACAACGTCACACGACATTTTTACATCCACGATTTTCTCAACAAGTCTTCTTTTTCTTCTCCTACCATTTTTCTTTACTTCCCATTTTTGCAAGTGTGATGATTTCCCTTGTACTAGTAAGAAAATATTATGGACGAATTACAGTTAGGTTATTGTAAAAGTATTCTTTTTAAGTTACGTTGGCATGTGCTGCAATGAACAGTAAATACGTAATAATTTACTAACTCACATAAACCTTTGCTCTTTCGTAAGACAAGGAACATGGTAGCTTGATATCTTTCCAAACGCAACTATGGAGGATGCGAGTGCATTCTAGTTTCAGCACAGAGCTGGAGTCTTTTCATGATATGTAACCTCTTGTGGTTCAAAGGGTATTTCTATATAGTAGTGTAAAGTGCATTCATGTCAGTGTTGTAATATGAAGTGTGAATGAAACGGTCGCACGATATCCTAGTTTCAACAATACGTCATTTCTATTGTATCTGACATCGTATACAGATGCAGGTAATTGAATCTCTTTGAAATTGTTTTCCAAATGGGATGACTAGGTTTGATGCAAAGCGATTCTGTTAAGAACATTCTTGAGATACAGAATATCTTGCGTGTGCGAGGTAGATCGTCGTGTTGTGGTTCTTGTACTTTTGGTAATTGTATCAAGATGTCCTCTATTTCACATTTTACCGCAATTACACAACAACGCAAACAATGAGAATTAATTCTATATTGCACATAAACGATTCACAAAGGGATAATACTTAGATCGAGTCAAAATCATCATTTGCGGGGAGGTGGCTCCAATATCACCAGTGCCCTAAACGTTTTTGGGGGAATATACAGGAGCGAAATGCGCACAAATCATGTGAATTGGTGTACATTTCGTAGACAAACCATGCACAAATGGATGATACGCATTTGGAATTATGATGACAATTAGAGGGTGGGGGATCTCGCTTCAACAGCCCCGTTAAGTGTATTTTGTTGATTAATTCTAAGGGAATCTGCACAATCAACCAGATTACGTGCACATTTGGGCACAAACAGTGCATAAACCAATGCATCAGGTTTGAACTTAAAAATTAGAAGAGTTAACGGACAGCCCACTAGCAATGTTACAGACCACAATCGCCGTCGATACTACGTGCCCCCAGTAATAATTCCGACCAAGGCTACCTCAACCCAAAATTGTTAGGGAATGGTTTCGAATGAATTTCAATCTCTGTTACCTCAAGCAATCAGAAGTGCCGGTAGTAGGAAGACAGTTCAAGTATTTGCCTTGGTTTCATTTTTATTTCTATATTTTCATTTGATCTCTAACTCTTTACTCGTGCCATCTACTTTAACATAGAGCATTAATTATTACAATAATAGTTAATAAAGTTTTCTATTTCTTAACAAGAATTTCGTTATACCTATTAGCGTCACCTATACAGGGTGTTCAATTAGTGTATGGATGGAAGACAACCGCTTTATTGGAGTACATAGAAAAACAAATTAAATACAATAATTGTGGGGAAATATCAGATGCATATTTTAGGATTATTTTATTTAAAACCACCAAAAGCGTGGCAACACAAACTTAATTTATTTAAATGATATACCCTATATATTTTTACATTTTGGGATTATGATTCATTTTATGGTGACCTTGTGTAACGTATTTTCAGTGGTTTTCGAAATAATGTGCGTAAAATGTTCAAACAAGGTCATATTCAAAACACTATCTACCTATTAGTGTTTTATGATTTCTTTTTACATACGCATAATTCTACAGTGCTGAGGTACAACTTTACCCCAATACTTTAGTTATGTTGCTTTATAGTGCAGTACAAGGTCATAACGTTATGCGAATTCCTATTTTTCTCGAGAATTTTAAAAAGCCAGCTCTGTATATTTGACTGGTTGGATAGCCCTTTACAAGAGCTTTCCAATGGCACTAGGTTTGCTGGGATCTTTTTCCAGTCTCTGTATTTAAGTGAAAAGGAAAAAAAATTGTAATTTTGAAATAATAAAGTCTCATGAATGCAACCTTTATGAATATTTTCTAATTCTCCAATTTATTATTATTAGTACTATTATAGCTATAGGATTAGTTAACTCTTTGTGTAACCTATCCAATTACACATCATTTTCTAGTTTTCAATTTCGTATTTTTCTAATAATTAGTGTCCGTTAAACAAAGTATTTACCTTTAGAATTGCATAGACTTGGTCTTTGATATAAGCTAAACGAACACAATAACAGATACTCTTCAGGTACAATTTAGTTCGGATCTGTTCTGGAACCAAGTGTGTTAATATTTTTTTAACGAAAAATTAATTATCCACAAGAAAATCCGATAAACATTTTTTTATAAATATGGTTTTTATTGCTAGCAGATCTTATAAGGCAAGGTACCCAAATAATAGAAGACATCCGAAACAAGAATCATTTTCAAGCCTTTTGGATCGTTTTGAACGAACTGGCAACTTTACATATGAAAAACATGAAAGAACAAAAGCCGTAATAAATGAAACACTAGTTAAAAATCCTAATATTAGCAGCCGTGAATGGTGCGAGTGGTGCGACTGTTAAATTACGTGAATACTTGTGGCCATTTGTCAGTGACAAGTGTGAATACATATTAAGGATTAATAAGAATAAGTCAACCCCATTGGTTACCACATTATACCCGATAAAGGACTGTGGAATTTATTTATGTAAGAATAATTTTAGATTTATGAATGGTAGTTTGAGTATCTTTAGAGGTCTTGTTTATATTGTAAGTTTCATTTCAGGCAATAAGGATAATCAATCTACATTACCGTTATTATATGTTTAGATAATAAGATTTAGGATTTTTAATCTATAAATCTGTAAATATTTTGAAACATTGGTATTTAACCTTTTTTTGTTTATATTGGGATTCCTTAGTCTAAAGTTCTAAAAAGAACCAATCATAAGAGTTAACTGTTTCTTTGTGGACATTAATAAAGACTACAACGTTTTAGATTAATCAATCTTTTGATATCGTGGCTTCCTGATTGATCTGAGAATTGTTCATTTTGGGGCAGATCGATTGCATATATTTTGCATTCATTAACAGTCCTTAAAGACATAATACTAATGACTTGATACAGATCATAAAACTCACCTGAAATGAATGAAAACAAAAATAATATTTTGAAATAATTTAACAAAAAGTATTTTAATTTTGGCACATGTCGGAAATCAACATTAATTAGCATGCAAATCTAATTCTTGTAACACTTTTAACAAGGTTTAACGAATGAAATTGTCCGCCGTACCATTTTTACCTGGTTACCTCGTTTGAACTAACACTTAAAATTAAATAAATAAATAAAATAATAATAATTGAAAACTTTATCTTTTGTTGCAAAAATCCTTAAAAACTAAAAGTAATTGAATCTAAAACTTCTTATAGGGAAACCATTATAAAAAAAATGTGCACTTTACACTTACAAAGTTCAGCACGAAAAACAACAAAAATTAAAATTGTTATTTTTATGGATACTATAACAACTAGTTAAAATTCGTCCTCTAGTCATTTTTGGCACAAATTGCAAACAACAATATGATGCTTTTCGCACAAAAAGGTATTACAAGATTGGCATCGAATGCGTTGTTTATTATCCATCTTTTTACAAAATTTGCATCGCCCTCTTTTAGCTGCAGTGGATGCTACAGTTTGACCTCTCTGCGCCTTCATTCAAGCTTGTGGTTTCCATCTGATTCAGCGTACTGTGGTAGTGCTGAATCAAGTCCTATATTTTTATTTTTAGGGCTGCTCTGAAGGCTGACATCTGGACCCTTTGTTTCAGATGAGGAATAATCAAATGTAAAGCCAAGTTGTATAAAAACTAATAACGTTAAGTTTTATCACGTCTTTGTGAAAATGCGTTTCTTTTAACCCTTAACTGCTGACATCTCATTTTATGAGTATAACGCTGACATGGAGTCTGGAGGACTCCACAAAGGGAAAAGCAATTTTTTCCTTAATTTTATAAAAATTAAGAGTTCACATATAAAAACAACAACGTTTATTGCTTAAGAAGAAACATGTTTACAACAAAAATTCAAATAATATAATTGTTTTGAATCATTTGAGCAAAAACGGAAGGTACCTACAATAAAGCATTAAAAAAACAGTATTTCTTATACAATTAAAATTAAGCAAAAATGTATCAGAAATTAGTTTCTGTTGTGCAAAAATGTAATAAACAAAGTTGAAACTAATTCAAAAAAACAAAAATATAGTTCTAGTATTATAAAATACAATTCGTGCAGTATATAAAGTTGAGTAACCATATTGACCTATTTATCATAGTTGCAGCATTGTAGACAACATTTTTTAGAGCATTGCAGGCATATTGGTTTTTTACAGCTAAAGCACATGTAAGCAGTTTTTCTTTTTAATTCAGTAGGACATATATAACAATATTTACAAATTTCCAACTTATCTTCCACTTACTCAGGTACGGGGATATCTTGAATTCGATGGATGATATTTCGTACATCGTTGTTTAGGTTTGGAACATTAAGCCGTCTAATCATATGAGATTTTACTAACTCATCGGCAACTTTCTCAACAAATGTAAATCTAGCCTCAGGATTACCGTAAAAGGAGCATATGTAATGTACGAATTGGCACTGCAAATATCGATAATTCTGTAAAAAATAGCTAAAGGCATCTTTTTGTTCGACGACTACAACTATATTTTGCACACTTCTCATCCATTGAATCTACTCCACCCTTTGTGAGATTGTACCAAACAATCATTTCAGGTTTTGCAGTGTCAGGATCTTCGGTTTTGCTGTGGTGCATGGAAGAAATCAGTAAAACGGCTTTATTTTTTTTCGGCACATAGGATAATAGGGTCATTACATTTTTAAACCATACAGTGCTTCAGCTACTGGTCTTTGTTTTTGAGGAAGACATTGTGTAGGAATATCCCATTTGTTTTTCTTCAGGGTTCCTACATAAGTTAGGTTTTTCTTCAATAAGTATTCTGCTAACTCTACAGACTAAAACCAATTATCGGCTGTTATATTTCTGTTGGAGCCATATAAGGGTTTTGTCAGATGTATGACAGCTTGGGATGGCTTTGAAAATTTCTTTTCATTGTTGTCTAGATTGAAACAATCTGAATCTTTTTCGACATAGAGGTAAGCTTTGTATAAATAACTTGTCCGCGCATCACACAAACACATTATTTTTAGGCCGTATTTACAAGGTTTATTAGGTGTAAACATTTTAAATGAGCTTCTACCGCGAAATCCTACAAGCATCTCATCTACACATCCAGATTCACAAAGAACATAAGAGTTTTATGTATTTCGAATAAACATTTCGAAAAATTCATGTATTGCAGCGCCAGCATGAATCTTTTTCTTTTATCCCTGTCTTCAGGATTGTCAAATCGTAGAGCAGTTAGAATTGCAAAAAATCGTTGCAGTGACATAACTGCGCTGAAAACATCTCTTCCTTTACTTTTTGCAGCGAAAAGACTACGTACATCTTCTTCCTCGAAATTTTGATCTAAAATATTCACGGATCGTGAAGAACTAGCCACGATTATATATTCAATTATATTACACACACACACTGACATGGAGTCTCCCAGACTCATTAACGACTATAACTCGGAAACCGAAAAATTTACAATAATGTCTTTTTAAGGCGTCAAACTAGACTGAAAGTTAAGAAGGTACTGAGAGCCAGGCACTTGTAAATGCATTTGAGTGGGCGTTACAGATCAAAGTACAGTGGGCGGAGTCTGATAGACTCCATGTCAGCAGTTAAGGGTTAATATTGTATACTGTTTCATTATAGAATTCTATTACCTTCGGTTTTTTGGAAGAATCATTTATACCAGTTTCGTAGTGCATACTTGATAGTAACTTTTGGGGACAGCATGTTACTAGCTGCAATTTGTTGTTCGTCCAGCTACCGACTGGACGGCCTTTAGTTATCAGCATATCTTTGGGCATTTCTGTTTTATTCTTCTTTAAAGTCCCCACAATTGTGATATCATAAGCATTCAATAAATTCTTGGCAGCTGTAATTGTGGTGAACCATTTATCACAAGTGATATTTGCATTTGTGTGATGTATTGATTTTGTAAGTTCCCTCAAACAGTATTCACCCAATGGCATATCGCTGTTTGATGTGAATTTTGCAATATATGGCAGTCCTAATACTACATACTGATCACGCGCATCACATATTAAAGTTATTTTTAGCCCATACTTATTTGGCTTATTGGTTAATACATGAGAAATTGACATCGTCCTCTAAAACCGATAAGCTGCTCATCGATTGTACAATCAGGAGAAGTTCGTAGTAACAAGTACATGACTGCATAAATATTTCCCATAATTCACAAATATTTGTAAATGAATCCTACCTTCTTTTGTCTTCTTTAGTTGCACGATCGTCGAATTTCAAATAGTTTGTAATAAAACTTTTAATTAAGCACGAACCAGTATACTTTACCACAAAAGAATCATGGAACCATCCTCAAATGGATGTTAACAGAAACTTAATACGAAAACAGGTTAGAATTTTATATCTTTGTAGCAAATTGCGTTTTTAATTTTAAGCCTTGGGAAAATTTATATGATATAAAATACAAACGTTGGGACAAGTCTGCCGTAGATAAGGTATCAAAATGTTAGTAATAAGCACGAACTTTGTTGTTATGAACGTTTAGAAATCTTCAAAAACAAAACAAATTCTAATGAATAATGATGATCAAGGACCTTTAGGCTACTCAGAACTCATTAAACGTTGATAACTGTCACTTTCACTTTCACCAGATAATCAACGACGCGTTATTCGCTGTTACGTTGATGTTAGAAATTTTCTTTAGTTCGCCCTAGTCGACCGCTGATGGTGATAGCGTAGCGTTTTAATTTTGTGTGGTACGTGAATGTATTTTGTATGTTTTTAATATTCACGATTTTAATTTAACTTGATTCTAATAAAGCAATTCATTTTAAACTAAATAAGATAAATTCTAATCCGAAATACAATATAAAGTTTTATAACATCAATAGCAAACGAAATACCAGTATTAATAAAAAAAAAACGTAATTACTCCTTCAACTTACGGGAATTTCTAAAACTTAAAATAACGAAAATAACTTATTTATACCAAAAACTCTTAACACTCTTTGATTATAACACAAGCATCACCTGTGAATGAAACGTAATTAAATCTCTAATTAACATTATTCGTGACAACAAGAAAAATCTGGCCAATGGCCTTCGGCACAACACTTTCTTGTATAAGGAAAGTAAGTACCGCCTGCATAAATTCCTAACTCCGTATAACGCATTATAATCAGACATACATACCTACAAAATTACTTTTTTCTTATTCACCCTGTATTTTGCAAATCACTGTACATTTTTACATATTTGGATAGCATAAAAAATTAACTTTAAAATACTTTAGAATTGTTTTTGGAACTTTGATATAAAATATTCAAAAAAAAATAAAATAGTAACCTTTTTTTGTTATTTTCGGGAAAACCAGAAGAGTTAAAAATAATCCAATATAGCAATTTAGTAGCTATGTATAGTCTATAATCCCTTTATTTCAAGATTTAATTTTTATTAGAAACATAGTCATAAACGATTTTCAAATTCCTAACTCCGGTCCTGGAAATATAGAAATCTCATAGATCATTATATTTTCATTATTATATATATATATATATATATATATATATATATATATATATATTGTGTGTGTGTGTGTGTGTGTGTGTGTGTGTGTGTGTGTGTGTGTGTGTGTGTGTGTGTGTGTGTGTGTGTGTGTGTGTGTGTGTGTGTGTGTGTGTGTGTGTGTAAGTTTAAAAGCGATACGTTTATAGACCAGTCACAATAACGTGCAATATTCGTACTTACCTACAAAAATTAATTTTTTCTTATTCACCTCATATTTTGCAAATCACTGTATATTTTTACGGATTTGGATAGCATGAGAAATTAGCTTTAAAATACTTTAGATTTGTGTTCGAAACTTTAATATAAAATATTAAAAAATTTAAAAAACAACCTTTTTTTTGTTATTTTTGGCAAAACCGGAAACGTTAATAATATTTCAATATAGTTTAGCAGCTATATATATCTACTATACTATACTATACTTAATTGCAAGATTGAAATTTTATCAGAAGCATAGTTATGAGGGATTAAAATTTTCAGATTTGAAAATGTTAGATGAATCTCCTAGAGCTCACTATATGTTCGTTATATGTGACTATAAAGCTCGTAAATTTAAAAAAAATTACCAGAGACGTTTTTGAGGAAATCAATTTAGAGAAAAAGGGGAATTTTAACACCGTAATTAAAGACAACATTTAACTTTTTTTACAAATATTTACAAACCGTTCAGAAACCATGTACTTTTATTTGCGATTTTCAAATTGCAAGTAGCTTTTAAGGTTTCTTAGTGACAGCGCAAGAGCCGAAATGTACCGAAATTGCCATATTGGCGGCCATTTTGAGTTTAACATTTAAAAAAAAATGCATCGATCGGGGTTTAGGGTTACTAACTTTTCACCAAAGATAGACTTTCTGGCTATGGGTTTGAAAACGCACCCCCAGAGAAACCACCCTCACTTCGCCCCCCATTAATTGCTTTTTACGAAAAGCCAGTTTTATACATCACTTTCAGATATAGGGGCCCATGTCAAATCTCATTAAAATCAATCAAGTAGTCTTGGAGCCACACCCAGACACACAGACAGATACACACGAAATTTTTTTCGCAAAATCGATGTTTTTCGACTCAGGAAACACGAAAACGTTGAAATCCGCGAAAAAAGAATTTCATAATTCTTTTTCGATTGCAACATTTTCTCTTAGTATACGTGGTATACGAGAAAATAAAAAAACTCTAACATCCTCAAATTTCAACAACAAAACAATTGAAATCTTTTGGCTTTTAAAACCAAAACTTCTAAAAACGAGACGAAGAAAAATTATCTAAGGTAATTTGCTTAAAATTTTCATACCCCGTCGCAAGCTCCGTGTAACAAAAATAATACTAGTGCATTATAAGATTTTCTTGCAAAATACTAAAAAATATATGGGGTATTTTTATACCTTTGAAATATTCAGCTGTTGTAGAAATATTTAATAAAAATAAAAAATGACCCTAATAACCCCTCCTCTCCGAGACATCCAGGCATTATGGCCAATCTTGATGAAACTTGGCCAAAATTTTCAAAATGAGCCTATAAGCCGATTTAGAGATACTAAAAAAAAGTCGATTGCATGACCTAGATACGTATGTGTAGGTTGAAAGTTAAAAATAGATATCTCGTTTATATTTCAAGATAACTATGGACTGTTTCATATCATTTTAAAGCAAATTTAGCTCCCTTTCAAATAAAGTAAGAATATGTGTATGTTATTTCAGCAATACGAGGAATATTTTCAATTTCCGGGAAAAACGGAAGTATATTTTCATCAGGATAAAATCATTTCATTAGCGCAAATGAACAAAGTTTATTTCCAAAATCCCAAGTTTGTAACCAAAATAGTTACCATATAACAATATCAATATTAAAGATTCATATCTCCTATACTAGTAGCTTTAGAAGAAGCAAGTTAGTTGCATCCATAAGAGTGGCTGGTTGCCTAGAAAATGTAAAAAAAAAAAAATGCTTTGAGAGAATTTTGAATAAACCAATTTTGAATAATTGCTTAAGTTTGACCCCTTAAACGTACGCAAATTTATACCATAATGTATTACGTAAAGATATCTCTTTAAAGAACCTTCATTTAACTACGCTTGTCTATTTCCAATTCTTTTATATCTTAAACGGTATCGGAAATAAATATTTCTACAAAAAACATGTATATATGACTGTAACTGCAGCCATTTTCAATTTTGAAAGTTTTAAAAGAAGCAAAAAATTGCATTTCATGCCAGTTCTATGTTAAAAGTTGAAAATAGCACCTTTATTTTCACCCCCTGTATACCGTTTTGTCGACATAATTGTCTCGTAGGCATTTTGAAAAATTTAAAATTTTTTTTCGGGCTCAGGGAGTCATAAAACATCAAAATAACGCAACTTATTTTTTTCAATTTTTTTTTGACTGCAATACTTTCTTGTTCAGTTAAATTAATTACATAATGCTGTATGAAAGATTTCACTAATAGATATAGTTGGTTATCTATAAATATTAGAATATATATTTAATTTTCTGTACTTGTGCAGTTCTTTGCTGTTTATAGTAATATAAATGCGTGTGGAGTTATACAGCATTTTTTTGTACACTAACAGCTCTTAATTCAGTAATTTTTCAATCCATACTTTTTACGTGTCTATAAAATAACTGTATCTTAGTCTAAAATCAGTGAAGATGTATTGTTACTAAAAACTTTTATCAAACACAAAAATTCCTAAAATGAGATAAACGAAACAGAGGTCTGTATCGATTTTGACAGTATAAAATAAAGAAAAACATGTTGATTCCATACAGTTTTTGCAGTTTAGAAAACTTTTTAAGAAAATTCAGTTGACTTTTTAAAAATTTACTGAAAAAAGATTTTAACAGTTTAACTGACAAGAAACAAAACTTAAAAGACTAAATCTCTTTACAATTGTATAAAACACAATAAACATTGACATCTCTTTACCTCTAAAGCCTTACCAATTCCTAAATGTAAGAAATGTAAATATAACGTTAT
Source organism: Vesta saturnalis (assembly GCA_036346205.1). Lineage (NCBI taxonomy): Eukaryota > Metazoa > Arthropoda > Insecta > Coleoptera > Lampyridae > Vesta > Vesta saturnalis. Next base: position 103,697 of record JARFJB010002462.1, on the reverse strand, counting down.
TCCGAAAATCGCTTGTATCAGTTAAGCTCAAAAATCCTTGTAGTGGAGTTTAGAGCTGGGTTCGACAGGCTGATCTCATCGCCGAAATGACTGCAACTTATACATTTCCGCAGGAACAAGATCAGTCTGTTAACCCTGTTCACTATCCTGTTGTATGTTGCTGATGAAGATTACCATTAACGATCTTCCAGCCCATTCTAAACTTGATTTAAACTTCACAAAATTAAAGTAAGCACATCATAATTATTACGGACTGTTAATTTTCTGTACAAAAGTTCCGTTTTAATTACAACAGAATAAACGCTGGTTTATTGATTATTTGCATTAATGGTTGATTTTGTATCTATTTAATTGGTACACATTGGTTTAATTAATGGTTCGTTAAATATCATCACAATGGTTTTTTAACCTTGCTTTATAGCGTTTAGATAATGTGGAGCATCGGATAACAACTGGGAAGTGTATTTTAAAATTTAAATTAAATTTCCATACTAATTATTTTATCGGTCGTATATCAGAATATTACATGGAAATTTCATATCGCATATTCCACTCTATTAAAAACCATTTTTCTATTAAATCTGCATGTGGCACAAATTGCATTTGTACGTGTAGTTGTAGTTGCTAGCAAAAGCTCTAGTAGATTTGCTGTACCGGAAACAACTTAAACACATTTTTCAAAAAAAGAAAAAAGAGAAATCGTTTTTCTTACAGGAAATAAGATATTCTATAACACTCGCTAGCTAACAACTTACTTCTAACGTAAACTGTTTTTTGGAAATTTCATCTCTAAGAATTCATCCGTCATATTTTAAGTTTAAGTGATCATACAAATCATATAAATGCCTCCAGTTTACCATTAATAATAAAAAATAATGTAACACATATTTTTTTTTGGTGTTAAATTTTCACCTGGAAGTGGGATAACTCTGTTAGAACATTTTATTCACAATAACGTATTTATTAACCACACAACAATACGAGGACCTATATAATTATGTTATTGTATACACTGTATATGTAATGAACGTACTAAGAATGGCAAGTTTGAAATAATATGAAATCTTAAATTAGCACGAACTCATGTTTCCAAAAAGCTACAGCGGATTTGTAATCAGCGTTAGTTCCAGGTTGAAACCATACGTTCAATTTAGTTCGATTCTTCGACTTTGAGGTTGATTATTACTATTTGACCGATGGAAAATTCAATTGTGGATTCGTAATCAGCGGTAAACTCTAAGTTGAATTCATACATCGATACCTTACAGGCAAAACATCGTATGTTATCATCCAACAAATTTTACATGACGGGGGTTTTTGCAATACTGAAGTTATTTACAATCAGATTTTTATGAAACTTTGTATCTGACATTTACGAGATATTAACAATAATATAGATAATAATCCTGAATTATTTACATACGATTTAAATTCGGTGCTTACGATAGTTTACTGGTACGAATTATTTTTAAGGATTCCAGTCGTATTTCATACGACAGTTTACTGGATATCGTAGTATCTTCTATAAAAACATGAACAACGGCACTCTAGATTTTTATTTGATACTTTATTTAACAAAAACGCAAACATTTTTCTACTTTTATATATAAATAACAAAATATGTATCTAAAAGAAACTTAAAAAATAAATGTAAGATTGAATATAATAGTTTTCTTTCAGTGTTCCTCTTGTATCTCAACTTCGTCTTCTACATGAGTTTCAGGAAGAGTGTCTGGAATGTTAGTTGATGTTTTCATTCGTTATATTCTAAGTGGTATTTTCTGAGGATTATGTTTTTCTTACAAAGATCTTCTAAATTTTTTTGTGGAGCAATGCACACACTTTGGTTATAAAGTCTTTTGATTTTTATTTTTTATTTTTTTTTGGTCCACCATTCCTTACCATTTTCAAATCTGTACTGTCATATGAATAATCTATAATTATGCTAGTGTTATTTCTTTCAAGTAACACACTTCGTACCTGCGTCATCTTTATAGATTCTCCGTCTATATATGCAAACTTTCTGGAGCCAAGCATTTCATTTGATATAGTTCTCCAATTTAAAAAGTCCGCAAAATGCATTATAATAGTTTCTAGATTGCTTGGATTGGTTCTTGCGTTTCCAATAATTGTTTCCACTCGGATGGCCCATACGGTTCGCCTCTTAATAAAACGTTCAATCGTCGCATGAATCCAACCACGTGTATACGTGTGTCCCGGTAGTAGAAAAACAATTTTTATTGTTTTAACCCATTCGGTCACTGTGTACTACATGTAGTACTCCCAGTTTTATTTTTTTAAGAACGCTGCTCCATACAACACGCTGTATGAAGTACAGAAGCAGTTTTATCGTATTTCATACGATAGTTTACTGGCATATCATAGTATCTTCTACAAAAACATGAACAACGGCATTCTAGATTTTTATTTGATACTTTATTTCACAAAAACGACATTTTTCTACTTTTATGTATAAATAACAAAATGTGTATCTAAAGGAAACTTAAAAGATAAATGTAAGATTGAATATAATAGTTTTCTTTCGGTGTTCCTCTTGTATTTCAACTTCGTTTTCTACATCAGTTTTTGGAAGAGTGTCTGGAATGTTAGTTGATGTTTTCATTCCGTTATACTCTTCGTGGTATTTTCTGGGGATTATGTTTTCCTTACAAAGATCTTCTAAATTTTTTTTTTGTGTGGAGCACACATTTGGTTATAAAGCCGTTTGATCTTTTTATTTAAAAAATTTTTTTTGGTCCACCAATCCTTACCATTTTCAAATCTGTACCGTCATATGAATAGTCTATAATTAAGTTAGGGTTATTTCTTTCAAGTAACATACTTCGTACTGCGTCATCTTTATAGATTCTCCGTCTATATATGCTTTCTGGAGCCAAGCATTTCATTTGATATAGTTTTCCAATATAAAAAGTCCGCAAAATGCATTATAATAGTTTCTAGATTGCTTGGATTGGTTCTTGCGTTTCTAATAATTGTTTCCCACTCGGATGGAGTCCATACGGTTCGCCTCTTAATAAAACTTTCAATCGTGGCATGAATCCAACCCACGTGCATATACGTGTGTCCGGTCGTAGAAAAACAATTTTTATTGTTTTAACCCATTCGGTCACTATGTATACATGTAGTACTTCCCAATTTAATTTTGTTTAAACAACGCTGCTCCATACAACACGCTGTATGAAGTACAGAAGCAACGTGTAATCTATTTCGTATTATTGAATCGAATTTTGCAGCCATCTATCGCATTAGCGAAATTATCGCTATCACAGTTTTTCATTTTGCACGTTTTGAGCGGGATTGCGAACCACATTAGAATTGATTTGTTTATTGATCATTCCAAGCGACAGCCGGGGTTTGTAATTTTTGTAGTGCTAGTTTGAAGTGTGGTGAACATATAAACAATAATTTGATAGACTTTTAGTGTTTAGTTTTATTTTTCTTCAGGTTTGAACTTTGTACTACACTGTGACTCAAATATTATAATATTATTATTGATCCTAACCTTACTTTTTTTAGTTATAACTGTTATTATTAACAATTTCTGAATTGTAATAAAGCATGATGGATAACAAGCGTCCACAATCTGAAAGAGAATATTATGAGCTAATTGATGGTGGTCTATCGGGCATAGAATGTCTCAGTGATGATGATGACTACAGTTGGGAGGATGATTCTATTGGTGTCTCAGAGCCCCAAAAGGTAGTAGTTAATTTTTCTACTTCAGCAGTAAGATGATTTGTTATTATGTAGATATACTTCAAGAGAACGCTACCAATAGACCAGAAGCTCATTTTTTTGAAGGAGTCGGCCAAGCGGTTTATGAAGGCGATTCAGAAAGCGAAGTACAGCCGGATGCTTGTACCAGCACTTCAACAGCTGTATCGCCGACGAAAATTTCAAGTAACACCGCCAGTGGTGTTGATAAATTCATAAAAGAAAATGAATTAACTTTGAAATAAAATATTACTTGCCGAAGAGGTCTGATTTACCAGACACGGTCAATAAATTGGCACAAGGAAACTGTCACACATCTCGGCGAAGTTAAATCTCCTATAACAATATTTTCAAGATACATCACGGACAATTTGTTCAACGATATGTGTACTTGCCCAAATATGTATCACGTCCAAAATAACACCAGGCTTGAAGCAACAACTCCCGAAGTATTGAAAACGTTTGTTGGAATACATATAATGATGGGTAACCTGCACCATCCCATGGTTCGTTTATATTGGAACCCAAAGCTACGTGTTCCAATTGTTACAGATTATATGAACTTTAACAGATTTTCCACTTTGTGCATATAAGTCAGACAGGAAATGATAAAGACAGGTTTTTTAAAGTTCGCTTCTGTATGACTGCATTTGGAAGAGGTGTTTGGTACTACAATTGGAAACAAATCTGTGTGTAGACGAACAGACTATTCTACTAAAGGTGCAGATCAATGTCAAGCAATATTTCAAAGGCAAGCCGTGTTCTTGGGGCATAACACTATGGGCGCTATGCGGGTCAAGTGGTATTTTACACGATTTTATTTTATACCAGGGCTCAACAACTGAATTAGATCCACTTCACAAAAATGTATTCGGACAGAGTGCAGCAGTGATAGTAAAACTGATTAAAAGACAACCCAACCCAATCATCAGCTTTATTTTGATAACTATTTCTCAAATTCTCAATTACTACAGTGATTTCACAATCGAAACATATATGCCACTGGCACAGTTAGGCTGGAGAGGTTTGGAAAACCACCCATTTCTACAGAGAATGAGTTGAAGAAAAAGGAAGAGGTTGTTCCGAAGAACTTATCAGCGGTGATGGGCAAGTGTTACTGATTCGCTGGTATGACAACAAAATTGTCAATGTGAGGTCGAATTTTCAGACAGTTGGCTCGCAAGATATTTGTCAAAGATGGATAAAATACAATTTCTTGATGTCCCACGTCCAGAATGCATTCGAGCATACAACAGCCATATGGAAGGGTAGACAAACTTGACTTTCTAGTAACGATATATCACACATTTATTAGGTCCCGAAAATGGACATTACGCATGTTTCCACATATAATAGATTTAGCTTGCACCAATGTCGAAAGTTACACGAAGGAAGCTATTGTCTTCTAGCCCTTTCTTTTGATTTTTGAGAAATTCGTCTTACAAATGTCTTTTAAACGAATATGTTATTACACTGCATTGACTGCTCAATTTCTTCATAGTCTTCTAGACTCGCACATGACACATTTATCATTTTTAGGTACGTGAAATCCAATGTCCTTAATGATTTTTTTGAAAATCTTGTTACTAATCATGACCATTATTGACTTCATTAATCTCTCTTTTATAAATTTATTCTTATATGTCAATATCTTAGAAGAAATGATGAGTGAAACTGAGAAGGATATTGGAATAAATAGTAGAGAAACGGTAGGAAGGTTGAAAACGGCAAGGAGCAGGCGTAGATGAAATCACTGGTGAAATGCTCAAGTATGGTGGTGCAAGGCTTATACGAAGATTGTGTGAATTATTCATTGTATGCCTTATGTGTGGAAAAGTGCCGAGTGATTGGAAGAGCGCGATCATTGTACCACTGTATGAGGGTAAGGGGAACAAGAGTGATTGTAAGAATTACAGAGGAATAGGCTTGCTCAGCGTGTCTGGTAAAGTATTTGGAAGAATACTTATTGATAGAGTACGAGAAACTACACAAACTAAGATGTGGGATGTGCAAGGTGGCTTCATGCCAGGGAGAGGATGTATCGATCAAATGGTTGCTCTCCAGCAGGTGATTGAAAAGTGTTTAAAGGTAAGAAGTTGTACTGTGCGTTTGTAGATTTGGAGAAAGCATATGACAGAGTGAATAAGGAGAAGCTGTGGGAAATATTAAATGAATATGGCGTAAATATAGGTCTAATAAATGGAATAAGGACAGTACACAACGGTAGTCGGGCATGTGTTAGGATGAGAGGAGGTGTGAGTGAATACTTTAATATTGAGCAAGGAGTGCGGCAAGTTGTAATGGTTGGTGACGTAAATGTACGACTTCTGGTGTATGCAGATGACACAGTCTTATTAAGTGACAGTGCGGATGAGCTGCAAACCGCTCTAAGGAAGTTTGATACAGTCTGTGAGAGCATGGACCTAAAGATAAACATGAACAAAACTAAGATTGTTGTGTTTAATCAGAAAGTTGGAAAGGAGAATAGAGTATTTACTCTGCAAGATGAAATTGTGGAGCAAGTGGACGAGCTGGTATATCTCGGTAGAATGTTTATTGCAGATGGTACAATTGAGAGCGAGATTGGACGAAGGGTCAATGCTGGAAGAAAAGTGATTGGAACTATGTGCACGATAATGAGAAATGAAAGCATGAGCCTAGCTGCGAAACGAGCAATCTATAATGGCGTATTCGTCGCGTCAGTACTGTATGGAAGTGAGACATGGGTATGTCAAAAAGCACGAAAGAAAATAAATGCCGTGGGTATGAGATTCTGAGAAGCGCATGTGGTAAAACGAGAAGGGACAAGATAAAAATGAATGCATAATGACATGGGTGAGGAAAGATGATGATGGATAGATATAAAAGTTGTACATTACGTTGGTTTGGTCACATTGAGATAATAAACAACGCAAGATTAACGAAACAAATATATGGGTGAGATTAGGGGAAATGCCGGATATGGTAGGCCGCGTAAAACTTGGCTGAATGCAGTAGAATCTACGATAAAGGAAAGAAAGATAGGAGTTTTAAAACAAAAGGGCATGTCAGAGACTATGTATGAATCTTGGGAAGCTAAGAGGTATGCGAGATAGGAAAGCATGGATAAAGATTGTGACTGAAAAATAAATAAGAGCAGGATTGTTTTCCTCGCCTAGGAATGGCGTGAAGGTTAAGTTATGTATTCAAAAGAGATATTTTGAACTCAGTAGGTAAGTATTTTCAAGTTTTACCGACAATAGTAAGAAGGCACACTGGTAATTTTGATATGAAATTAATAACATTTATCCTTAGCTCATGACTAGTCTTGTTGGATGGCTCATATCCCCTTAAATCAGTTTTGGAAATTCTGCAAGAAGTTGGATTACATTTTGTGTACCTTAGGGTCATTTGCGAGATATCTAAAGTTTGCAATAGAAATTTTTGGCACACTTAATGTTCAACATTTTTCCATGGAATAAAGTAATTGTATGATTTATGTCTTCTGCACACTTCAGCTTCTGGTCTTCTCCTTCTTATCTTAATTTCCTTTATGCATGACAATAATCAGTCCTTTTGCCTTTGTGAATTACCTAATCCCCAGTAGAATTCATATACATCTTGACGAATCAGTTCAGGAAATTTTAAAGAACAATGATTGGGGAAATTATCTTCGCAGGGATTAGGTTCTTTTCCTTTTCTATAATTTTTTTCTACCGTACTAGACTTTCGTTTCAACATCTTTTGTTTCTTTGTAGGAGGATTACCCACTACTTGATATAAGCTGCTTTCGCTTTCACTCTCTTCAGAAGATGCTTTAGTTTCGTGGAAAGATATGTCAGATGAGTGACGAAATTTTCGTGGAGCGCTACTAATTTTATTACTATTATTCACATCAGATTGTTCAACTGACGAGGAATCATAATCCGCAATGTTTTTTTGAAATCCTTTCATTGGTTCTATTATGTGAGAAAAATCGTTGCCTTCAAGGCAAGCTACGCCTTCCATCTCAATAATAAAAGTGTTTTCATTAGTCAATATCGGTTTATCTACACATACTGAAAATAAATTTTCTATATTAATAACTTTGCTGCATTACTAGCTTTACAATATCACCAATTTTTAAACCTGTTCCGGTTTGACCTTCACCCGAAGTTTCATTAGAAATTTCAGTGTGTGTCACAAGACTTTATATCTTTTTGGCTCGTCTACTCATTGCCTAAAATTATAAGATCTTTATTTTGCTTTTGTTAGATGTTGTGCCAAGAACAGTTATAAAAAACTTTTCAAAAAGGCAATTAATGTTGGGTATATCTTAAACGAACAAGTGGCAAGCCAAATAAGTCGTGGTGAGATAACCACTGAATTAAATAAATCAATGTTAAAAATATAAATAACCTCATGTTTTAACGCACAGTAACAATTATTATTATTGTTATAATAAACGATTTGCAAATTTAGCCATAATCAAGTTTTCACTATTATTGTAAGCTATTTCGGATACGATCATTTGCCGGCATAATCTTATACAAAAGGCGGTTGCGATTATCCTAAAATATAGATTTCTACAAAATTGTCGTTTACGATGCCGGTAAGGTATCGACATTATACCTAGTGTTCAATTAGTAAATATACCTACATCAATATCTTTCGGTGGTCATAAATTAGTGCACAGTTTAATTGAATCATAAGTAGATACTGTATTTCACTTGACCCATTGCCGCCCACAGTCCTCATCTGAGAACATGCACGTTTTTGACTTGCAGAACAATCGTATCGCAACGTGGCGACGTGTTGTGCAATATTCTGTTTTGTTTCACTTGACGTGTGTCTGCTCAAGAGTTATTATTAATATATAATATTATTTTATAAGTATTTTATCGTTAGCTATTTCCACCATTTTACATAGAATGTTTTGTCATAAAGGTTTATGTTTTGCAGCTTAGGTAAGACATTTTTTTGCAATTGATATTTTACTTTAGAGTAATATATATTTAGTGAATAGTGTTTATTTGAAAAAAATATTTCACTCCCAATGGTACATAATATTGTTGTCCTCATTTGAGGACAATGGGCGTTAGTTAGTGAGAGTGTAATATAAGGTAGCAATAGTGAACAAATTGTTTCCGCAAATTCTGCACAAGGAGAAAATCTAAACTAATTATAATTATATTTTTAGGGTGAAAAGAAGAGAGGTTTTTAAAACTATGAAAGAAACCTTGGAATATTTTTATTCAGATGACGTAGAGAGAGATATCACATTGTTCCCCCCTGATCGCGATTTCGTCTCTGATGAGGACGAACTTGATGAAAATGAAACTGGAGCAGTACTAGTTAGGAAGTTCCTGATTTTATTGATATTCGAACTGAAGAATTTGTGATTTTAACGGCAGGGGGTGATATCCAGGGTGTTGAACAAGATATGCATCTCGAACCAACACTGGGATGGAGCAAGAAACCAAAAAAAATGAAAAGAGTACTGTAACAGAAGCAACATGGAAAAACAAAATCCTGTTTATAGTTTCAGTAGTGATATAGGGCCGGTTCTGACCCACAGCATACGAATTTTGCATTCAAGGTCAAATCAGTTAGTCCGTTGAGCACGTGCGAATTCCCTCGTTCATAATATAGGGCCGATCCTGATCCCCACGAGGAAGATATAGGGCAGACCCTGATCCACTAGAAAAGTATGTGAGAGAGAAAGAGAATGTTCACTGCCCTATGCTAATAAGTAGTGTGGTCGAAATCTAAAGCTTGAGTGTATCATATTGCAATTCGTAGTAAGTGTGTAAGAGAGACAGAGAGTTCGCCGTTTCTGATCCCGCAGTACTGCTCTATGTTATCGTGGTTGAGTCAAGGTCGAATAAAGTTTGTGTGTATTATATTACAATACTTCTTCTTGTATAAACCGCAGCGAGCTGTGCAATGAGATCAGTCAGTTAGCAAATATGGAGTTAGCAGTTTTAAACCAAAGGACATATTGCAAACCCTTTAAAAATGTATGTGACCTTGAGCTATCGAGAAGTGTAAAGTGGTAATGTGGCAGTAATTAATACTAAGTACGGTGAACGTTTAGTGATGGAAACAAGCGACTTTAAATGTGTATTACCTCAGCGCTTTTATGAGTATTTCAAACAAGAAACTCGAATTTAAGAGTTTCAAACGCTGCTAAACACGAAGGATGTGTTCATGAGTAGTTTAGGTGCAGCCGGGAAAACAACAAACATAAGATTTTGTTGCTAATAATTAACCAGAATCATAGGGTTTAGTCGTAGTGCAATTGTGAGCAAATAACCTCATGCAGGAAGCAATAAAATCATTCCTGGAACGATCAAAACTCAGAAGTTGACCGCTATGTATGGATATCCTACATAGTTGCAGTAACTTGTGCTGTTGGAGCTGTCAAAATAGTGATGGTAGTAGTAGTAGTAGTAAAGAGAAACAAGATGAAGGTTATCTTCTCCTAACACTGACTGGTCTGAAGATAAGGATGAAATGTATATACAAACAGCTAACGAATACTTAATCGATTGTGCTTATTACAAACTATCGAACGGTACTCATCCTGAAAAACATATTGAAATTGGATACAGTACACACCTCAACCTTGCACCAGGCGTGCGTATGGGGTATGACAACTGCTGTTCTTGCACATTCAATGCTCATAATGTAGAAGAACTATTCAATTTAAAGGATATAATAAGCTATAGATTGGAATTTCTTGAATCTTACAATCTGGCGCGTTTTTATGAAAATTTCATACTGCAAGTTGTTGACTACCGTCGTTTTCGTGAGCAAGAATTCCATGGTAGTGATGATGGCATTTATACAGACATTTAAGATGTTATAAATGCTAAGTATAATATTAATTCACATAACACTGAATGATTAATGGGAATATTGTATTATCGTCCTGCTTATGTAATATATAGCATTTACTGAATAAATAACTATGATTTGTTTTTGTATGATCTCGATTTAGGTATAAATATCCTGCTTTATCCATCTGGGTAAACAATGTTGGATAGGAAGCGAAAGAGTGCAGGTGGTGGTGGTTTAGTGAATACTTTGATCAATAAACTTCCCATTGAATTGCATTTACCTGGCTACCAGTATTGTGGTCCTGGTACAGATTTAGAAAAATGACTCGCACACGGTGACCCCGGTATTAATCAAATAGATGCTCAGTGCAAGCTTCATGATATCAGTTACAGAGATTACCGAGATTTAGAAAGTAGATATAAAGCAGATTAAATTTTAGAAAGAAAAGCTTGGGAACGCTTTAAATCATCAGACTGAACATTAGGTGAACGAACTACGGCTTTAGCTGTTGGTTCCGCCATGAGAGCAAAGAGAAAATTAGGAATGGGGTGCACGCGTCGAAGAATGGTAGAAATTTATTGCATTTACGAAAAACAATATTTAAAAAAATTAAACCTAATGGAAACTATACAGACAATAAAGTCGGCACTTTCAACGGCAAAATGTGTAGAAAAAAATTTGGGGGGCAAGAAAAACCTTAGAGTTCCTACAGTAATCCCCTTGCCTAAACAAGGACGGTTTTACCATTTCTTATTTCGTTATTCGCAGGCTTATCGGCAATCGGTGCTTTAGCTGGCGGCGCATCGGGGATTGCTAAAATTAAGCTAAAAATGCCAAAAAATTGCAAGAAGACACCTCATGTCATAATTACATGATGGAATCGATCACTGTAGGCTCCATAAATAAGAAAGGCGTCGGCGCAGTTTATCTATTACCATACAAATCTGGTGGTGGTGCGCTATACTTAAAACCGTTTCCAAACAACTGAATAGATTATGCGAAAGACCGTTAACAGATATTGATTTAACTGAATACGTAAAAAATGTGCCCTACTTTAGGGATATTTTTATGAAAGATGGCATGCCTAAATTACGATGAAAAATGAATCTGGAATTATTAACTTAGATAGCCAAAGCGGGCCAGGTACGCATTGGGTTTGCTGCAAAAAGCGAGGTAAAAAGGTATGGTATCACGATAGTTTCGGTAATCCTTAACCACCAATCGAAGTGATTGACTACTTTCGGAGATGTAAAATTCATTATAATTACAACCAACATCAAGAATTTAATATTATTATTTGCGGACACCTATGCCAACAATTTTTATATAAATAATCGATATGTCAAATTTTCTCAGTTATGTCCATAACATTCAGTTTAGAACGGCTAGCCAAAACTTCTATCCACCGATAGAACTAGATTTGGGTAGAAATACGTTATCGGATTGGTTGAATTTTACGGCTGCAACATCATTAGAAACATTTATACAGGCAACGATAGATTTTAATTTAGAACAAATCCGTCTCATTTGCGGGTGATTAATATTCCGCACGGTGCATATGAGTTAGATGAAATTAGCGATTATGTAAAGTCTAAAATACTTAAAGCTGTTAGCATTAGAGCAAACAACAATACTCTTAAATGTGAGATAAACAGTTCATTTGAGATTAATTTTACTAAAGAGAATAATTAATTAAACACTAATCTACACATAGAGTGCAATATTGTAAAGGGATCTTATCGAAATCCAAAACCTGCAAAAGTACTACATGAGATTGACGTTTCAGTCCCACCCGGTTAACGTCTAGATAAAACTCCCAGCAATACTCAATATTTAGAAGTGAACATCGACATAATTAGTAATATAACAATCAATTTGACTAATCAAAAGGACGAATTAATAGACTTTGGTAAAAGTAAACCATTCACAGTACGCGTAGAACTAAAGAACCATGGGTCTGTAAATTAATCAAGGACTAATTCAAAATTCATATAAAAGACATCATCCCTACAGTAAGTCAACCTTCATTGCGGTTAACATCTGCAGAGAAATACTTTTTAACGTCGATTGATTTAAAAGTTCTCAGCTACAATGGCCGAATCATTAAACGTCTTTCAAAACGTACATTTTGATGATACTATAATTAAATCAGATATTCACACTTACCTTCCGTATGGATCTTCTAAATATGGAACTTTCAAAGAAAAACGCATCTTAATTCAAAGTCAAGATCTAATTACGGCTACCTACGATAGTTTTCTGTACATAGAAGGTAATCTTGAGTTCTAAAGAGAAGATGAAAGAAAAGCAAGCAACTTAACCAATAATTTCCCCAACTTTCTTTTTGAAGAAATTCGTTACGAGTTAGGTGGTCAAAGAGTGGACGTTTTCCGAAATCCAGACATAGAATTCACACTGAAGAGATTTGGGGTGGTCGCCAAAGAATGAAGAACCATTACAAGTGGAATTCAATGAGCAAGATGGCGAAAAATCATTTACAGTATGCATAACATTGAACCACAAATTTGGAATAATGGAGGATTATCGCCAAGTAATCGTGAATATGCGTCAAGAGCTGATTTTAATTCAATCTAGAAGAGATGCAAACTGCTACTGTGGTGACGGTGAGGAAATCACTCTAAATAAAATTCAATGGAAAGTACCACACTTAACACTTAGTGATGCCCCGAAACTGAACTTGCTTGAATGAATCGGTGAGAATTCTATTATTACTGTTCCATTTCGTCAATGGGAGTTATATGAATTACCTGCTTTAAAACAAGCAACCTCAGACATATGGCCAATAAAAATATTAACGCAGCTGGAAAAACCACGTTGGACAATTGTTGCACTTCAACAAGGTGAAAGATACACAAAGCCAGCAAGAGCCGGAAATTTTGATCACATGAACATCAGAAACCCTAAAGTACATCTGAATTCTGAGTATTATCCATGTGCAGCAATGCATTTGAACTTCAGTGCTAACCAATACATACCTGCCTATCACAATTTTTTGAAATTTATATGTGACTACTATGGCGAAGATGATTGATACAGATGCATTATTCAACTACTCCGAGTTCAAATCATGTCCAGTATTTGTAATGGACTGCTGTAAACAAAACGAATCTTTAAAAAACTCAACAATAGGCATCAAATTGGAAATGAAATCTCTAACACCTTTCGATAATGGACTCGTTGTCTATGGTCTTATTCTCCACAATGCTATCGTGCAGTATAGCTCACTCACTGGAGAAGTGAAAAAATTATAATATACTCCCTGTATGTCTAGTATATAAATAAAAATGCAGTAATTATTCGTTTAGTTTTATTTCATCCGCCAAAGATGAAAGTAATTGCTCAGAAACAAAAACTTCCAATTCAAAATCATGAGATTGATGAGGAATAATCTAGTACTCCAAAAGACGGCGATTTACTTCCTAATAGTATACGCAAAATTATATGCGGTCTCTCCAATTGCGGTAAGACAAACGCAATGGTCAATATGCTTACTGACAAAATGGTTTGAAATTTAAACATGTACACGTATACTATTAAGTCATTGAATCTAAACAAGTACAAACTTTTACGGAAAATCTTACTCCCAATGAAGGATATAGGTTTAGATTTTAAACGAACAATAATGAAAGGTTTTGATGACCTTTGGCAAGCAGATCTAGCCGAATTTAACACATATGCTACACAAAATAAGGGCTGCAAGTATATATTAATGGTTATCGACTGTTTATCGAAATACTTGTGGACTAAAGGATTCAAAATAAAACCGGGCATAGAAGTTACCAAGGACATGTAGACAATCTTCAAAAAAGGTCGTAAAACTACCAATTTGAAGACGGATTCAGGAAAAGAATTCTATAATGAGCATATTACTAAACTAATGCAGCGTTATGGAGTCAATCATTACTCCACCTATAGCACAAAGAACGCAGCAATTGCGAAACGTGTTATCAGAACCATTAAGTCTGCTCTATATAAGTCATTTAGCCTACAAGGTAAATACAAATTGATTGATACAATTGACACCGTAACGATGGATTATAACAATCGTAAGCATAGAGCTACAGGAATGAAGCGCAAAGATGTCGGTAATCATACAAAGCTGGAGGCTTACACTGACAAAAATATTCGATAGGAATCGATATTGTGTTGGTGACAGTACGAATCAGTAAATTTAAAAATATTTTTGCTAAAGGATACACACCCAATTGGTCTAGTGAACTATTTAAGATTGTGAAAGTTCACATTACTACATATACATGTTGGAGGATATGAAAGGTGCACCTGTACTGGGAGGCTTTTATGAACACGAATTACAGAAAACAAAGTATCCCGATGTGTACCTGATGGAAAAAGTCCTTCGCACCAAGAATAATAAGTTATTCGTAAAGTGGTGGGATTGGATGAAAGATCATGGATCAATAAAGACGATATGTTTTATAAGTAGACATTTAACTTTGTGAAATGAATTACTAGCCATAGGAATAGTTTGTAACTTTTAGTTGAAATAAAAACGCACATAAAAGAAAATTATTGTATTTTATTTTTAAATATTAAACATAAACAATGTAGTTCCTAAAATTTCATAATCTTACATAGTAAACCTAAAGTATTTCTATAATCATTTAAATTACTGGATGGCCATATTTCCGAATCAGGTCCACATGTCCATCCCAAACAGGAATTTGTATTTGTTTCACCATTATCGATGTTTTCTAATATCCAGTAGTAAATTTTGTTGTGCTCCTCGTTTTCTTACGGTTGAAACTTATATGTGATCTTTTGTTCTAATAATATTTCACTCAAAATATCGACGCACTTGTAGTTAGCATAATATAGAGAATATAATAGAGAAAGTGTCTTTATAAACAATATTTTCTAAGCTTGATTTAACACTTGTTGTTGAATCATCAACTCACAATAAATTGTATACATACATTTCAAGCAGTAACCTTTATCGGCCCACAACTTCATAAAACTTTTATTGGTATTGTCTAAATTAATTTTTCTGTCAAATAACGTCTTAATAGTAGCTTCAGTTGCACACTTTGAGTTTATAGCACACCAGTCACAACACTCATCAGGAATAACAATACGTGGCATTTTTCATTAAGCCGGGAACTTTTTTATTTGCTAATGGAAGTCCAAAGATATTGTCAGGACTATAATCAGATGTATCGAATTTATCAATGTCTTTTAATTCATTCATATATATATATATATATATATATATATATATATATATATATATATATATATATATATATCGAGAACTATATGAGACTATCTGTATCCGTGTAAACTAGGTAGCGTGCAGCCATAATGAAAATTGTATAAAAAAGGTTTTGAAAGGTCTAAAACGCTGGAGCCTGCATATATAGGTTTGCTGAAATATACTTCTAGCCTATTCATTTGAATGATAAGCATATCATTGCTAAAAATTGTACAACTATGAAAATTTGGTTTTGATATGTAAGCACGAGCACCATAGCGAGCATCCCATTTCGTTACTAAACGTATATCCTTATGTTTACATAAATTTTCCATCAGTTTCCCAAAAACACTATTAATCATTCATTTGTAGAAATTTTTGTGAAATTCTATTTGATACTGCTGGCGCATGGCGGTGTTTAAATCGATATATTTTTTTAACCACGGTGACTGTTTAAATCGTAATATACGATGTACTTTTACCAACTTCAATCCATATTTTAAATATACTTTTAAATTTCTGTAATGAATTACGTAATTACGTACGGGTGGAACCATATGTTCGGGTGCCAGCAGTAGAGCACTGTGACTCTTATGTAATTCTATGGGATAGTCTAAATCATACTCGACTATATAACCAATTTCCGAATGATCGGGATGGTTTATTAAATCTAAAGTTTTAAAATTAGCTTCATTAGCAAAAGAAAAATCGTCAAATTGTGATATGGCGGCTCCGGATAAATTATGTACGTCGCAGCACATTAAATACACACTTTCGGAAGTGGTATCAAATTTTTCTCTCATGTACTTATTGTTAGCCTTATTCTGATTTCAACATTGAGCTACACCACCTCTAATTCCTCTTTCAATAAACATTAGCATATCAATGTCTGTAAATAGTTCTAAATTTTCTTGCGTAATTTTAAGCATAGCATCGAATGCTAAACCGGGGGCTGTATAATAGTGCAGGGGATCAGGTTTATAAGTACTTAAACAAGTTTCTCGAAGGTTTTCGAAAATGTCAGCTAAAAGTAGAACGTTCGTTTTTAGATACAAATCCGACTATTCCCCTAAAGATCTAATATTAAATTTGTTCCAAAAATTAAACGCATGCGCAAAACTTGCATCACTGATTCCCTCATTAGTCAGATGACTCGAAAACGCCTCCTTGGGAAGGAGCCCACCCTAGCTCAATTTATCCCGAGTATCAATATATTCATATGGAAACACGCCTTTGCGAACTAGTACAGAAAATTCTTGATCATTGTTACAATTAGCGCGGGTAATCATTTTTTTACTATTTTCCAAACAGTTTTGACAATTTTTCAATACTACTGCTCATAAACCTGAAAGAGTCTAAAACTAATCTAAACTAATTTTACTACCTTCTATTACTTCTTTGTTTATAGGCAGAAGTGAAATTGAACCGGAAATAGTAGTCAATTCCCTAATTATGAAATGTGAATCGTAACCTGATAAATTATGTCATACAACCGGTAGAATGTGTGAGTCTTTAAAGTTTAGGTTACAATTCCGATGTGATGCGCCTAGAAATTCTCCAAATTCAGTAAATGTGACAAACCATAGCGCTTTCAAATTTCTCGGCCTGAGTGAGGCTTAAAGTATCCATAGGAACGATTTTATTGATTATTTCGGTAGTCCAATATGCAATACTGTGAAGTTCTTTAACAAATCATTAAATTCAATCATTTCCTCTATAAAGTCTAAATCGAGATAAAGAATCATTGTATGAACACTTCAAGTAGTAAGCAATGCTGAAGGGTATGTTTGGAGTGAAATAGAGTATTACTGTCGATGTCTGTTAAATTTGTACACTTTTCTAAAATACTTTCTAAATCCTCAAAAATTGCAAACGGCACCTTTTCTTGGAATGCGAAATTTTTGGGCTGCAGAAACATTTCTACTTCGGTAGGTAGCTTGACAGAGCATCGATTAAGTTGATGACAGCGAGTAACATGTTTTTATAAAAGGTGATCTGAAGAAAAGTGATTCAAACATTGATATAGTCCTTGTGCTCCCTATTCGATAGTTGTTTAGAAAAAAAGAGCTCACATATTTTTGATCCATGTGAAATGATAAACAGTAGTATTTTTTGTAGTAATATCATCAGGGGCTTGATTATTAGCAGAAAGTACTAAAAGATTTATAGGTTTCCAAACACTATTTTGATTTTCACTTAATACAAATGGTAATATACATTTCCCTCGAACGCGAAACAAATTAATGGAGAGGCCGTTTAATCTTTCGAATTTTCTTACACCATCTAGTTTAATGGGGAAGTGAATTGAATCTTCTAAAATGAGGATAACTTTGCATCCTTTCCGTATGACGTCGCACGGGATATAATACTGAAACCGCAGCTAATAGGAAGCAATACTCATCGTCACCTTTAACATTCACTACCGCATGTTTTATTGGTATGAAGTAGGAAACTTTAACGTAAGTTGAAAGAACGCCTCTAAATGGAACATAACTATTAAAATTCACCTGTAAATGTAACACTTCATGTAATTCCCAACCGGAATCCCTTTCGGAAAACTCCTCTAATCTTTTTTGTAGCTTATAATAAACATATTCATTATCCCACACACGTACATTGGTCGCAATATCGATGACGTAATGTTTTGTGGCAAAAGTCTTCAACTCGATAACTTGATTTTGAGGGTGCATAAAATTGCATGCTAAAAGGACATTCACCTTTAGTATCGATTGCCTTAGCATTAACTTAACCTTTCGTGCGAAACTGTTGTATGCATTTTGTAAAAGACTATAATTCCTGTAAGTAATCTACCATTAAAGCATGAATCTAGAGAGAACCAACCTAATTTGCGTGTACGTTTTTTAGTGACAATTCCACTGCTTTTTTTCTCCGAAGCGTTCCTTAACCGTTTAACTCTCACAAGATAACATTTTAGCAATGATAAATTGCTTTCGATCTTAAGCAAATTCTCATTTGTCCCTATATACATTTTTTGTAATTATATCTTGCAACATCTTAATATTAGTGCTAATTGTACGGGCGTGCTTTACAAATTCAATTTTTGTTTTCAACAATGGAATAATACACCTTGTTAGATTCACAATATCACCACTATTCGGTATAACCCTACTCATAGTTACCTTCAAAACTGTATCCAATAATATGAAAATAGAAATAGTTTAGGTTTACGATTAAAATTCTTGTTACGACTGTAATATATTAAGTGGTATAAAACTACTATTTATCTGCTTATGTAGTCATGTAGACCAGCATTCAAAGTCAAACTGGTAACAACTTGTTGCAAGAGCCTCAGACATATGCATTCATTGCACTTTCTTTACTGAGAATATTTATTGCTGATATCACGTCTGCTACTCATGATTCTGGAATACTTTTCACACCCCTTAGATTACGATGCAAGAGACTCAGACAGACGCATACATTGCACTTTCGCTACTGACAATATCTATTGCCGATGCTACTCATGATTGTCGCACGCTTTAGATTACACTGCAATAGCTCCAGACAGATGCATACTTTGTAGCGTTTACTGACTTCAATACATTTCCCATGTCTTACACTGTCGATTATGCAGTAATGGACTTCTAACAAATATCTATTGTAACTGTAGAAATACTTTAGGTTTACAATTAAAATTCTTGTTACTAGTGCAATATACTAAGTGGCATAAAACTGTTCTTTATCTGCTCATATAGTCATATAAACCCGCAGGTCAAACTGGTTATAACTTGTTACAAGAGCCTCAGACATGCATATATTGCACTTCCTTTACTGAGAATATCTATTGCTGATATCACGTCAGCTTAGGAATAAAAAAATGATCAAGAAGAAGAGAAGAGAGAATGAGAGAGAATGAAAAAATAATTATATATAGATATAATATATAATAATATATATATAAATGTATTTATATGAGTAGTGATATTTTTCATTTACATAAGAAGATAAAAAATGACAGTGTAGACGGACACGTTAGGCATCTTAAAAGACGAAAGTGAAACATTATTATGAAAGGGAAATTGATAAGATGGAATGAATACATCAAACAATTGTTTTATGAGGACAGATCCACAACGTATAATATGGTCAGAAGACGAAGGTCCAGTAATAAACAAAAGCGAAGTTGAGCACGCAATTGTAATAACAACAGCTAAAAAAAGTCTCCTGGGCCTGACGAAGTGTACAACATGTTATTAAAATTACTAGATGGCAATGCCATGGCTATATTGGTAGAATTATTTAATAACATATGGAGAACAGGAATAATACCATACGATTCGATGATATCTACACTTGTTGCCATTTCAAAAATACCACATACAAAAGATTGTAACGACCATGAACAATAAGTCTTATGAGTTACGTACTAAAGTGTTTTCCTCGAGTTACACATGATAGAATATACAAATACACCCATTTTGGTATTCAAATTTTACAGAGATTTTAAGTAATGTTTGTATAATGAACATAAACAACGATGTATTCGGATGTTTTGTAGACTATTCAATATATTTCGACAATGTAAAACATGACAAACTTGTGAATATACTATATAATTTACAAATAGATGATCAAGACATTCGTATAATAGCAAATCTTTATTGCGCCCAAACAACTAAGGTAAAGGTAGAAAATACTCTATCTGAAGAAGCAGAAATAAGCAAGGGAGTAAGGCAGGGTTGTGTGCTGTCACCTCTCCTATTTAACATATCCTCTGGTATCTTTTGAGAGAAGATTTAGAGGAAGAAGTATGCAGAATAATAGTTAACGGTGTTTCCCTAACAATTTAAACCATTTGAGGTATGCGGATAATACTGTGATTCTGGCTAACAACATTGCAGATTTACAAAGAATAACAGAAAAAGTAAAAGCAGTAAGTGAAACATATGCTATTAACATGAATATCAGTAAAACCAAACTTGTAGTGTTTATAAGGAATCGTGCGCAGTCTGTGGACTTGTATATAAGGAAAAAGAAAACTGAGCAAGTCCATCATTATAAATACTTAGGAACGCTAATTAACGAAACTGGATAACACAGACAAGAACTGCTGTCACGCATAGAACAAGCACGAGTGGCCCTTATCAAATTAAAAAAGATGTTAAGGGTGCCTGATCTGTCTATCGAGATTAGACTAAAAATGGTTCAGTGTTATGTATTGTCGGTTCTATTCTATGTGATGTGGCACTTAACAAAGAATAACGAAAAGAATACAAAGTTTTGAAGTTTGGATCTATAGGCGATTACTACGTATATAATACCGTCGACCGCCATCGAATAAGTAAAGAAATGGAATTGCTTTTTATAATTAAAAGACGAATACTCGAATACCTGGCCATATTACACGCAATAACAAGTATCAGATATTACATACAGTTATAAAAGCAAAAATGAAAGGAAAAAGAATTGTGGGCTGGCGACGAATTTCCTTGTTACGGAAGTTATGAGATTGGTTTGGTATGACATCAGTTGAACTGTTCAGAACAGTAACATCGAAGATAAGAACAGCAATTATGGTAAGCAACCTCCGCCGGAGAAGCTAACTAAGAAGAAGAAAAAGAATTCGAATTTAAAAAAGTATTGTGCACAATTCATAGACTTCTAACTTTCATATATTTTCATTTTTTTTTAACTGATGGTCATATTATTTAAAGCATTATTGCTGGTTCAAGTCCCTGGTTTATGGGTGATAAGGAGGTTGGTAATGGAATTTATTGGTTACATTAGGCTTTATTTACCAAATATTGTGTTTATAATTTGAGAAATACATATGATTGGGCAAAAGACAATCCGAACACAATGAGACAGACCAACCTTTAGTACAAATTTCCTGTAAAAGTATGGTCTGCAATTTTAAACAATTTTCTAATTGCACCACAAATCTTTCATCTCTATCTAATAATCGAATATTTAGACCGTGTCCAAAATAATTTGCCAGTGCTTCTCGAAAATATGAACATAATGAGGCTTTGTTCAGGCACAAAAGCTGCATTAATTTAACAAACCCTAATGTCAATTTAGAAAAGCAAAAAAAAAACAGTAAACAACTTTCAACATAAAACGTTATTAAATTTAACAGAACCTATTTAAAACAATTTGGTACATTTCTCTAAAACAAAAGCAGTATCCTAATTCCAGCCCAGTCTAATTATGCTAATCTTATGTCTGGACACTAAATATCTAGGTGATTGAATATCAACCATTTCGTAAATTACTAATTAATGAAATTCCAACAAAAAAACTGAATTGTTCATTCATAAATAATTATCCTTAATAAATAAATAATCCTTACTGTTAAAAGATGCCATGTTAACCGTTAGGCAGTTATGATTTTAAAAAAGTTGTTCACTCTTAAATTTCTTGTAATTTGTCTCTCAAAATTAAGTCTTTAGAAGGTTTCACATAAGACTAACTTGCGTGCAGCTGTTAACTTGTCTATTAACACAAAAACACTTAAATTAAAAAATTTGAAATTTTTCGATTACTTGAGTAACCTTCAATTAATGCAACGGTCTATTTATTTTATCATCATTAATATAATGCACACGTGTACGTGTTTTAGGTAGTTTTTAAATAAATTAAGCCACCCACATACATCCAAGAGAACGATCCTCCGTGCAATGATTTGGAAAGTTAATTAATAAATTTGAAGTATTGGGAAAATATCTCTAACGTGACTTATATTAGTTAGTCTTTTGCAATTAACTGAAATTAGAACGATAAGGTTCTTTTTCTTTGTTTTAATTTCTATTCGTAAGTAGGGCAAACGGGTGGACTTGCCAATTATGTGATGGTGGGTATAGGTACTGAATTTTCTGTTTTCTCAAAGGGGAAAATTCTCACATGGCATGCCCTTATACGGAAACGATTTATTTTTTTAATGCTTTGACTGCTTTGTTGTTAGCTAGATGGTGGTGGTGGAAGAAAGAACGTTACCGGGTGAATTTCTTATCTTGAAAGGGGTGTATAGGGTATTTGAACTTGAAGGAACGATTGGTTTACTAAACGCTTTATGTAGTCTGGTACTAAAGAATGCTTGACAGAAGAACATTTCTTTAACTGATTTTAATGTAACGCGTAGTGCAAAAAAGTTAAATTACAAAACGAGCAATTGCAACGAGTGAGGTAATTTTAGTACTCATGGTCTGGAACTTGATGAGAGGTAACAACTATGTACATCATGGTTTAGTTGCTCACTTTCGATTCGTCAGTAGACCTGGGCCATAAGCTCTGTTGCATTTCTGGTGAACGCTGTGTGGCCGACATAACTTAGCCAAGCAACCTTTTGTCCGACGTTATAAGTAGATAACGACTCCGACAATTAAGGTGTCACCGTTTCGTCTATCGGGGTGTTTGGCAGATGAAGACAATTTGTGCGACAGCTTGTCAATGTATACAGGAGAGTTAGAAAAAGGCCAGTAAACACGCCCTCAGTATCCCGTCTTATTGTTAAATAGAAAACCGCTGAAGGTGAGGACGACTTCTGGTAATGGCAGTTCGGTCAGAGATTGGATATTGCGTGTATGTGTGTGTGTGTGTGTGTGTGTGTGTGTGTGTGTGTGTGTGTGTGTGTGTGTGTGTGTGTGTGTGTGTGTGTGTGTGTGTGTGTGTGTTTGTGTGTGATGTGTGTGATGTGTGTGTGTGTGTGTGTGCTTGTGTGTGCGTGCGTGACGAACCTTCAGGAATCGATATCTCAAAAACTGTAAACTGTTGCATCAAAATTTGGCATAAATGTTGAGGATCTAAATGTCTAGACCGAAGTAATGATTGGTGGAGGTGGAGCTACGGGGAAAGAATTATGAGGATCAAATGTAGTTTTTCTTTCGCCAGCAATAACTAAAACCAGCGCGTGCATTCAAACCCGACACAAGTGACCTACATGTCTAGACCCTAGTGAAATTTCATGATTGTCCAGCGTTTACGAAATAATAAGAATGGCGTCAAAAAAACTACGTAAAATTTTTGGGGTGAACTGAGCTAAAACGATGCGCAAACGTATCAAGAAAAGAAAATTTCATCGTCTTTTCCGTCATTATTTAAGATCAATGGAAAATGGATCTAACTAATGGTCTCAGAAGCTCACCGGGTTAGGATGAATGCAATAAACTGCAGGATACTAGTTTGAGCCTCGAAAAAGGTACACTTTTTTTTTAATTTGGCCAACCTTTCAACTAAAAAAGTTACAAATATAAAAAGTTATAATATAAATCTAATAAATCTATGAAAATATTTGATGTTTGACTTTACCATTACTCCCTTTTTGATTGAATTAACTGAAATACTCGAAGGTTGAAAAGTTTTGTGAAGGAGTGATTCAAATTCCTAAGCAATTGACTCCATCTTTAGATGGCCATGGTTTATCCGACAAATATAGCTTCAATTTTTTTTTAATTTAACGATAACTCTATTTTGTTCGAGGTCTCGTTCTGTTTTTAACATGTTTTCTATTAGATAGCCTTAACCTATCAAACATATCTTATGAGGGATATTATGTTAGTCAAATACAGTACTTGTACAAAAAGAAGTTAAATGATAAATATTAGTAAATACATAAATAAAAATTTTCATCGCGCATTTAATAGAATGAATAATAATTTTTAATTATACTTACTTTTTAGCTTACTCCTTCATAACAAAAACCTATAATAATTTATTATTAGTCAAGTTGCTTTGGAATGTGTGAATCCTTGCGATATTGCAGGCTCACATCCCATTAATATAATTAATTTGATTATATTTAGAATTTACATCAGTTCTACATAATAAAGATAAAATTTACATCGATGGCTCAGTTGGGTTGAATAGTACTCTAGCAAAATACATGTCGTAGGTTCAAATCCTACTCGAGGTAAAATTTTATTTATGTATTTAATAACATTAATAACAATTTTTAATCACATATTTACTTTTAAACTTATTTGTTTATAACAAAAACTTTTAATAAATGTATTTTTTGTGTGTATTAAAATAACTAAATTGTGTAAATACCAAGAACTAAGAAAGAGAGAGAGAGAGACAAAAGTGGATAAAGATAGGTTAGGATAAGAGAATAAAATAAACCTCTCTCCGTAGTATTATTACTTACTTTTTCCATTTACTTGCTACAAGTAAGTAAATGGAAAAGTTGAATAATTATACTAAGGAGGACATTAGTAATTACAAAATAGCGCTTATTAATTGAACGATATTTGAGTCATAAATGGTGTTGCTTACTTAATGAATCCATCAAGAATTGTTCTTAGATAACCCGTTATGCACTGAGAAGCCTTGACATTATACATTATACAATACATACATGACATTAAACTACCTTTTTCAAAAAGGCGATTACTACATTGGAACGTAAATCTTCCTTTGTCAAAAATACGACTCTCAATTAGCACAATATTTTTACTATTCTACGTTTGAATGTAGAAAACAGAGTGATAATTTATTATATTGACAGTTCAGTAAATAATATTTTATAAAATATCATTGTTATGTAACTTTGGTTGTCCATAAATTTTTGATGGAGGTCATCTAACAAATAAAAACTAATCTAATGCATTTATAATTACCATTTTTATGTTTTGTCACAAAGCCCACTGTCTAGATCGATATTTAACAGTATCACTTCAGGAGAAGAGAAGATTATTTACTTCCCTATATTATACACACATACTACTATAAAGAAATTGGAAACATTGTTCTAACGATACAACTTGAACGCGACTTAGAAAGTACAAAAAACTTTATTATATTGTAATAATTGTAGTTTTACTTATACAGAACAGACGAAACAGTATTTAAATAAAGAAATAAGGCAACACAAATACTGAATTAAAAATTGACATATGTCAAACGTTGCACTCGATTTGTACTGCCACTTTTCCTCATTGGCATTAATTCCTCTGACACTGCATAAATCCATGTATTTTAGGACACTAGTTAGTGTTGTGGTATTACTGAAGAGAGACGATAACGAAAATTACTTTATCAGTAAATTCTCAGACTAGAAATTCCTAATTTTCAACGCATTGACCGTAGCTCAAACCATAAATATCCACTAAAATATTGAATCAAGTAATGAAATAGACGTAAAATTTGGAATTAAAAAGAGAAAGAAAAAATCCTAATCCTTTTAATGATCAATTTTCCAATAACCTTTGTTTTATATTTACTTAAGATTTAACTATACCATAAAGAAATTTATATCTAGGATATTCTCCAGGACCATGAAAGTAATATGATCCGATAATATATTTTTATTGTCTAATAAAATATAAAATGTTATTTTATTATTACCTAAACATATTTTTTATGTACAAAAAAAAAAACAAAAGAAGAAACTTTAATTTGATTGCCAAACTTTTAGTATTTGCTCATAATTTCATCTCTTGATCCGAATTTTCATTTTTTATAACATGAAAATGAAGGAAAAGTGTGTTCACTTTTATAAAGAGTAAACTAATCTTAAGATTTTGAATACAAAAGACTGAGTATTACGAACAACCACTCACTTGCTCCGGATAATTGCATCTGGTTTCCTCGTTTAATTTAATTATGTTCACTGCTCATTTCATTTTGTCTGTACTTAACTACAATTTATAACATGGCAAGGGTATTACAAAGGTTTCGGGTCTTTAAATCATTTTCGTGATATACTGCTTAATTTTTTACGTTAATGTTCATGTGCTTAAAAGCTTTGTGCGTAAGATCACCATTTCAGTTAATTTGTAGCTATTCTATTTAATATAGCAGAATTTTTGCTAAGTGCGTGTTATATAACACGTGATCGTCAAAATACTAAATACCATAATTTGCAATCTTGCGACGTAATGAACTTAACAAGATGTATTTGAAGAACTCTTAATTTCTTAAAAAGACTATTGAACGTGTAGGTAGCCGACCACAAAAATGTTATTATTGCAATAAACAATTGTCAAATTAGTAATTAGTGCATTTTTAATATCTTGATAATACGTCGTAAATTGCTAATGTTTTCGCAATATTTTATTTTACGTATTTTTATGTAAGAAATGTGGGTAACTGATATTTGGCTAAGGGTTGAAAAACACATGTTGGGGTTTAACCAACAGGTGTACGCTTAAAAAACTGCATCACTGAAGGGGCGTAACGAATGATTGGAATGGATGTTACGGACGAATGCATATTTTTAAAATTAAGATTTCGTTCTATTAGGAATGCGAAAAGTGTTCCCACGAAATAATTAATTGTTTTTTTAATTATTATTTGCATTAAAGGGGGTTGATTTTCGGGAATAAATATAGTTAGTTTGAAGGTTTGATTGGGCCGGATTGCTCTTATTGTTTTAATTAGAAACTCCCGTTGCAAATTGTTCGGTATGTAAATATTTTGCCGTGTACCTTTTAGCAAAACTAAAACGCTAAATCGTTCTTTTCTTTTAATGAATGTTTTAATGTAAATTTTTTCAAAAATTAATCGACGCGGCACCCAGTTTTAAACCGCGTATCTTAACTCGTCGTATTGGTGGCAAAGTGTTTAACTAAAGGGAATATATTCAAGTGTAAGTAGTTATTTTTGAAAGATCGCAGCAGATAATTTTACAAGCCTATGTGACGTATTAAAAGTCAAACATTGCCTGGCAAAGGTATCTCATTCGCACGCGATCACATTAAGTTGAAATCTGTTAAAACAAATGACCGTACAGGGCTCCCTCACTCTTGTATTTGAGTGAATTAGCATTATTGTTTGGCGTTTATATTTATATTTGTGTAGGGGTGGGCCTGGCGAACTAGTACAGGATACCGCTTGGTTATAATTGTAAATAGGCAATTAACGAGGGTGCGTTTTTTATTATTTTTATTGTTGTATAGATGAATGGGTTACCTGAGGAAGGGGCGCTGTATTTTTTTAACGCACTCAAACTTATATATCGATGACGAAGTTATGATCTATTTACAACTTACCCTTGTAAGGCTTTGTTTTAATGAGTTTTTTTTGTGTAAGTTTGTTTAAGTAGAATTGTTTGCTTGCGAACGGATTTTCTTTATATATAGTTTATTGTAATTTTACGTATGTATTTTGTGCTTTATTAGTCACTAAATTATGTGTATGTGTAAATTTCTCACCTGTATTTTTTGTTTGTCCGTGCATTTACCTTATTATCACCTGTACAATTTTCCTGTTGTATTTTATATGTACCGTAATTTGCCTTATTATTTTATGTGTTTAAGACTGGCATGATTGGTTTTGAAGGGCTACATGTTTAGTATTGTGATTTTTATTCTGAGTTATTTGACAAAATTGTGGGTGTGACTACATGTTTATTGTGTTTTTGTATAGCTAACCTACTTTTTTGTTTATTTTTCTCTTAATGTTATAATTTTGTACGCACTTTAACCTGATCATTGATGGTTCTTTCCCACAATATTACATTAATGGGTTGAGCCATCGTTGCGCAAAGCTCGTTAATTTTAATTTGAGTAGTTTCATTTTCTTACCTGCCCCACATGATGCAACACAACCTCATCCAGCCTATATAATTCAAATAGCACAACGTACCCACCACTTTGATCAGATTTGAGGTACTCGCAGACTTGTAAATAAATTCTAATCTTTTAAGTATTGGCAGTAGAGTCAAGATCAATCACTTAGAGAATGGTTTTGTTCTTGAATTTGCATTCTTGCAAAGAAGTTCAAATTACACTTTTCAAGGTAGGGTACCTAAGGGACGCTACAGACGTTGTAATTAATTTCACGTTAAGACAAATTTATCTACTTCAAAACATCCGTGAGTCACTCCATTTCTTGTGCATTGTTAACTGCATTTTAACCTCAATCGGTTTATAATGTCGTAAAATTGGATATTTTCCATTCCAATCAAACTTTGTGTTATTCGTTTGAAAAGCGATGGAGTGAATAAAATAGATTTGAGTAAAACTTTCTTTACTGATTGACAAATTACATTTTTTTCATAGAACTTTAGTCTAATAGATTGCATTGAAACTTTAATGATTCCTAAACGTAACCTCATATTTTCTTACAACGAACTTATATTTCACTAAGGTTGATCATCCATTGGAGGTTTAGTCGCGCGACTGAGGGTAGCGCGTGACTAAGGGTAGCGCGTTAAGGTCCATATACAAGCGAATTGTGAAACTAAGCGACTATTTTCATCCACTGCAGGCGAATCTACGCTACTTTAGTTCGCGACTGTGGTCTGAACAAGTGTTCATTGTGAAAGTAATGGAAAACGGATTAGCAATGTACCTTTTGGAGAATTCCTACACGAGGCGTTTGTGAACTCGTCGGCTTAAAAAAAGACATTCGTATTGGGTGAATGGAAAACTTAGCAGAAATAATTCACTGGGTGAGTTCTCAGTTATTATCACGCGCCTCTCTCTAGCTTCCTAACCTTATGAACCGATCAGCACGCAGTGGTCAGTTGTAATTTGTCTTTGCCAGAGTTTGCGTAAATCCGAATTTTTAGTAGTCAGGCCTGGTGCAACCAAATTATACATTACATTCTTTTAATTCAGTGCGACTAAATTGTGTAGTATATTTTATCACTAAGATTGAGTAGTTTTAAACAATTATGCTCGCTATAGAGTAGTAATATGCTCTAAAAATATGACAATTATATATTTTAACTATTTTTCAAGATATGAGATGGTAACGCCCTCTTATGGGGTTTACAATGGTTTATTTATTTAAGAGCTATATGCTGTGGGCCTGGCATAGCTTTCAAGTAGGAATATTTTGGGGAGATCCTTATTTTATTAAAAAATGCAAGATCTACTCAAAACCAACGGTTTATTCCCCATTAAAAATATTTTACACTTAATACTACGAAAATATATAACATAAAACAAAATGTTATTACAATGGAAAATGGAATTAAGTTCCTCAGGTAGCCAAGTGCGGCCCGCCTCTATGCAGGTGGCAGAGTGGCTTCTGTAAATCAAACAATTTAAAATACAAGCCTGGGTAGCAGGTGCAATTCCTTTGTGCGGTGATATTAAATCACTTCTATTTCCGCAAATCAGTTATTCAATAACGTCAATACAGTTACAATTTCTTTCAATATAAAATCCAAACGCTCGTAAATGTGAAGGGTATTTTATTGTTTTCTTTACCTGGAATTTTGTACACAATGGCCTGATAACGATGTGCGGTTAAAAGGGCAATGAATCTATAAGTAGGTCACTGTGCCGTCCGTGTCGTTGCTCTCTAGCTTTAAAACGCTTATTCACCAAATACTGGATTAATTTATACCCTATTTTGATTTCAGGGTGTGTTAAAATTATGGTGTTTGTTTATACAATAGAAGTAACAGGACAGGTAAACTTTAAAGTTGTATACGATGCTGGTTTAAAAATGTTTAAGAAACATGAAGATTTCTTAATTAAAATGTTTAAACACGAGAGTTTTTACGTGCTCGATTAAATGGGATTTAAATAGATATCCTTTTTAAAAGAATTAAGTTGTAATTTTTTACGTTTACTCAAATTGAAAGGTTTTTAATCTTTCTTTCGGGAAGTAGATATCATTTAAAAAAAGTTCACTTTCTTTCTTGAAGCGGTGGTTGGACGGCATTAATGTCTGTATTTTAGGACGGGTTTCTAGTGGTTCTATAAAACAAATCTGACCGAAACAGGGATCTGGATGATTATATAATCTGATCTTATGCCTTCGGGTCGGTCGTGTTAAAGTCCGCACTAGTTGGGAAAATGGATATTTGTTCCATTGTGTACTATTTTTACCAGTGAAGCATGGCGCATTTGATTTTGGTTGGTCTCGGATTTCTCAGTGTCGCTTTTATCCTCGTCATCTTCTTCATCACCAGGCTCTTCATCAACAATATCTACTTCTTCTAACAAACGCAAAAGTCTTTGCTGCTCTTTTTCGTACGGACAACTTGTAAAGATTCAGAAATCTGTACAAAAATTCGCAAACTAATGATTTATTTTGTTTAATTCTGATGTAGAAAATGCTCCGATGTAGTTAAAGTAATAATTAAGTTTTGCCCCTTCTTCCGTAATCGGTTAAGATTTCAATGCAAGTACTTCCACCAGAATCTCGCTTCATTTTGACCCATCCCGTCCGACCGCGAAATTAGGTCAATATACAATCACGTTAGTTAGTCCGCGGGCTATACAAGCAGAACCGTGAGATCATTATCTTTTCCGCTGCTATCCAAAAGCAATCATCTTTCGCTGCCGTCCTGAAGAAACAATCTACCTACTAAGCAAGTAACTTATAATTTGCTTTATCCTAATAATCTGACCAGTTGGAAAGATTTCCTTTGTGTCTTTGGTAGATTATAAATCGATCTTGCCTGTACATGCATACACAACACTGACACTTCCTCTGAGCGTAGGTTCGCGGAAAACATGTATACCATACACAAACCCCTCTTTGCTGTTAGGAATGTACCTCAAAAATACTGAGGTTTCCTACGAGAATTACTCCCTAAGGCGTAGGCATTAGAGGTGGTTCTTGTACCTGTGTTAGTTCAAAATAAGTATGCTTGTTCGATCTAGCATTCCTTCTACTATCTAACCCATGGGGCGTATGGTCCGTTGCGTTAGATATCCCTTCCTAAAAACACCTTGTTACAGAAGCAAACATAGTTTTGCACTTACCAGGCGTAACAGACGTAGCCAAAAATGCAAAACACCTTTAGATTTCTGAAACCTGTCTTTTCTGAAGAAATGCTCGCTAGCGTAGTGGAAAATACTAATATATATATATATATATATATATATATATATATATATATATATATATATATATATATATATATATATATATATATATATATATATATATATATATATATATATATATATATATATATATATATATATATATATATATATATATATTATATATATTATATTATTATATCAAACTACTTTACACTGAAAATTAAAATAATAAACTGGTGAATAATAACTATTCAACTACGTAATTAAATGTAATATTTAATTATTCTTATCCGTAATATCATCATCAACAGGCCTTTCATCACGTTGCTTACAACAAACATTAGCAAGGCTTAGGCATAAATAATTGTAGCACATTTTGCAATGGTAACAAATTTTACTATCCCACTTAACACATATTTTTACGTTTTCTACCTTCTGGACGTGGTCGTTGTTCTGAGAAATTCCGGCAGCCTCGTGTCTACGATTTCTAACCTCATTCCTGGTTGGTCCACTGGCCAACTGCATCAAAAACTTTCTACGTTTCATACCCACACTGGGGATATTTGATGAAAGTATAATGTGAGAATTGATTCCTGCCATATATAGTAATGAATATAGTACAGCCATAGGCGCACAATCGTAATTGGGAGATAGCTCATCAACACCACTTTTTGTTTCATTGTAAAATGTTATTATACTCGGTTTAAAGCTATCTGCACTTCTAGGATCAATTTCATGGTCAAAATGCATGCTGGACAATAGTAGTATGTTTTTCCTTTGCGTGGTACGTAAGACACCAGAGCTTTATTTTTTAAAAAACGAACATACTTGATTTGACCGGACGGTTCCTTGTATATGTATATATATATATATATATATATATATATATATATATATATATATATATATATATATATATAAAACGTGCCCAAGATAAGGATGAACAGCACGGGGATCTTGATAACGGTAAGAGATAGGAAGGGGGTTAAATAAGAGAAAAGTTGTATAATTTAACTAATAATCACGTGTAGTGTGATCATGGTCACTTCTTAAATTCTATCAGATGGCGTTTTCAAATTTTTCGTCTCCGAGGAAACCATCATCAACTTGTAATGATCCTAGAACATTCTTACATAAATAAAAAAAATTTTCCTTTCCCAGAAATAATTCTTATAAAACCTTATTTTCTAATTATTTCCACAACTGCTCTATCATTATTTAAAAATGTTATCAGTTGCTATCATGTTTGCCACTCTCCAATTTCCCCTATATATACCAGATCCCTAGCTACACAAACACACTTATTCTACTTACTTTGAGTTGTCCTGACTTATTTACATTTATTTACCAGACCAGATACAAACAGACTTATCAACTTTATACCTACACCTTACATTTACTAATTTGTATAATTTCTTACCTTATCAGACGCTTATTCTCACTTATTTTCAATGATTTCATTTATTTACATATTTACCTGCTCTCGCCTGGTTGCCGGAGGTACTACCCCGTATTATCACGTAGTGCGTTCGTTACCACCCTCAAACAATAATTATATTACTCTTCAACGAAAGAGAAAAATAATTTAGAAAAGGTTGTGATTTAAACCATCACTAATGGCTGCTCTACACCGATTTGGGTTTTTATATTGCAAGCACAGACCACATATTTACCTGCTCTCGCCTGCTTGCCGGAGGTACTACCCCGTATTATCACGTAGTGCGTTCGTTACCACCCTCAAATAATAATTACATTACTCTTCAACGAAAGAGAAAAATAATTTAGAAAAGGTTGTAATTTAAACCATCACTAATGGCTGCTCTACACCGATTTGGGTTTTTATATTGCAAGCACAGACGTCGTTATTTCAACGGAGGTTTAGGGCCGGAACAATTAGTAACATCTCTGTAAAATAATCAACCCTAAAGCATCTCATTATCCCTATAGAAGGTGAACGGAGGATTAATTCCCTAACGCTACCATATACCCACCTGTGCATCTCTAGTTATCTACCCTGTATATACAACCCCTATTTTACAAATTAAAGCGTTTCACACCTCCAGGTCCATATGACCAACACATGTTATATCTAACTAAAAATATATAAAATTAGATTCACTTGATATATACTGGATTAATCCTTTTGCACACAAACACACCCAATACACATAAAAAAGAACTACTGGTCTAATTAACATTTCCTTAATTTCATTTATAATTAAATTGCACCTATTGTTGATACGTATTTTACAGTTGTAAATAGAGAGGGATCAGTCGGCGGCCAGTGCCGTCCCAATCCGGAAGGATTACAAGAATTATATTTTATTTTCTTTTTTATTACCTACCGGGAGTATTTTTTATTTTATTTGTTATTAATAGTTAGTATTCTTTTTATTTTATATTATTATTTCGAATAAAACCTGTTTAATTTGAATATTTCCGAAGAATAATTTTATCCACAAAATAGTGAAGCAGTTTGAACCACAGTCTTGGAAGTCTCAATGCTCAGAAGGGCTACCAGAAATTTGTTTTGTAGACGAACGTCACAAACTTTATTTTCTTATATCGTCGAAACCAACAAACCACCCCGTATTCGATAGTATTTTATCATGTAAACGGTGTAAATGGTATAAAATGTAAATAATATAATAAAGTAATAAGAGTAAAAGTTCTCCAAAAACAAATCGTTAAACTAACTGGAGATACAAACCATTCACCACAAATAATGCCTTTGATTCAGTCGGTAGAGTAACGTAGGGTGGTTCAATCTTTTGATTTGCTTAATTACCTCAATTTCTGCTTGATTACTTCCACTGAACATCAACATAATAACTGCCATGTAACACTAATAAAAATGAATTACAATAAAAATTTTATCAAAATGTAAAAAATAAAAAATATACAAACTATGTTTATTAACAGTTAAAATGACAGGGTTAAATAAAATAGATTAAATCCATTCACCAAAAATAATGCCTTTAACTCAAATCGGTAGATTAACGTTGGGTGGTTCATTCTTTCGATTCGCTGAATTAACACCATTTTATGCTGTTACTTCCACTGAACATCAATATAAAAAAATTGCAATGTAACACTAATAAAATGATCTCGGACCCCAAGTTATTTTTAATAATGCTCGGAATAACTAAACCGAGGTTTACACTAAAAATTTTATCAAAATGTAAAAAATAAAAAATATACAGACTATGTTTATTGACATGTAAAATTAGGATTATATAAAATATATCTTAAAATTCTAGTCTTATACTAATAATCATTAAATATAAATACCTGGATAAAATAAAATACTTCTTGAGAACCCTGGTGTTATAAAAAATAATGCAGAAATGCAAGCCAAGATGAGGTAATCCTTGTGTCAATGTTGCGCCATATAATGCAATAACAATGCTTTTATGTCGTCAACCACACCCAAACTGGAATTTTATTTCTTATAAATTTGTCTTCTTGAAATTGAATAATCCGTTTAATGCATTTTTTTGAAACTTTCAAATATAAATTGCAATCATAAAATGAAAGGGTAAAAACAGTAAAATTAAATGCGTACTTAAAATGTAATTAAAGTGTAAATCAAAGTAAAAATAAAAGGAAAGAAAGTAAAAGTCCCTGAAAAGAGCAAATGTTTTAATTTTTGGTATAATGCGTTAAAATATCTTACCATCAAATCAATGGCACTTTCACTAAATTTAGGGGAAAACCCAAAAAATGCTTTCTGCACACATAACATTCATCAGGAAGTGAAAAAAAAATGGATGCTTTGAAATTAGACGATGTAGTCGTGCGCGAAAAGATTTAAGTCAATGATGACGCATTGCGCGTACATATTGAGCAGGAAAAGTAATTTAAAGAAGTGGTATATAAACCATTAAGAAGATATGCACTATAAACCCTTAAAAGATATGCAACTTAAGTTACACCGAAATGCAAATTAAGTTGCCTACCACATATCTATAATGCAAAAATAATTAAAATTTTTCTTTTATTTACAACTGAATGAACGAAAGACCTAAATTACGGTATATTTTAATACAACTCAAAATGGGTTGTTACAATTTTTTAATACGAATTTAGCCATGTATTGGGATTAATATTAGTATTTGATAATATTTTTTTATGTACAAATTTAACAACTCCAATCTTTTAAATGTATGTAATTAAAGTTAACTTATTACAGTTACAGTTACAGTTCAAATAGGTTGCCGTTATTTCTGACGAAATTGTATTAACTGCTGCCATAACCATGAATTATTTGACAATATTCTTTTGCAACTAATGACAATACTTAATAATGTTTAGTCTTTGCTATAATGAATTTTAGTACGCAATGAATTTAAACTCGGTTATCGCAGAAACGGCTGCTCGAATCGACATGTACAAAATATACATGCATATCCGAGAATAAGAAATTTGATATACCGAGGGAGAAAAAAGTTATAGAGCTTTAAATGTAGACAATGGGCTCTAGAAGATCAAATCTAGTTTTCTCATCATAGAAAACCTATAGGCACTAAATTTCATGTAAATCTTGTTATGATTAAGATAGATATTTAAAAAAGAGTAAAAAAATAATAATAACTTTGACACCCTGTAAACTATTAAGTTTTGGACTAAAGTAAATTGGGCTATATCCTCATTTCAGGAATTTGTCCCAATATTTGTACAGACTTTTTTGAGACACCCTGTATATGGGGTCGGGGGCTGCGTGCATGCGTGTGATTGATATTTCGGGTGCGACATCTCAAAAACTTGAAAAAAGGTCTAGATATCTAGACCAGAGTCTGCTGGGTGTGGAGTAAGAAGGATAAGTGTGATTTTCTTTGGGTCACGATAACTCCAAAACTTAATCATAAGCCTAAATATCGAGGCTAGAGTGGGTGTTTGTAGTTGTGGCGGTATTAGGCGGGTTGCAGAATAAGGAATAAGAGAGGTGTATTTGATTTTTTCGACCGAATTAATTCAATAACTTGAATTGGAATTTTATTAAAACTTGCAGCGAAATTTGGTAGGGATGGGTGCAGGTGTTACAAATAATCAAGAAAATTAAGTGCATTTTGGGTGAACGAAAATAAAATGCGTAAACCACACAACACAATAGAATAAATAACATACTCATATAACAAATTGTATCAATATTTTAATTATTTTTTAAACGATATCTCATATTGCTCATAAAAAGATGATTATCTTCCTAAGTTGCCATTAAATACTACATCCATTTAGCGGCTGGTTGTACTAGCTCAGTTGGTATATATCTTTGTGTCTAAATGTTATTGCCTTTAGGGGATAATGAAAACCGGTTCGAATGTATTGTATATTTATAATTCCAGAGTATTCTATATTTACTTTTCAATTACACGCTTTTTATTGAACAGACTTAATATCCATGGTGATGTTGAGTAGATTGACTAATATTTTTATGTTGTTTAGAAGATGCAAGAGTTACATTTATACACGTTTTATTTTTCAAGGACTAAACACGTTTATAAGTAAGTGCCTATATGAAAAAAGATTAAAGATTATGTTCTAATTTTAAAACGTGTACATGTGCCTATACAAATAAAACCTTAAGTGAAACAATAAACATAAATGAAGCATTAATGACGTTTTATCCCTTTAAATACGTTACATTTAGCTGAAAACAATTCTGGTGACAAAATGCAATTAATTTTTCGCTCATAAAAATTACATTAAAGAATAGTAGTGAAACATAGAGCCATTAATTAAGTGTTTGGCATGATCCAGGTTTAACAGTAATACTGATAACGTTTCCATTTCTTCGGCGAAATGTATTTATTATATGGCAATATCTACAATCATTCTTGACAATCAGAATTAGTATATAATGATACTTAGCATTAATGATACCGTATATTCACTTATACATTTGTTCGATACGAGTCTAATCTTTCACGGTTACTGAAATATAGTTAAAAAAATTAACCTTCAGGCTATATCTTAAACTATGGTTTAATCTTCAGGGAGTTCTCCATTTCCGATATAATTCCTGAAAAAATACGTTTTCTTTTGGGAGTAGTATTTACGTTCAGTAAACGCAAACAAGATGGTTTTTGATTGATCTCTAACCAACTAGAACATGATTTATCAAATACAAGTCATTTAACACTCGCTTCGCTTGTCCGATATAAACCTTTTTTTACACGCGTCTTAAACTACTAAAAAAGATATCTTTAAATCAATATGATCTGATTATACTGAAACAGCGTGTAATGTTTTCTATATCAAAATAATACAGTATATAGTACGTGCCGCAGGTTTTGGGTAATAAATAAGAATATGAAAGCTGGATCTGTAATATTTTTCGTTTTGCTAGAGAGAAGCTTTTTCTTTATGTATATAAGAATATGAAAAGAAGTAATGTGAATTTTAAACAATTCTGTTATATTTATTTGCCTTTAAATTTATGAGAATACAGATTTATTTAGTAATCTTAATATAAAGTCAGAGAAGTAGCTTAGTTTAATTGTTTGAACGATAAAATACAAATGAAAAATATTTTCGAATACGATACAGCTGAAATATGAGGGTATTAAAGTGTATTGTAGGTTGTTTTTATTAATGAACAAAATTAAGTTAATTATTAGTTTTGTCCCATTTATAGTGATCGTATGATTATAAAGATATACA
Organism: Vesta saturnalis; assembly: GCA_036346205.1. Taxonomy (NCBI): domain Eukaryota; kingdom Metazoa; phylum Arthropoda; class Insecta; order Coleoptera; family Lampyridae; genus Vesta; species Vesta saturnalis. The sequence goes on along the minus strand of JARFJB010002462.1, from coordinate 65,573 downwards.
AGGTGTGCGTAAAACGAAATGTCTTAACGTTTGAACTACAGGATGGTAAAGCTCTACCTCTACGAAAGAACCTTAATTTCATTATAGACTTTATTGTAACGCCTAAATATTATATAGAGAGCGGATTTTATGCACTATAAAATGCCGAAATATGTGCATATATATGCACTTAAAACCTTAAAATATGCATTAAAATGCATTATTAATTCAAAATATGCAAAATATGCATAAATATTGAATCTTCTATTTACCTGTGTTAATTACAAATTATAACATTAATATATAAAAAGTATATATGCTTGTAATTTTTAATAGGATAAAGATAAATTGCATACAAACTTATTATTTTAACATTCAAAATTATGTGTTATTTAAAACTACATATTTACTTATACACTATACATTTATAAAACTGCACCCTGTCATTACTACTTACAAAGCAATTATTATTTTAACATTATTTTAAAATTATGTGTTATTTAAAAATTACATATTTACTTATACGCTATAGATTTATAAAGATTACACCTCTCATTACTATTTGAAAAACAATTTATAACTAAATATTTTTCCAAGTTTTCGGGCAGAAAATGTTGGCGTCTGTCCGATAGTATGTTTTTGTACAAAGAAAACTTCTTTCTACATCCACAGAAGTTATGGGTGCATATTTTAATGCGGCTAATATGGCCAAATCTAAATTTATAACAAGATCATCGGAATTTTCCTCAAGTTTCAGAACTTTATTATTAACTTTTAGTAACAACTGATATCCACTGTTTTTTGTAAAATTTCATTTAATTTATTAGAAATAGTTTTACCAATATTTCCTGAAACAGCAGAAATCAGCTGTTGAAATTTATTAATTATTTGCATAGATTCATTTAATGACAATGTTTCCGTTTCTAATTTAGCAATGGTTGAACTTACAAAATAGTAATTTGCTTTTATAAATGCCAGCTCATTGTGCAATTGTGTTTTCTTTAAAATGGATTGAGCTTTTGAACGTAAGTACTTGAATTATCAGAAATTTCTAAAACTAACTCCTTTATTTTTCCAAATGATCTGCATAAAAAGAGCTGCATTTAACCAAGTACCCCAACGCGTAATCACAGGCTCTGGTGGTAGAGGAATATTAGGTAACTTTTCTTTGTACAACTGAATTCGTAACGGAGCTTTTAAAACACTTTCTTTATACTACTTATTAAACTATCTACTAATGCAAATTGATTACGAATTGTTTCTGCTACTGTATTAATACCATGTGCGAGATATGTTACATGTATTAAATTTTCATAAAACAATTTTAATTGCTGTCCAGCTTTTACCATATACGGTGCTGCATCAGACAGCATTAAAACTATTTTATCTGTTGCAACAATATCAGGAATAAAAATTACATGAAAGCTTCGTTTATAAAGCGAACTATTGTTGCATGATTGGTTTTCTCAAGAACTTTGGAAGCGATTAAATATGATATACTAGACTGCGCATCACTTAAATAACCAATAATTAAATTTGCAACATATCGCCCGCAACAATCTGTAGTTTCATCTACTATAAAATAAAGATATTTATTTTTGTAATTTTCTTTATATGCCCCATAGTTTCAAGATATACATCATTAATATACCTTTTTCGAAGCGTGCTTTCATCTGGCACTTGCTTTTACTAATTTTTCTAAAATGACCTAAAACTAGGATTTTGCAATTTCTTTAATGGAATATTGGCTTTAACAAGTGCACTACACAATTCGAAATTAAATTCCTCTTGTACATTTCTTTTGGCCGTTTCTTGAAACAACGACTGGTGCAAAGGTGTCTGACAAACTTTTGTTTTCTTAAATGTTTCTAATTTTCTTTTATGAAGAGAGGTTTCAATGTGCTGTGTAACTTGAGATTTCCTTTCGCACATGATCTAAGGAAAAATTAATTTTAAAAATAATTATCTAATTGCGTTTAAAACTGATAAAACGGTGAATTCAATAACCTACATCAATTAATAAGGGTTTAATTTCCGAAATCAATTAAAAATATGTAATGGTACTTACTATGTTTCCACAGGCTATGCAAAACACTTTTTCATCATCCAGACGTAGCTCGGATATATTTTTATCCATACTTGAACTAAACTATTTTTAACTTTCGGCATCCTGAAGTTCACTTAACAAAGCCGTACCATTCAGTTACGTCTTCGCCCAAAGAATGTTTAACATTTTGCATTTTGTCCGTTACTCTCAAATTATTTTCAAGAAGGATTAACTAACTAAACACTTACCTTGAAAAAGTCCAAATAACTTTAACCCTTGATTGCGGGAATTTCAATCAATGCTTTAACTATCTACTTAGGTACCATTGGAATTTTCAAATACTACGAAATAGCGGCATTGAAACTTCATAATCCGGAAGTATTAACGTTGCAATTAACTGCAGGTAATAATCTTTCTTTAAACCTGTCTTATTCATATAAAATACATTTCTTAGTTAGACACAATAACAAAATTTAAAATAAGTTAGAATAATGCATTTTAAAGCGAATTTGGAAGATATAGAAAAATGCGAAATATATGTTAATTATGAATAAAAGGCAAAATATGCATAAAATTGCAATATATGCAGTATTTGGCGAAATATGCAAAATATGCAAAATTAATTAATGTCAAATGATTGCATTTAGTGCAATTCGTCTAAAAACAAAACGATATTCTTCAACTATAAAAATAAGCGATATGCATTTTGCATAAAATCCTCACTCTAATTATAAGCAAAATAGAGGAATTCAACACATTTGTAAGAAACCCAGTACAGTTGAGTCAAAATATCGTTCAAAAACCCTCTAGAAGGAAAATGCGCTTTAATAATAATAATAATCTTTATTTGGTATATATGTTACACCCCATATATGAAATCAGACTGTGTGTATACGGTCCAGACCGTTTCTATACGGCCTACATTTCGTCGCCCGTTTAATATTAACTTGATATTTAATATATGGACTAGACCGTATATATAAAGACTACTCAGTTTCAGATCGTATGTTCATAACGTCACACACGGTACCTTCACAAGATTTACGAAGTGTATTATAAAAAAAAACAAGTCTCTTGTTGAATTCACTTAATTTTCATGTATTTTGGAACTTAATTTTTATAAAAAAATTGAAATAAATCCACAGTAACCTAGGTTACAGTAGATTTCCATTTTTTTACTCTTTTTTATTGGAATACTTTGCTTATGACGCATAAAAAAACCAAGGCTGTGTTGAGTTTACTTAATTCGTAAAATAAAATAATACCCAACAGAAGCTGATTGTGAATACATATGGTCTAGATTTAGTTGGGCCGTATGTAAATTGACTAGACCTTTTATACATGGACTAGGCTGTGTATGAAACAAATATTATTCTGCATACGGTCCAATGTCTGCAGTCCTTTTATATACGGTCTAGGCCGTTTATACGCAGTCTGCGTTATACATACTGTCTGTAACATATACTTTCTATATTACATGTAATTCAATGATATCAATAATTATTGACACATACGCTGTTATGAAACATGATGTTAGGCACCATTTGCCGCAACATATATGACAGTGCACCCATACCAAATATAACCTCACAATTGACATTTGACTGCCCAAATTATTCAAAATTATGCAAAGAACAAAACGTAAATTGAAACATGATTAACAATTAACACTAGTAAAAGGGAGACACCATTGTCACTTTTTGACATTGGGAATTCTCAATGTCACCCACGAGGAGAACGTATTTTTGATCTTGAGGTTGATCTCAAGCCTGGTCTTGGAGTTGACCTTGGGCTCTGCCTTGGAGTTGGCCTTGTGATTTTTTTGTACTCTAACAATGGGGCACTAATGATAACTTGTAAGACAGCTAAAAGAACTTGTGTTAAGGTCTGCATCTTCTTGTCGTAGCTCCTCTGGCTGGAAATAGTGTTCTAATAAGGGCCCTAGTCTCGCAAGGCAGGTATAGGCAGCGTAAGGTATGACTAAAAATTAAATATGAATAAACATGATTAAACCATATTATTGATATCTTATAGAAGCAGATGGCCTTGATACTCCTGTTAGAGTTAACGTACGTTTATGTTTACTTCTATCTATCTCACATGAAGTTTAAATGTCTTTCTGACCTTGATAACTTTTTACTTTACAGTGGGATTTTATTCTTCGTAATGAGTTTATTATAAAGAGACTGCATGATTATACTAAAAATGTGATTAACATTATTACAGGTAGCGTAAGACTAAAAGCTAAATATGAATGAAAACGATTAAACCGTATTATTGACAGAAGTAGATGGCCTTGATATTTTTTAAAAGTTAGCATACGTTTACGTCTACTTCTAGCTATCAACATGAAGTTTAAAAGTCATTCTGACAAAGACAACTGTTTGTGCTTTACATTGTGATTTTCTTTATCGTAATGAGTTTATTATTATAAAAGAAATTATCCAATTAGCATAAAAATATTAAAATTATTACAGATAGCTTAAGATAAACCTAAGAATTAAATATGAATGAATGAGAATGATTAAATGGTATATTATAGAAGCCGATCACCTTGCTATTTTTTAAAGTTAACAAAGTGTATGTCTATTTATATCTATCTAACATGAAGTTTAAGTGTCATTCTGACAAGGATGACTGTTTTTCTTTTATATCATGATTTTATTTTTTGTAATGAGTTTATTATAAAATAGATTGCATAGTTGTCCTAAAAAAATGTTATTAAAATTATTACATTTCTTTTACTTTACATTTGTAGGTTGCAACCTTGCCTATACACGAATTTAAGAAAATGATTTCACGTCGAAGTCAGCCATCAACGGTCCTGTGTGTATACAAAGTTACTTTTAAGTTATTTTCACCTTTTTATTTTACCTATATGATAAAATTATTTTTATAGAATGCAATTATTATTAAACAGTTATACAATTTCATTAATATGAATTGGAAAGTAACAATCGCCAATTGACATCGTGTTAAACTAATGTGTTTACAAATATGTTTAAATTTTGCTGCTGCGCAATACATTAAGGTCTAAACTTAAATATTAGGCGAAATAATAATTTCTACCCTTATGCAATAGCTCTTTTTATATAGACAGATTCTCTTTCTAAGCGGCCAGCACCTACACATTCGAAAAAAATTATGCCTGATTTATCTACATGTTCAATTACACACATGTACTTCACATTATATGGGTATTGATCAGCTGGGGTTTAATAGCTATGCTAATTAGACACTTTTAAATTTTCTAATCTGAATTAAGAGTGACGTAATTTAACTTATTTGAAATTTCTTAAATTACCTGCTTTCAGAACGACCCTGTGAATACTACGCACACCTTTCAAACCTTCTTTCTCGTTCTCAGAAGCTGTAATGTAATTATCTTCTTGAATTTATCTTTATCCGATTTCGAATCGGTAGTACGTTTTCTAATGCACAAACAGGGCCCTAATTCTCTCAAAAGGCAAGTGTAGGAACTTGGGTTAGGGTCTGCGCCCCTTGTCGTGGCCCCAATCTCAATCAATCAAATTATAACTTACAGCTTGCGAAAACCAACCACAATTCAAAAATACTTACATCATGCAAAACCAGCTCTCAATTCAAAAAAATAAGTCTGTTTTAACTTACAGCGTGCAAAAAAAATAGCACGGTTTAGGTTAGGTCAATACTCGCGTGCGGATATTGACCTATCCTAAACCGTGCGTTTATTAATCTAACCTAATATTGTACGACTATTGACCTAACTTAAACCGTGGGTTTATTAATCTAACCTAATATTATACGTGTATTGATCTAAGCTAAAACGTGGGACGAGAATTATTCATAGTGTACGCTTCTTGTTTCTGTAACCACGCTCTAATATCTTCCCTAAAGGCATGTTTATAAATCTTAGCTCCTTTTTTGGGAAGGAGCATTTCTGCTAAGACGGCTGTAAAGTCCGTTTCGGCTCCAAACTTACTCGAAGCTAACCGATTGTATCCGAACATTGACGAGTGCGCCCACGCACAAGACCCAAAACATGCAATATTCTCGTTTCTCGAGTTTCGCTCATTAAAGTGTCATCAACATCGAGTAATCCAGTGAGCATTATTATTATTATTATATGTTATCTTGTCTATGAGCCAATATCAGCAGGCATTAGAGATTTTACTGATGTGTTAATAAACTGTTACAATGTAGCTGTTCAAGATGATGATCAAAACGATAAAGTGAAATGGATGAGGTGAATGTATCTCAAATCCAAGATTATGGTGATGATTCACAGCAGACCGATGAGGTAGAGGAGAAGGGCGCATCTCAAAACCATGATGATGATAGCGATGAATCACTGTCGATGAACGAGACCGATAAAGAATGTGATTAAATAAATGATGTATTGTTTTTTAAAATGTATTTTCCAATGCTCTCCATCAATTTTTTATCTTCTTTTCCTAACGAACATTTGAACCTCCACTAACATCTACTACCGACTCGAAATCGGTAAATAAAAAGTCAAGAAGATGAATACGGTACACCTGAGAACGAGGAAGAAGGTTTGAAAGGCATGTGTATTTTCAGGGTCGTGCTAAAATCAGCTAATTTAGGAATAATCTCATATCAATGTAATAATAGTGACCGATAAAGGCTGTATATTATTCTTCGCATGTATTAAAAGTGTAATCATAATCGAATGAGCATTATTATTATGAACCAGCATCAGAGATATTGAATGTTTTACGGATTTTTAATACACTATTACCATATAACCGTTCAACATGGAAACGATGAGATGAATGAGGTAAATGTATCTCAAAGCTTTGATGATAGCGATGCTCTCTATGAAATGTCAAATAAGCCAAATTACGTCACTCTTAATTCAGATTAGAACATTTAAAAAGTGTTTAATTAGCATGACTATCAAACTCCAACTGGTAAAAGCCCACATAACGTGAAGTAAATGTGTGTAATTACATTTTTTTCGAATGTATAGGTGCCGACCGCTTAGAAAGAGAATCTGCGTATGTATCAAGGTAGAAATTATCATTATTTCACCTAATATTTAATTTTAGGCCTTAGTGTGCTTTGCAGAAGCAAAATTAGAAATATTTGTAAACACACTAATCTAACACGAGGTCAATGGGTGATTGATACTTTCCGATACATATTAATGAAATTGTATAACTGTTTAATAATAATTGCATTCTATCAAAACAATTTTATCGTATAGGTAAAATTTTAGCCTCAAGATGAAAATCATTTGAAAGTAATTTAGTATACACACAGGACCGTTGAAGGCTGACTTCGAGGTGAAATTATTTTTTTAAACTGTAAATTCGGGTATAGGCAAGGCCGCAACCTACCAATGGAAATTAAAAGAAATGTAATAATTTTAATAACATTTTTTAGGATAATTACGCAATTTCTTTTATAACAAACTCATTACGAAAAATAAAATCATGCTGTAAAACAAAAACAGTTAATATATAAATAATACGATTTAATCATTTTCATTCATTCATATCTAATTTGTAGATTTAGCTTACGCTATCTGTAATAATTTAGTAACATTATTATGCTAGTTATACAATCTGTTTTATAATAATAAACTCATTACGAAAAATAAAATATCACTGTAAGGCACACACAGTTATCGTCAGAATGACATTTAAACCTCATATTGATAAATAGAGGTAGACATAAACGTATGTTAATTTTAAAAAAATATCAAGGCCATCTGCTTTTGTCAATAATACGGTATAATCGTTTTCATTCATATTTAATTTTTAGTCTTACGTTACCTGTAATAATTTTAATAACATTTTTAGGATAATTATACAATCTCTTTTATAATAATAAACTCATTACGAAAAATAAAGTCACACTGTATAGACAAAACAGTTATCCTTGTCAGAATGACATTTAAACTTCATGTTAGATAGATAGAAGTAGACATAAACGAATGTTAACTTCAAAAAATATCGAGGCTATCCGCTTCTATCAATAATATGGTTTAATCATCTTCATTCATGTTTAATTTTTAGTGTTACGCTACCTGTAATAATCTTAATAGCCTTTTTAGGATAATTATGCAGTCTGTTTATAATAAACTCACTGAGAAAAATAACATCACACTGTAAAGCAAAAACAGTTATCAAGATCAGAATGACATTTAAACTTCATGTGAGATAGATATAAACGTATGTTAACTTTAAAAAGGATATCAAGGCCATCTGCTTCTATAGGATATCAATCAATAATACGGCTTAATAATTTTTATTCATGTTTAATTTTTAGTCTTACGCTATACCTGTCTTACGAGACTACAGCCCCTTATTGGAATACTATTTTCAATTAGGGAAGGTACGAGTAGAGGATGCAGACCTTAATACAAGTTCTTATAGCTGTCTTACAGGTTAGCATTAGGGCCCCCTTATTAGAATACAAAAAATTCACAAAGCCAACTCTAAGGCAGAGCCTAAGGCCAACTCTAATACCAGGCTTGAGGTCAACCTCAAGGTCAAAAATATGTCCCCGCGTAGACGACCTTGGGAATTCCCAAGGTCAAGAAGTGAAAGTGTTGTCTGCCTTCTACTAACACTACAATTATGTTATATTTAATATTGGTGTACTATCACCGGCAACTTCAGTAGAACTCCTGAAGCGAAACCAAAGTTTAAAATTAGTTTTACAATGTGATCTCTCCTATCACAACAGTATATATCCTAATTGCTGAAGGCAATTAATAACTGACTGTCTACCCCAATTGGAAATCGACCGACGTCGTGATGTAACAAAATCTTTAAAAAACAATAGAAATTGTAATACTTACCTAAATCCAAAATAGCAGTATAATTAATTATAATTGAAAAACAAAATAATAAAATTGCTAAAGGTTATTAAAGTATTAGTTGGCTACCCCAATTGGAACTTGAAGTCATGATGCAACAAAAACGTAGATATAATGAAGCAAAATTTAAGCTCAATAAACCATCAGTTAGTGACGTAGGCTAAAACATACATAAATATCTATTTAGAAAATAACTCCAACCAATATATCAACTTATTTGAGTTGATACTAACCATTGTGCATTTAAAGTATAAAGCTCAATTGAAATAAAATTGAACATCGTAGATCTAAAATATGAAAACGTAGGAAATTTATCATCCCTTCCAAGTAATGTACTTACTTAGTTATGTAATTAGGATAAAGTGGGGGAACCTCTTATATTAAAAAATAAATTTAGAAAATGTCATGCCAAAACCAAAGATAAAGTGAGGTTAAATGTAACGGTAGTGAAACAAATATTGATTTATTAATTATATAAAGCAAAGGAAACTTCCCTTAAGTAGTAGTAAATTAAAAGGAAAGTGGGGCATGAAGCCTAACGGGCCCCCGGGGAATAACAGGCACCAGCCTTTTCTCCGCACACCGCGCCCCGCTGTACTCAGACGCGTGACCATTCCCACTAGAACTTATCCAACGCCAGCGGACATCAGTTGTATGCGTGCCCAGTCACCGTGGTACTACGGAACGCTGAAGGGGCACCTAGGGCATAATGGACATGACCATTATGCCCACTTACTTTCTTTAAATTTACATTTTTATTCAGATGGTACGTAACTACGTGAAAAAGACTACACGACAGGGTTTGCCTTCCGAAACAATGCAGAAAGCTATCCAAGATGCAAAATCTGGTAAATTAAGTTGCAAGACAGCTGCTCGTGCTTATGACATTCCCAGGTCTCCACTGAAAAGATTTATTAAAAAGTGTCTAGAATCTAGATGTTACAGTTGAAATAGTGAAACCAGGTAGCTTCAAACCTGTTTTTTCTCAAGAACAAGAGAGTGAACTTGCTGAATACCTAAATGGCATGGAAGGTCGCCTGTTTGATCTATCAATGACAGAATTTTGTAGTCTAGCATATGAGCTGGCGGAAAAAACGGGTTCGACCACGAATCACGCATGGCTGGAGAGGACTGGTTAAAATATTTCTTAAAGAGAAATCCTGGAGTGTCACTAAAAAAACCGGAAGCTACATCAGCTGCTCGAGCCCAAGGTTTCAACCGCGTTTCTGTGAACAAATTCTTCGATTTACTGTGTATAGATCAATACAAAATAAAAGCAAACAAAATATTTAATGTAGACGAAACTGGCATAACCGTAGCTAAGTCTTTAGGAAAAATGTTGTGACCAGCAAAGGGAGAAAACAAGTGGGATCTCTGTCTTCTGCAGAGAGAAAGCAAGTACTGATCGTGGAAGTGTGCATGGGAACTGATGACTCCTTTATGTTCCCATGTTTATATTCCCAAGGGAGAGGATGAAAATAGAGCTTATGAATACTACTGTTAGATGGCCACGTCACGTATGTTAAAAGCATATAACTCATAGATTATGCCACGGAAAACGGTGTTGTGTTATTTTCATTCCTCCCCATTGCACACATCGTTTACAACCGTTGCATGTGTCATTCATGAAGCCATTAGCCACTTACTGTAGTGAAGAGGTAAAGAAATGGCTACGAACCCATCCTGGTAGGACAGTTACCCACTGCCAGGTCGGCGAACTTTTCGGAAATGCTTACTTGCGAGCAGCTACAATGTCGGTTGGAATTAATGGGTTCCGAAAAACAGGGATTTGGCCAATAGACAGAAATGTACTTCAAGATGTTACTAATGCTACATACGTGCCTGCCGAACAAGAGCAAAGTTTAACTACCGACACGCCTTGTCTATTTAATGAGAGCTCTTCTGAAAAACTACCATCAAAAGTAGATGACAACCTGATACGAATCGTGAAATACCTTCTACGCCGAGTACCCCACCTCCAATGACACCATCAGCACCTGATCCAGTGACTGTACCTCTAGGTCCATCCAGATCACCTGGACCATCGTCGCACATTCCAGGTCCTTCTACATCTTTCAACAAGTTCTCCCCAACCCAAGCATTTCCATTTTCAAAAGCGCCTAAAAAGCGAGTTTCTAAACATCGAGGAAAGAGCGATGCTAACCAGTTCTCCGTATAAAACGAGTTCAAATCAGTGTCAAACGATACTGTTAAAAAGAATCTTGTAAAGCCGAAGGTTCATATAGAGAACAACTCCACTATGATATGCACAAGCGCTAATAATAACAAAAAGGCCAAAACGTTGAAGAGAGAACACAAACAAAGCGCAGATTCCGAAAGCGAGGATGATGAAGAGTGCTTGTATTGTGGATATTTATATCTACTATCTACAGAAGAATGGATTTCATGCATCAAGTGTGGCAAATGGGCACATTGCTCCCATACCGGAGACTATTTGACTTTAGCAATTAAAATGTAAGATATCCATTATGCCCCAAGGGGCCCATTTTACCTTAGTACCGGGTCATAAAGAGCACTTGAATGTTTTTTGTTTTAATTACAATAACTTTTTTTCTCTTATTTTTAAGTTTTCCATAACAAAATAAAACATCTTGCAACCAAAATTATGCGCAGCTTTCTTAGATGTTTTAGTTCGATATGGTAAGCAATAGTTCTTAAGTGATCCATTATGCCCCGTTTTCCCCTACATTAAAATTAAACAGGTCTATAAAACATCTGATATAAAGGAACTGAAACAGTAATTTTGTTACCAACTTAAACGGAATGCAAGGATACAGGGTAAACTAAGAATCATTGTTCAACGATAAAATGTTTTTATTAAGATTTAAAATTTCGTTAAAAGAATAAACCGGGTTTTGGTCGTAATGTTTAACTATCTATTTGGTTTCTAACAGTTCGAGTTTAACACCTTTATCGCAAACGTAAAAAACTTCAAAATTGGGCTTGGGATTATGTTCAGAGGTAAGAGAGATGTTGATAATGTGTTGTTTAAACAAATTCTTTAAAAGAATATGATTACTGCCCTATAAACGGTAATGAGAAGTAAAGACTACTAACTACGTTGTCCTCAATGGGAAGTAAAGTGGTTTGGTTGTAAGTTTGATAACGCCTGAGAAACTTACTATACATCTTGTGAATGAGATGCCGAGGGTAACCATTACGGTCTGCCAACTCAAATATTAAGTTTAAATTAGGTTGAAATTCTCATTGAAAAGTAGGTTAAAAACTCTATTGAAATAGAAACGAAAGACGGCTAATACGGCTAATTTGTGAGAAAGTTAAATGTTTAAATTTCTAAGTTTTAATGTTTTCAGTACTAAATGCCTTGGAGACTTTTAAATATTTTTACTAATAGACCAATTTGCGATGTTTACCATTGCATTATCATTATGTAATACCTAAGTTTCATGTTCTCATTTCATACTTAAAATTAGTAGCCTGATGATCACAATATAATTGCCGAAACATGTCGCTTTAGGATCATCCAACTTTTTTTTACAATTACCTTAATAAAGAATTTTCATGGGGAAGGTTTTGTGTGTTTAATCCATTCATTTGGTTACTCTACCCCATTTTGAGTAATCATTTCGACAACTATTATGGACACATTTACTTACCCCTTTAATATTATTTTGTACACCACAGACTAAGATCAAACGGATAGAGTCCTCAAAGTAAAAGATTATACACAATGGGTTATGCCGTACGTATACATAAATTGTAATTATATATTTAAAACATAAGTGTTCAAGGTGAGTCTGTAAGATCCACATGTACGTTCATAAATTTCGAATGCTGACAAAACATCTAATTTGTCTTCTTTACTATAAAAATGATAAAATTTAATGTTGTTTTCTGAAGTTATAAGGTGATTATTTACTATTGAATATTTGGTATAATTTGATTTGTCTGTAAGATTATATTCGTAACATTTCATGTGTGCTTTATATCTAATGTCAATGTTCCTAAGTGTTTGTCCAATATAAACTAATTAAAGAATGTGCAGTTCAATTTATAAATACCCGACTTAAAAATGTTGTTGGTTGAATCTTTGCATTAAATAAACATTGGTATTAGTTTTTAAAGCAACTTTTCACATCTTGAACTTGAAAGAAAAGAAATTAAAACCAAGATTCCGATATGATATAATGCTAAAGAAGAAAAATCACAGTTAGATGTACATCCAGGGACTGCATGAACAACTAATGGAGTGTGAAGCCAATTATTAAAACAGCAATTTCATTAGAGAATAATTTCATATAAACATTGGTATAACAGAAAAAATAAAACTCCAGTGTTTGAATTCACATAATTAATACAGAATTTAATGAAACTTTTCCACGATGTGTCAATTCGAAAACAATATGATTGCGTAATAATATCTACTAAAAATATCAGCGGACTCAAAAAGTTTTCCACCTCTACTAAGTGAAAAGTAAAACAAATTTGCTACATAATAGTGCTTATTGAATTAAAAAAAAAGGTTTACCTCTGTACAGATTTGAATCGTTGATCTATGGCTTATTACCATTCTGCAAATGACAATCAAGTACGTTTTAATTTATGCATATTATGAGCTGCAGTTTAAAAAAATTCTATTACTAATATAACATGTTAAATCGAATTAATGTATATTCCAGATTAACAAATTATACATTTACATAACTCCAAAATTTGACGCAATTTTTTTGTTATTTTTGTTATTCCTGTTAATTCTTGCAACAATCGTTACCAAATTCTACTGGAGTCTGGACATTTAAGTTGAAAGTTTGTGAGTTATTGTAGCCGAAATAAAATCACATTTACCCTCCTGCTCCTTTATCCGTAGCTCAACATCATCAAAGTAACTATAATCTAGACATTTGACCTTAAACATTTAAGTCAAACTTGAATGCAGTCGCTTTTGAATTTTGTAAGATATAGCGTCCAAAACATTCATCATACCTTAAAACGGGTATTTCCGGTCTCAATTCAATTTCAAAAGTTTTAAACGATTAGAATAACTTTCCCTAGAGGTGGGAAAGTTAAAAATGTACTATTAGCTGACTTAATCGGCCTATTTGCACAGTTTTTGCTATTATAGCGAGACGTTTCCGAAGCGAAGTCTGCCTCTGTCATCAGGCTTAGTCCTGAGAAAGACTGTTTTCGCACTTGAGTCAAATTCATATGTTATGACTTATTTCCAAGCACTTGACTACTCTCAGATTCGAACTTTGGTACCTTTCACTTAGAATCCTGACGCCTTTACCTCTAATTCACTGAGTGATCCAATAGATATTTTTTAGAACACACACACAAACACACACACACACACACACACACACACACACCACACACACACCCACTCCGGAGAGTTGTATTCTCGTCCTTCGCCACTATCTGTATGTTATCCCCCATTGGATGCGGCGGCCTTCGTTCCAGACATTCTGGGCGATCCCTGACCTTTCTGTTGCGGATGTGGTTCTTGTATTCCTGCGTTCTCACTTTGAGTGGTCTACTGCTCTCTCCCATGTACGCTCTGCGGTATTCGCATGGTAGTTTGTATACACAATTCTTTGAACTCCGGTCTCCATTGTGTGGTTTGGTTTTGGTTAGTGTTCCTCTGAGAGTTCTAGTCGATTTGAAGGCAGTGCGTATCTTGTGGTTCCTGCTTACTCTTCGTATTTGGTCTCAGGTACCTGTATGTATGGCAGTATCGCTGTATATTTAAGTTCTTCTTTTTCTGTTACCCTTTTCCTGTTTAAGTTAGGTGTTAGATCGGGGTAGTCATTTCCTTTAAGTGTTTTAGCGATATTTTCTTTTTCTATTTTCATGTCCTCTTGTTTCGAGCGTGTTATTTTCGCTCTATCGCATAAGCATCTTTCCACGCCTAATTTCACGCTTTTGTGTGTGGTGATTGAAGTTGTAGTGTAGAGTTCCGTGTGGGTAAGTTTCCTATGTACACTTGTCAAGAAAGTGTACAACCACGAATATGAGCTTTGTTCCGACTTCAATTCCATTCTGTATTTTATGGAGGGTGCGCGGCTATTTATATGTTCTAGCAATTCATCCAGTTTATGCTTGCTGTATTGGCAAACTACGAGGGCATTGGGGTCGGAACAACACTGCCATACCTGGATGTACTAGTACACTGGAATCACAACACTTTTACAACAAGTGTATACGGGAAACACGGGGCACAACACAACTGCAATTACCACAAAAGCGTAAGGTTAGGCGTGGCCAGATGCTGGTACGATAGAGCGAATACAATATGTTCAAAATAAGAGGACCTGAAAAAAGAAATGAAACCCACATAAAACCCAATAATGCGCGAAGAGCTTAAGCGCAACATGCGCAATAAACTACTGCGCAATCACGGAAAAGTTTAATACATATAGGTTCCAAAAATATATATTGGATTACTCAGTGGACCAGAGGTAAAGGTGCCAGACTTGTAAGTGAAAGGTACCAAAGTTCGAATCTGAGAGTAGTCAAGTGCTTCGGAAAAAATCGAGGGTAGCTTTTGAAGAAACGGCGGGGGTACAAAATCTAAAACTTTAAATTTTGTCGGTACATATGCCGCTTCGCATGTGCAAGTAGCGATTCATTATGCTGATAGGAAAGAGTAGTTTACTCTTGAGCCTAATAGGGGTCGAGGGTAGCTTTTGAAGAAACGACGGTGGTACAAAATCTAAAACTTTAAATTTTGTGGGTACATATTATGCCGCGTCGCATGTGCAAGTAGCGATTGATTCTGCTGATAGGAAAGAATAGTTTACATTCGAGTCTAATAGTGGTGAAGGGTAGTTCTCGAAGGAACGGCGGGGGTACAAAATCTAACACTTTATATTTTGTCGGTACATACTATACCGCTTCGCATGTGCAAGTAGTGATTCATTATGCTGATAGGAAAGAGTTGTTTACTCTTGAGCTTAATAGGGGTTACATACATACATATTATGCCGCTTCGCATGTGGCAGTAGCGATTGATTCTGCGGATAGGAAAGAGTAGTTTACGGTTGAGCCTAATATGTCTGAAATCAATTGGGGTTGTTTTTTTTTTTGAATAAATGAAAATATTTAATTTATTTTTGTGGTCCTGCTGGCTTGTCTTAATGTGGCAGCGCCATGTGTTGTTTAAAAACGGCATGGGGTACAGAATTTTAATTTATGGCGCAAATTAGTAAAAAATAAGTATTAAATAATCTGATACGTTTCGATTGATTCTGCACATTTGGTCTTGCTAGCTTAAAAGAGGTCCCGGTCAGGATACCTCGCTTTGTACACTCGACCTGCAAGAAACGGATTTCTAGAGCATTTTCCGAGAGTGAAAACCATATAAATCATTTCCTTTTGAGAAAAACTTACAATTTTTATCAGTAAATTTAGTGATAACTACCCAAAAAAAGCTCTAACCCGAAATAGCAGCACGAATTAGTACTTATGCCAAACTGAAGTTAAAGTGACTTAATTGGTTTATTTTTCACAGCCCCCTAGTTACTCATAGAAACTGATAACTGAAAAATGCAGCAAATCAATCATACATTGTGAAATTAAAAGAAATGTACCGAAGATGGATATTGACAGATTTATATCATTAGAAAGGTAAAAAAATCCGCATTTGATGAAAAAACGAAACAATGGCCGTTCTGTTTTGAAAAAATCAAGTTATCGTTGGTTAAAGTAATTTTTATTTTAATTTTATTCTTATTTTAGCTCGTAATTTGGTTTTTTATGTTTGTTTTTCTACTTAATAAATAAAGTGTTATAACGTGAATCGTTTTTTGTTTATTTGCCACGGTTCACTACATAATACGAATTAAATATTGAAAAATACAGCAAATTAATCAGAAATTGTAAAATTAAAAGAAATCTACCGAAGACAGATACCGACAAGTTTATATAATTAAAAAGGTAAAAAAATTCCACGTATGGTGCAAAAATGAAAAAATGGTCGTTCCATTTGAAAAAATCAAGTTACCATTGATTGAAATTTTCTGAATTGACAAAGTAATTTCTCTAACCGTAAGAAGAATTCGGATTTGACCGTCCGGACAACGCTAGTACATTTCATGTCTAATAAAATGGCAGAGTCTTAACCTTCTAAGTTTTGTGATCACAGCGACATTCAATTTGCTTCAGACATGTACTTTTTGCAAAATGACGAATTGCGGCTAAACGATTCGTTTTAGGTACCATGTGTGATACGTAAAGTCGCACTAGAATTGACCAAGTAATTCAAATATGTAATAATATACAGGGGGTTCTATTTAAAAAAATACAACTTTGATATAAATCGCACTGTATAAACTTTGCCATTTAAGTGAAGATATTTTACGTTTATAGTCTTAAGAATACCACACCACATCCCATCCACAAACTTTAGAGATATTCCTTAATAAACCCACAATCTTCACCCACCCACTATGGGCCCTCCTTTTATATATATTTATATATATATATATATATATATATATATATATATATATATATATATATATGTGTGTGTGTGTGTGTGTGTGTGTGTGTGTGTGTGTGTGTGTGTGTGTGTGTGTGTGTGTGGTGTGTGTGTCTATTTTTGTTACCACCATGGTCAATTTTCGTTGATGGCAATGCATCTGCTTCGAAGGCCAATGGAAACCATGGAAAACTTTGTCATTCGATTGTTAAAGATCTTCCAGTCTTGTCAGTCATTCTAAAGCTTGTAATAACACAGTATTTCACGACAACCATTGAGTAGTATACTATCTAAACATTCTTCAACGTGTTGTATAGTTGCTGAAACAAAATACGCAAAATGGATTAGGTACACTGTGCTATTTGTAAACCATATTATTGTAGGTTTCATGAGAAGTTCGTAGTAAATTAATGGTAGACGATAATTTTTTACACCTAACAAAATTAGGAACTTTTTCTTAATTTCTCTTTGTCCACACGGACAACAAGTCTGCCTTATTTAATACTTTAATTCTGGTTTCAACTTTGTCTGACATTTTCGGTATGTTTTTTGAACTAATAAAGTAATACTAAGGCATTTGGGATTGAAATTATGTTTCAATAGAATACCATAGGAATTATCTAGGGTTCTTTCCTTGCACTGCTATGGATCGATGAATCAGTTTCTATTATGTCAAAACCTTTATGTTGGTAAGTTAATGTGAAATCACCAGCGTAAGAAAGATTTGAAAATTGGTTTTTCTTAGCACCCACACAAGGTTGGAATCTTCTATTCGATAACATATTTTACCAAAGTTTAACCATTCTCCCACAAGAAATCAGTTTAAAAAGTCTCAGAGTCTTACCAAACAGTCTCGCAAGTTGCAGTAAGGTCCACAAAAACTAAACCACTGTTTTTCCTTTGAAAAATATTTTCAATATGTGTAGTTAGAGTTACGAGTTGATCACAACAATTTCTGTTTTCTCAGGAACCAGCTTGTTCAATAGGAAGGTGTTTAACTAGGCATGTATAAATTTTCATATAAGCATTACGAACGACAAAGTTTTAACTGGTGTAAAACAGTATTGTCTTCTACCAGTACTTAATGTATTATTTGATTATTTTACTCCTTAACGTTTTGATGTATTACGGTTTGCTTATGTACTACCCTTAATTATAATTTGGTATAAAAATCAGAAGTGCTTGTGTATGTATAAATTATTCTATTTATTTTCCATAACGTATTAGATTATCATCCATACAGATATTTTTATAAATGGAAGGAAATGAAAACGCTTTATTTTGTAAACGGTCAGAATTAGTGTTTCATTTATCTCAATTTAGCTTTCTGTTCTGTTTCACCCGTATTTTCTTTTAACACGCATCCATACTTTCATGGTATTCGATACAGTAAATATTTGGAAATAGAATTTCAAAATAAAACCTTAATCATCAGAGTACATTCAAACCATCTCTATTCATTTTAAAGGAATGCAAAAGGGTTAGTAAACCTTATCCCCTCTTTTCTAATCCAATATGCGTCAATTTTGCTTATAAAACCCTAGTATTACGTGAGTTAGAATATGATTTTAAATTCTCATACAAATGCATTTCCTTAGGTGTTAAATTTATCCTGCATATAAATGATTCAAAGGATTTATGAAAAATTATTTGTGCACAGCTTAGGTTGAACACATATACCATAGCAATGCTAGGTGTTACTGATCATATGCTATTGTATAAC
This sequence comes from Vesta saturnalis, assembly GCA_036346205.1. NCBI lineage: Eukaryota > Metazoa > Arthropoda > Insecta > Coleoptera > Lampyridae > Vesta > Vesta saturnalis. Next base: position 46,534 of record JARFJB010002462.1, on the reverse strand, counting down.
TGAACGAACTTTGTGCACGTTACGATATGCAACCCGCATTGATCTGATATGAAAAATGTGCTAAATATGTCACGTGTTAAACGGGCTACAGGTAAAATCCATAATGGCCAGGATGAACTAGTTGGGATGATGGAGGGTCGCAGTACACAGTTCTGCATTTGCATGCAATTCTACTATTCGTCGCCTACACGTATTATAAGCTCCTTCAAGTTCATACTTAATCCTAAACCCTCGTATGACACACAATAAAGAAAGCAAACCTATTGGTCTGATAATACAAATTTCCAATACATGCACAAACTCTGCCAAGTTAGCGTAGTCCAAACCTAAACTACTCTTTTTATTAATTAAGCTACTTACACCGTTTGCAAAACTTGTCCTTGTTTTTGTTCAGAAGCGTTTTCAAAAATGGAGAGGAGGCTACAAGCCAATTTTACTTAATTATGATCCTGAATGATAAAAATATCGCCACTGACCGTCAGAACACTATAATTTCGCCCAAACCTTCATTATGGCCATTTTTTTTAAATAAGGCAATTGGCAAAAGGCAAGAGTGGTCCCTTTACATTCAGCTAAAGATGGTAGAACTCTTGTGGTGGATGTCCAAAATAGTGCAGGGACGATACTTCGACGGCCCACCTCGCAACTTATCGTATTGGATGTGAAAAGTGATAAGTAATTGCCCGAAAGCAATTACTGAGGGAAGAATTTGAAGATTTCTATTATTTATATTATGTATTTTGTCACCTAGTTTCATATTTCTAAGTATTTAGTAATAAAAAAAAACTTACTTATCATAGTTCAATATTGTCATATAATAAAAAAAAAAAAATATATATATATATATATATATATATATATATATATATATATATATATATATATTAAGTTCTCTAGAGACTTCACGAAGTTATAAAGGACAACAAAGTTGGTCCTTCAGAGCCACTGATAGGCACTATGGAAAATAAAAATAACAGAAAGACAACCTCTGAACCCCTAAGAAGAAGTAAACGAATCCAAGAAGGGAGAGGAGAAGCACTGATTGCAGTTCAATTTACAGACACGGTAATTCATCACCAACAAACGGTTTGTCTGACGACCTTCAGCCACAGAGTCAGTAGCAAATCTGGTCAGAGCAAAACCACTGGCGTACAGAAAAGCTCTACGGAGTCTAAGAAAAAGTTGGTGGAAATAGAATATGCGATCAGGAGTAAAGAAATTGAAAGTAAAGAAATAAGGAAAAGACGAGGTGCTGGATCTGCAATTATCTTTGAAACTGGCAAAGATAGAACAGGATAGTGAATCGGTTACTGAATTTTCATCAACTTCGGAGATATCGATTGATCAGTTAAACCTGACATGGGGAAATGGGTAAAAGGACATACTCCATGAGACTACAGGTCAAATTTAGACGATAAATGTTCGGTAACAAAATATCCAAAATTTAATATTCATCCTTCTGACACCCAGGTAAATTCAAAAATAAATTCCTCACCTATCAATAATCTTATAATTAGTCAGTAGTTACCTAGAAATCTGCCGTATTTTGAGGGAAATCCTCTTGACTGGCCCAACTTTTATTCTCAGTACAAAAATTCTACTGCTCTTTGTAAATTTAGCAATGAGGAAAACGAAGCTAGGTTGCAGGAGTGTATTAAAGGCAAAGCTAAACGAGTATGTCAATCCTTACTCATAATGCCACAGAAAGAAAAAGTAATACACTTACTACAATCTAGATTCGGTCGACCAGAGCAAATAATTTCATTGCTTGTTTCTAAATTAAAGCATTTCCCGAGCATTAGGCTTGAACAAATTGACCAGTTAATAGATATTGCCGACGAAGTAAAAAACCTTATTATGACCATATTTAAAATCCAATGTTGCCAGGGGAATTACTTGACAATCTACCAGTTTCATACAAAATCAGTTGGATAGAACATTTATCTAAAACTCAACCTGAATTTAAACTTTTAGAGTTTGGCAACTGGCTTGACAAGAAATCAGATACTTTACGTAAAATTCAACATTTGAAAATTCAACCTCAAAATTCTGATAAGGACAAAAAACACAACCAACTTACAAATTTTAAAAATTCCAATGTCGTTGCCACAGTAACAGCTAAATCTGACAAAAATAACGCCAAAAAATGTCTATGCTGTTCTGAACCTTATAATTTAAGTTCTTGTCGATCATTTAATTCTTTACCAGTTAAGGAGAGATGGTCCCGTGTCACGCCAAAGAACGTTTGCCTTTTCGCAATATAAAACATTACCGGAAAAAACGTAGTTGTGGTATTCAAAACTGTAAAAAGCCGCATCATGAACTTCTTCATAAAGATGAAACGGAAGGTAATAATAATGAAGAAAATATTTTTTTCAATATTACGCCTAAAACCGAATCTTCTGAAACCAACTGTCATATTTCCCTCTTGAAAGTCTTGCCTGTAATAGTACAGTACGTTTCAGACTAACTTGAAATCTTTGGTCCTCTAGATGATGCCTCTACCGTTACACTTATCCAGAAGCTGTGAAATGTATCATTGAACAGCACTACATGGATGATTCCTTAGGAGAAGCCGACAGTCCTTCTGAAGCTCTCAAGCTAGTTGATAGTATCATCTATGTTAAGATACAAGCCAGTTTTGTAACATGTAACTGGATATCAAATTTAAAAGAAAATCCTTGACTGTATTGACCCAAACCTAGTTAGTAGTAGTCAAAACCAATTATTAACGTTCAATGACGAAACATAATCGGAAAAGGTTTCAGGGATATTTTGGAATCCTTAAAGTGACATTTTTCAATTTGAGACAAAGTTTCATAAAATTGACAATGACATCTTAACCTTGAAACAAAGACCAACAAACCGAGAAATTTTGAAAGTAATTATGTCAATCTTTGATGCTCTAGGCTTCATAGAAAACCTTTTAATACAAGGTAGTTTTATTACAGGACATATGGAGGACTCAGATTGGCTGGAATGACGAAATCACTGACAATTTAAATTGAACGTGGCAAAACTGGATGACAGGCTTAAAACAAATGTATAATTTTAAGATACTCAGACAATACTTTACATTAGACCGTGATAAACCTCACATACAACTGCATATTTTTTGTTAGGCATCAGAAAGATCGTATGCCACTGTAGCATACTTAAGGTTCCAAGTCGACAACGACATTCATGTCAGTTTTGTTTGTGCGAAAACCCGTGTAGATGGTTTACGCCCTATTTCAATTCCTCGACTTGAACTGCAAGCTTGCCTAATTGGTGAAAGGTTGAGTAACTGTCGAAAAGACAGTTTTCGTTTGAAAGTTGATAAGATTGGAGCGACTCGAAAACGGTTCTATATTGGATACGTTCTGAAGCGCACCGATTTAAAGTTTTTGTTGGTCAAAGATTAGGCGAAATACAAGAATTGACAGATTTGACTGATTGGCACCACGTCACATCAAAGGATAATGTCGCGGATGAATCCACAAAAAGGGTAAAGGTTGACAACTCTAGGTGGCTCAATGGTCTTGAGTTTCTAAAGCTGCCCTTAGAAAAGTGGCCAAAAGAACGGTTCAACTCCAATACCGACATTAATCATTCTTGTCCGGAAATGAAAATCGCTGATAATATTCACAATGTACTGACTGTAACTAAACAGGAGACTTTAATCGAATGCTTGCCCGACGTGGCAAGGTTTTTCAAGTAGGTTAGGTTAGTATGAAGTACTGCATATACTTTACGCTTCATTATAGCTCTTAAAGAAAAAAGAAAAATTACAGATGAGTTGTGTTGACGAAATAACTGAAGCAGAAATGTTACTCTTTAAAAAAGTACAATTCGATTCATTTTCTAAGGACTCGGAAGCAGACTAGATAATTCCTCGTTAGACGTTTCGATTATTAAACCTATAATTTTAGGTCCATCTCAAAGAATTACTTAATTACTCATTCAATATTATCATGAAATAAAATACCCTGCGCTCAAAATTTTGCATCTTTAAATTAAGCCAGGCAGTAAAAAGCATAAAGTACCGTTGCCAATATTGCAAGATTAAAAAATACAAACCAGAAATTCACCTTATGGGACAGTTGCCAGAATGTAGAATGGAACCGACTGTGCGACCTTTTATTCGAACCGGAATTGATTTATTCGGTCCATTAGATGTAAAGGTAAAGTGGTCACAAGAAAAACGATATGGGGTGATTTTTACGTACATGGCGACTAGAGCCATTCACTTAGAACTCGCTTATGACATGACAACCAGTGAGTTTATTAATGTACTTCGACAGTTGCAGAAGAGGCTTTCCGTAAGAGATATATTGTGCGTTTGATAAGGTGAACTGTAACGAAATTAAAACCATTTGCACACTCTGGCTTCAAATATGGGTGGCTTAATTAGATGTATAAAAAATATTTTGCTCAACATATTAAAATCAAAACATCCACCAGGACATTATTGGCCGAATGTGAAAATATAGTTAACTCCACGCCATTGACCCCTGCATCATTAGACTCCGATGATGATGATGAGGCATTGACACCGAATCACTTTCTGATTGGCCCTTCTTATGCTGCGTTACCCTGTATCGTCACGACAGAAAAAGACATTAACCTGATGTGCAGCTGGCGTACCGCCCAGAAATTAACTGATCACTTTTGGTCCCGCTGGATTCATGAAAACGTACCCACACTAATCAATAGATCAAAATGGTTCACAGGAAAAATACCAATCAGCGTTGAGGACATTGTAATTTTTTTTGATCCTAATGGTCTTAGAAACAATTGGCAAAAGGCAAAATTATGGTGTTCTAACAGTCAGTGACGGTTATATTTCTTTAATTCAGGATTAGAATTAAGTAAAATTGGCTTGTAGCCTCCTCTCCATTTTTGAAAACGCTTCTGAACAAAAACAAGGACAAATTTTACAAACGGTGAAAATTACTTAATTAATAAAGAGTAGTTTAGGCTTGGACTACGCTAACTCTGCGGAGTTTGTGCATGTATTGAAATCTATATTATTAGACCAATAGATTTGTTTTCTATTGTGTGTCATACGAGGGTTTAGGATTAAGTATGAACTTGAAGGAGCTTATAATACGTGTAGGCGTGTATAGTTAATTATTCATAGTAGGTTAAGGGGTAGAGTTTTGATTGACCTGCCTAATACTAGAGCTAAATCAGCTCACAGAGTTTTCGATTTAATGAAATATTAAATATGAGCGGACGTTCATATCAGTACCCACGCCTTGTGTTTACGTACATTTTGATATCCAGATAGAGAGTGCCTACATTTATTTATTTCTGGTACGACGAATCGTAGAAATGCATACAAATACAGAACTGTGTACTACGACCCTCCATCATCCCAACTAGTTCATCCTGGCCATTATGGATTTTACCTGTAGCTCGTTTAACACGTGATATATTTAGCACATTTTTCATATCAGATCAATGCGTGTTGCATATCGTAACGTGCACAAAGTTCGTTCAGTTATACATAGCTATGATCGGTAACACCTAGCATTGCTATGTTATATGGGTTTAACTTAAGCTGTCCACAAATAATTTTTCATAAATCCTTTGAATCATTTTACATTACAGGATAAATTTAAAACCTAAGAAATATGCGTTTGGATGAGAATTTAAAATCATATTCTAACTCACGTAATACCAGGGTTTTATAAGGAAAATTAACGCATATTGGATAAAAAGAGGGATAAGGTTTACTAACTCTTTTGCATTCCTTTAAATTGAATAGAGATGGTTTGAATGTACTCAGATGATTAAGGTTTTATTTTGAAATTCTATTTCCAAATATTTACTGTATCAAATACCGTGAAAGTATGGATGTGTGTTCAAAGAAAATACGGGTGAAACAGAACAGAAAGCTAAATTGAGATAAAAGAAACACTAATTCTGACCGTTTACAAAAATAAAGCGTTTTCATTTCCTTCCATTTATAAAAATATCTGTATGGATGATAATCTAATACGTTATGGAAAATAAATAGAATAATTTATACATGCACAAGCACTTCTTATGTTTATACCAAATTATAATTAAGCGTAGTACATAAGCAAACCATAATACATCAAAACGTTAAGGAGTAAAATAGTTAAATAATACATTAAGTACAGATAAAACTTTATCGTTCGTAATGCTTTTATGAAAATAGTACATGCCTAGAAAACACGTTCCTATTGAACAAGCTGGTTCCTGAGAAAACAGAAATGGTTGTGATCAACTCGCAGCTCTAACTACACATATTGAAAATAGTTTTCAAAGGAGCTTAACAGTGGTTCAGTCTTTGTGGACCTTACTGCAACTTACGAGACTGTTGGTAAGACTCTGAGACTTTTTAAAGTGATTTCTTGTGGGAGAATGGTTAAACTTTTGGTAAATATGCTATTGAATAAGAGATTCCAAGCTTTTGTTGGTGATAAGAAAATTAATTTTCAAATCTTTCTTACGCTGGTAATTTCACATTAACTTACCAACATAAAAGCTTTGACATAATAGAAACTAATTTATCGATCGATAACAATGCAAGAAAAAGCACTTAATTTCAATGGTATTCCATTGAAACATAATTTCACTCCCAAATGCCTTAGTATTACTTTATTATTGTTTAAAAACGTACCGAAAATGTTCAACAAAGTTGAAACCGGAATTAATGTAATAAATAAATATCATAATATAAATGACTAATTGAGGTATTAATGCGAAATCTCAATAATAGCAGACTATTGCTGTTCGTGTGGACAAAGAGAAAATTAAGAAAAAGTTCCTAATTTTGTTAGATGTAGAAATTTATCGTGTACCGTAATTGACTACGAACTACTCATGAAGAGTACAATAATATGGTTTACAAATGGTACAGTGTACCTAATCCATGTTGCGTATTTAGTTTTAGCAACACATCGTTGAAGAGTTTTCCGATAGTATACTACACAATGGTTTTCGTGAAATTCATTGTCACTTCAAGCATTAGACTGACTGACAAGACTGGAAGATCTTTAACAATCGAATGACAAAGTTTTCATGGTTTCCATTGGCCTTCGAAGTAGATGCTTTATCAACGTAAGTTGGCCATGGTTGTAAAAAATAGTTCATAGTATACACGCGCGCGCACACGCACACGCACACGCAAACGCACGCACACGCACATGCGCGCGCGCACACACACACACACACACACACACAGATATATATATATATATATATATATATATATATATATATATATATATATATATATATATATACGGAGACCAATAGTGCGTGGGAGGAAGATTGTATGTTTATTAAGGAATATTTCTAAAGTTTGTTGATGGGATGTGGTGGGTACCCTTAAGGCTACAAACGTAAAATATTTTCACTTGAAACGCAAAGTTTATACAGGGCGATTTATATCAAAATCGTATTTTTTAAATAGAACCCCTTTATATTATTGCATATTTGGATTACTTGGTCAATTCTAGTGCGACTTTACGTATCACAATGGTACCTAAAACGAATCGTTTAGGCGGATTTCGTCATTTTACAAAAAGTATGTGTCTGAAAAAATTTAATATCGCTGTGATCACAAAACTTAGAAGTATATGACTCTACGATGTTACTAGACATAAAATGTACTGGCATTGCCAGGACGGTCAAATCCGAACTTTTCTTACATTTAGAGAAATTACTTTGTCAATTCAGAAAATTGTAATCGATGGAGATATATATATATATATATATATATATATATATATATATATATATATATATATATATATATATATACATATAATATATATATTTACACTTTTAAACGTAAGTCCAATAGTGCTTCATTTTCGAGATACAGGGTGTCAAAGTTACAAAAAAACAGTTGATTTTTAAAAATTACAGACTATGATAAATTATTGCTACTTACAGAGCAGCTTGAATAAAATTTTACTATAATTACTAACGTAAAGAAGAGTTTGTTAAATATAAAGGTAAAGTCTACCAACATGAATAAAGTTTAAAACTATTAAAATTGTTTCCTTGACAAAAAAATGCACCCACGTACCACACAAAATTAAAAACACGGAACGCGTTTCGATAGCTACGCTATCATCATCAGCGGTCGACTAGCCTAGTCGGTCGCTACAAATTACTTTTTAAATAAAGGTTAGGTAGGTGCTCCTGTGTAACCCACATAAAAACGGAATTCACAAGTAGATTTTGTTTTTGTCATTTTATTCATGTTAGTTAATGTCTTTATAGTGTGTTATTTTCCAATAATGCACCTATTTTTAAACACGTTGGAAGCGATATAATGCCCTAGGGCATTATGAAATTACATAGTTGCGAAACAAACGTGACTGAACAAACGATTATATTTTTAGCTAAAATAAAGGCCAACGCACTTTGTTTATTACTAAAAATACGTATGACAATAAGTCTCAAAAATAAAATTCAATATCTTTTTAATTGAATAACACACTAAAAGGACATTAAATATAGAAGGCACCACGGGTATTACAGCAATAATGTCCTCTGTAAACGTACATCCCTCGGGCCAGAGGCCCTCGGGAGGTACACTGTTGACCTCGGGGCATTATGCATCAAGATGTCGAAAATGCTGTAAAAATATTCGAAAATGCTGTAAAACATATTCGCAAACGAATGTTTAGTCGATGCATCACACATTTAGATTGTTACTTTCATTAAGTGTAGTTGTGAATTTGTATTTGTAATGTATTAAATGTGTTCTCTTGTTTATTGTATTTCTTGTTGATTTCAAAAAAGTTCACTGAATTCAGAATTTTATCAAATTTTAGGGAGTTATAACTTTAGGACGAAATAAATTACTGACTTCGGATTTCTAATGTACAACTACGATGAAAAAATTATTTAAATACCTCGTTTCAAAAATTAATATTGTTGTAACTTTGTAGTTAATGTATATTTTTCATGGAAGTTTCTATTTATAACAATTGTAATCCCGTGGTGTAGCCATATTTGAAAAATACAATTTCATAATAAACCTTTGCCTTTTTTGACAAGGAAAAGAAATCATAGTGCCTTGGAAATGAAAATTAAATTATGAAAGTTTGTGCCAGAATACGCTTTTGACACTCAATATAAGAAAAAATTTCGAGATCGGTTGAAAATGCTCATTTTGCATCCAATTGAAATGTGCACACTATACGTGTATATATATCAATCAAGATTTGTGAAATTTACCAATGCTTTACATTTATAAACCATTTCGACTGAGGTTGATGTACTATCTGCATCACTTTAGATAAAGATAATGGTAAAAATATTAAAAGTGGTTTCCTTTGAGAATTCTTTCTAGGATTGAAATTCCGACATAACCAATATCATGTTCCTTTTATTTGTGTTAAAGTTTCAACCGTCGAACTATATATTTGTTCATTAGACATCCTACAATAATTAGTCATGATACTCATGATGTACGGAAACGACTCTAAACTTCAAAACACAAATAATACTTTGGTTGGTGTATCTCACCTGTGACAAGTAACTTTAATGATATCACAATTAGGCACTAACATTAATAGATTAATAATATGCATAATATTTGCCATTGTTGTACTAATAAAACAATGCTGTCTTTCTACTTTGTACATTGAGTAACATAATTCACATATTATAATACGTTGATGAATATAATACTCACTTGGTTGGAAGTCATGACAGCATCAACTATTCGAAGTCAAATAAAGCTCAAACGCTTACCTGTAAAAAAGTAGACGATTAGTATACAGATATATGTATATATATATATATATATATATATATATATATATATATATATATATATATATATATATATACAAAGAAAGTCAAAATCTATAATTTAACAATTTTATTTTCATACACAATATTACCAGGTTCAAATAAATTGTTATTCAAATGCTAATATTTGAGCAACGTTGCAGTAAAACACTGCATTACGAGGACATTAATATGCTATTCAAAGTTCGAAAGTTAAACTTTAGAAGTTTTCTTGAAAGTTATAGGTGAATGTTCATTACACATTTGTGCATAATAAGGGAAAATCGATTTAACAGTTTATACATGAATATTAGAACTTGAACGACTTTTTTTACTTTAACCTATTAACAACGGGTGCTTGAATAAATTTTTTCCAAATCGAAAAATCTGATGTGGCCAGAACATACCTTTCTTATACGTTAATAGAGACAGACGCGGTAAGTAGATTTTAACCCATTGAAATACTTTTACCATTTTTAACACATATATACATATGTAAGTATAGAAGGTAATGCAATCGACTCTTTTTCACTAACGTCAAATCGACTCATTTTGTAACGTTTGGCAAGGTTTCCAAGATCGGTCATGTGTCTGTGTCTGTGTCTGTGTCTGTGTCTGTGCCTGTGTCTGTGTCCGTGTGTGTCCGTGTCCGTGTCCGTGTCCGTGTCCGTGTCCGTGTCGTGTCCGTATCCGTGTCCGTGTCGTGTCTGTGTCCGTGTCCTGTCCGTTGTGCCCGTGTCCCTGTCCTATATATATATATATATATATATATATATATATATATATATATATATATATATATATATATATATATATATCACGCACTAGCACGGACAAGGACAGAAGGGCACGACAGGACACGGACACGGACACGGACATTGGACACGGACAGGACACGTACACACCATTGACCTACATTCTAAAAATATTTAGGTATATACAGGGTGATGGACAAAAATATGCCAACCCAAACCTGTGTTTTTTCACTGGAACACCCTGTATAGTTTTGCATTTTTGGATTCACTGTTACATTTAGAATTAAAGTATAGAAATTTGAATCTGTATCACTAACCGTGTTGCAGATATCGTCACTTTAGTACCAAAATATAGTTAACTTTGGAACCACTACACGAGCGGTGTCACCACGATTTTGAAAATCTGTTTATACCACCAACTATTAATAATAGTCTACTAACAAATAAACTGGGAAATTTTTCGAAAATACGCTAAACTATGCAGATTTGCAAATTTTAAATGTTTTATACTATTATCTAGTTTATTAAAGAGTTTCAAATTAATAGAATTTTTCTTAGCTGTATTTAGTCTAAAGTTTGGTACTGTAAGAAAATTAGCATTTCTTGTGTCATGTGTATGTCTGTCAGCACCTGTTTTAAGATTTGAAACGTTCTTATGCGTTTATAGTAATACATAATAAATATAAACAGTAGGAACTGGCATAATTCTAAATTGTTTGAAATAGTCTTGACAATGAGCTTTATAGTCAACCTTGGCTATTATTCGAATTACAGATTTTTGTACTGCTCTTATCGCGTGTACTGAGCTACCCCATAGAATAATTCCATAGCTTATTAAGGAATGTATAATAGCAAAATAGTACGTTATTATAAGATTATCCCTAATTTTCCTTTGAAGTTGTTTAATAAGGTAAATATTACTTGCTAGCTTTTGCATAATTGATGAACGTGAGTTTCCCAGCTAAGCTTGTTGTCAATAGTAATGCCTAGCAATTTTAGCTGAATATTAGTCACCATATTTTTTTAGTTGTAAATATGACTTTTTGTATTTTATTATTTTATTAGCGTTGTTGGACAGTTTGTTAGTATTAAACCAATTTATTGTACGCTGTTGAACTGTTTTCGCACCAATTTTATTTGTTCAATACTGACACCTCTGCACAGTACGGTAGTATCATCGGCGTTTTGAATACACCTATGGGGCAGAACAATAGCGGGTAAGCCGTTCATGTAAACAATAAATAATAAGGGACCCAACATAGATCCTTGAGGAATGCCATAATTATTGTATAAAAGTGTGGAAGAAACGTTTTTTAAAGAGACACAATGTTTACGATCAATTAGGTATGATTCAAACAATTGCAGAAGTCTGCCACGTATTCCCTAAAAACTTAATTTTTCTATTATAAGTAATGCTGGCACCACGCAATCAAATGATTTTGTTAAATCATAGCATAACGCGATTGTACTATTACTTCAATAACGTAATTGATAAATTTTGAGACAGCGTTTACGGTAGATAAATTGGCCGTAAAACCAAATTGAGAATTATTTAGTAACTTCTCCTTATTTACATATTTTAACAGTCTTTTTTTAAGTAAAATTTCCATTATTTTACTAAAAATACGTGTAATGGATATTGGTCGATAATTGTTGGCTGCCCCTCTATTACCTTTTTTAAATACAGGCACAATTTTACTAACCTTAAGGCTGGTTGGAAATATTCAATTTATAAAGCAATCATTAATCAGATCCGTCAAAAAATGAATTACGAAATCTATAGAAATGTTTAAAATTTTACAATTAAATCAGAGCTATTTGATTTAGAAAGATTGTTCACCGTGTGATGTACTTCAAATTCTGTTAAAGGTTCCAAATAAAATTATTGTTTTGGAGTTAAATTACTTTTAAGATAACTAGTAATGTTATTTCAGTATCAGGCAGAGAGTTTACGAGATGACTAGCTATTGAATAAAATGTTTATTCAAATCATCTAATGGTATAGAAACTTTGCTCTTTCATTAATATCAGTGTACTTCAATTTAACGTTTTGCCAATTAATAACCAATAATGATTTTTGAAATTTAGTTATAGAAGAATTTGTAAACTTTCTTCTATAAACAATTTCTTTTGATATCTTATTAACTTCATCTATTGATATGAATTGCCCATAGTGGTCAAAAGACATGCATGTAAGACCCCACAAGTCAAAATTTTATTTACATTTGTAATTATATTATCAATGCACGTACTGGTGTTGTGATTTATTCTAGTGAAGTCATTTATGCACACCTTCAGACCAAACATGTCTAATAAATTTAAAAATAAATTTAAGTAATATGTATTTATCAGGTTCAGGAAAATTTAAGTTAAAATCTCCAACAATGAATCTTTTACTAAAATCCTGCAACAATTTTTCCACGATTTCAATGAAATTATCAACAGATCCAGAACACACCTTAATTTAATTGTAAGTATTTCAAGGGCGCATACATAATTCTACATGCATTTTATTACATACTTCTTTAAACAGATAGGTTTGTACTTAATGTTATTACGGATAAATATGATTCTGTCTAGTAAAAAACTGCCAATGTTGTAGAAATTTAATTTACAAAATTTTATCTGATTTTAGGTCATCCAATGTTCTGACAAGCACAAGACATCAAAGTTATATTTATCTAGAAACGAGGCTAATTCATTTATTTTATTTGATAGACATTGTATATTAATGTGGAAAATATGAAAATTATTATTAGTAACTACTTGATTACTAGAATCTTCTAAATGTTTTCTTTCGCTTATACAGTAAACATTATATATTATACCGTCCTTTTTTCTTCGAAAACTCTTCTGTATAAAGAACGTCTGATGCATACATAGTCGGGCCAAACCTTTGGATCCATTGCTTTTTGATAGTTTTATAAACTAACTGATACTTTAAACGAGGCTTTACGGGATGTTAAAATTTCACATTGTGCTTCTGGAAAATTTGGTTGTAAAAAATTTTTTTAGTGGTTATACGTTTAAATTAATTTTGGGAATTCCTTTTAATGAATTTTCCTTAACTAGATCTTTTTTGAACTTACTATTAGAGCTCTTTGATCTCTTTCCATTCACAACTTAGTCCATTCCGGTTTTAACACTTGAAATACCAGTATTTTCTTTAATTGTAATATACTGGTCACACTTCAACTTAACGGCATTATCTACGGCAGATTGCACGTGCTTATTATTTATAACCGTATCAGCATTTCCTTTGTTCATATGATTTACCTTCACATCATTTTGATTGATAACCACTGATTTAGATTTCGGTACTTGTTGGCCTTGATTTGTACAATCTTGCATCGCAATACCTTTTAAAGGTTGACTGCATTGTTGCAACAAACAAATTTGGTTTCGTAATTCAGCGATAATGCATCTCTTTGTTTGATAATGTAATTAAAAATACGTGCATCAAAGGATTGCTGATCAATTTCGTTGTCACTAGTAACAGGTTCTTCACAACATATAATTGTATCGTCACTGAGAAAATTAACAGATTTCATTAATTTAGAATAACTAACATGAAACATTTTCTTACATTTTTCACATTTTAGGCCACTAACCACTTTTGATTTACACTTTCTGCAAGAGACCGTAACAAGCAGTGCTTTGTCCCGTCGCCATTTTATCTCAAACAGGTTTCATAGCCATATGACGGACCCTTATTGATATATTGATGCTTTTACGTAAAATATTCTAAAATACAAATTTACTATGACATAGAATTCAACAAAACAAATCAGGTAGGCTAGCCGCTCGTAATAAGAGGAACAATTGCATCTATTGTTTTGACGTTTGTGTATCATTAAAATATTGTTCCATTAGTTTGTGTGTTTTTGGATTGTCGTTTTGTCAATTTTGTATAAAATGAATTCTTCCAAAGAAGAAATGGTCGATATGATATTTATTTAAGAAGCTCAAAGAAATGCTTTGCTGGCTACCGTTTGTACTGTGAACGAAACCCAGAGAAAGACAGCCGCGGAAAGAATCGTTTATGAATGAGCTGAGGATTTATAAATTCTGGAAGTGTGTGTTATCCCAAGCACGCAAACAACCCCAAAGAAGTTATGGCATCTGTTATAGAAAATCCGCAAATTAGTACCAGAGAGCTAAGTACACACCTAGACCTAAATAGACATACAGTTCGCAGCTTTATTTAAAAAAAACAAATTGCATCCTTATCATATCGAGCAACATCAAGCTTTAAGTGAAATAGATTTTCAAAATCGTGAATCTTTCTGCCAATGGGTAACTACTAAAGTGAATGAAGAACCCAATTTTGTTAATAACATTCTATTTACGGATGAGGCAACTTTTCACAATAACAATATTAATACACGTAACTATCATCACATTCAGACTAATCCACATCTTAAAGTTGTTGATCACCAGTTCAATGGTCAGTTAATGTGTGCGTATAATCAATTTTAATGTGGTTGGTCCTTTTTCTTTGATGGAGTCTTACTGGAGAAAGATATTTACAGTTTTTGGAAAATGATTCACCCTAGCTTTTGGAAAATATCGAGGTAGATAATATTCGTACGATGTGGTTTCAATTGGAATCAAGTTAGGCAATATCTCATAGAAATTATCCGATGAGGATAGGACGGATGGTGTGCAAAACTGGCACAGATCACCGGATCTTACGCCCTTGATTTCTCCTTTGGGCTACGTTAAAGAAAAAGTTTACCAACATCCTCCCACAAGCGATATGAAAATAAATTAGAGCTGCGTTTCAATCCATTTCGCCTCTAATGTGTTAGTGAATCTTCCGTTTACCGAGCGAATTGCAAAGTGTTTAGCTAGGCGTGGTCAGCATTTTGAACATTAATTTGAATTTATGGTTTTATTCGTTTATGTTTACTTGTTCACTTATTTTTAGGAGCAGAGAATTATTTATTGTTTAGTGTAATTAAGTTTTCCTATCAGTTAAAGAATTTATTTGCCATTCGTATTTTCTTATTTGCTCTGGATTTTGTTTTATTGTTCTTCTGTATGGCAATATTTTCAAATAAGCGCAATATCTCAACAGTCCATCATCTTATAGTATGAAACATATTATCAATTGTATCTATTTTCAGGAATCGAATGTGAAAAAATTACAGGGTGTTGCTTTGAAAAATTGAGAAAAATTACATTTCGCGTAAGTTAATCATTCTGTATAGTTTTACAAGTTTTCGAAAAATTTCCTAGTTTGTTTGTTAGTAGACTATTATAGTCGGTGGTATAACAGATTTACAAAATCGTGGTGACAACGCTCGCATCGTGGTTCCAAAGTTAAGTATATTTTTGGTATTAGAAAGTGACGATGTCTGCAGAACGGTTATGATACAGTACAAGTTTTATCATTTTTATATAATTAAACGATATAATTTACATCTCAGAAATCTAGAATTAATGGATACATTTAATAATTTTCACCCAAAGCTTAAATTTTGTAGAAACTGAAAAATGATAAAATATCCTTTTTAAATACTATGGTTATTAGGGACAAATAAAAATTGATTGGTATCAAACTACTCACAGCTGGATTGTAAATTTTCACTCAATCATGCACTTCAAACTAAATTAAATGTGTGTGCAACATAATTGATAAATGTTTGAAAATTTCAGACATTTTAGAAAAAAAAAATACAACACATCATAGGAAATTAAAAAATTATTCTCTAAGTAATATTAGACATGGTTCAAAAAAGTTAATGTTCTTATAATAATTTTAAAATCAAAGTATAAGTATATTTCAATCTTACACGAATAAACAATCTTTAATTTATAAATCTTTGCTAAATTTAAATAAAACCAGTGTTTTAGTCAAAAATAAAGGCTCTAGGTTATTTTCAAAATTACGTGTTACACGTGTATGGAAATAAATATTATTTAAATCATGTAATAATTGTCAAAAATATATATTGGAACTACAATGCAACCTTTAAAAATTGTATGTCACATAATTGAAACATTCCGTAAAAAATCACTATTTGATTATAAAAACACTAAAATTATAGACATAGAAAAAATTTTCTAAATTTCAAATTATGTATATAAAAATTAACAGTGGTACGTATATAATAGTAAAACCGACTTGGAAAAGTTACCTCAATGTTATAATTAAATTTTAGAAATTTGTAGTAGTTGTATAGTAATGTGTAACGTTTTTGACATTTATAATTGTAGCATTAATTAGTTTCTTGTAAAAGTTTAATGATTTTTTTGTTGTTACAATTTCATGAAGAAGATCAAACATATGATCGAATATATGCAATCTAAACATAGTGTTTTAGTGTTTGATGGAAGTACCACAAATTAAGATGTATAACATTTTATAAACGTCAAAATAATTTTCTATTCAAATTATATATATAATATATATAATTATATATTATATATATATATAATATATATATATATATATATTATATACATTGTCCAAATAAATAAGTGGTGTCTGAATGTTGTCACAGTGAAACTGTCACGCTCTGCATTATTTATGCATTAAAACATTTTGAAAAAATGTATTTTATTTTACTTTCACTGAAGAGATCAATAACAAATATATATAAACAAGACACATACCGAATAACGTAAAATTAATTAATGTTTAATGTATAGTTTGTTATTTTGCAATATATCTTTTCTGTATTTCTTATTCTAGTTCAGAGCAATATTGTTAATGGTAAGATGCAGTTGTTCAATAGGTTAAAAGTTAAAAGTTGTTCCTTTAACAAGCTGATCTTAAATTTAATATAATACCCAAAAGTTAAATCTAAAGAGCTTCAAATACCATTTTATTTGCAAACAAGATTTTCTAAAGTAGCACAAAAATGAAATAAAATAAAACTTCTATTCACATACAAAGCCATACATAGGGTCATATACACAAATGAGAATAGGATTGAACAAAGTTTAGTCTTGTTAAACTAGTTTGTATTATACAATGAAGTGTAGCAACTCTTTTAATGGAGACAAAATTGCTATTGGAGTGCATAACAGTCTAATGTCTCCGTATTATTCAATATTAGTCTGTTATTTTTAGTGCTTATGATATACAGTTTTTAATGTTTCAGTTTTGCAATTATACGAGTTGTAAAACGGACCTGTGTCATTTAACCATACACAGTAAAGATCACTAACATGTACTTTATTTTTATTCCACATTATAACTTTTAGACTGTAATTTTACAAAGAAAACGATCATATGTTTTTGAAATATCTCGTAGAACAACACGAAATTCAACCTACAAAATGGAAATTGAGATAAATTTAATAACTTTAATTATTTTGGATAATTATTTTTTTGAATAATTATCAAAACACTTGTTTAATACGTTCATAACGGAAATGGGCAGCGTTGCAAAAACAAAAACAATAATCTATTTCATATGGACGAATAAACCTTCATGATGTTAATAAACATCGAGATGCTAACTTAACACAAATCCCAAAATCGCTTTTTTGTATCAAAATATCGATAATACAGTTTAAGGCATTTTCCATCCCATTGGATTAATTTTTAATGCATCTTGGCTTCGCATTAAAATACTTTACATAGAAAGGTTATGTGAAATTCAATTATCGTTAAAAATATGTCTTCACACTTAGAACAGCTTGAAATAAACACTGGTTGACATGATTTTTATAATTGATTGCTCAACAAAATTGTTTGTTAACTCAGCGAATATATGCGATATCCTGACAGAAGACAACCTTCAGTTAAGTTTGGAAAAACTTAAAGAAAAAAACAGGAACTGTGAAAGAGGAAGAGAACAAGTGGTGAAGATGAATTAAACGTTTTATCAGTAAATGAGCCGTCCACTAGTTGGACTAAAATATCAAGAGAAGCTAATGTACAACGATCTACTATTAACAAGATTTTAAAAGTAATAAATATCATGACTGAATATATCCTTTCATCAAGAACTGTTCCTGATTTCAAGACTAGAAAAACATTTTGTGAGTTTGGAAATGGAAAATATCACTAACTATGATATATATATATATATATATATATATATATATATATATATATATATATATATATATATATATATATATATATAACATGGCGCATTAGTGTGACAAAGTCCCATATCTCCTTTATTTAAAGAGATACAAAAAAATTAAATACAAAAGTTGTAAGATATGTTCTGGTGCATATTCCAAAAATATTTTTAATTATACAGGGTAGATCATAAAAGCTTGAAGTAATTTTAAATTTTTTAAATAGAAAACCCTATATATTATTACATATTTAGATTCTACATACAATTTTAGACACATTTTATGTATAATGTCCTATACCTAAGTCTAACCTTGACAAATTTCAAATTTTTGTCAAAAATGACGTTTGCAGGCCAAAACATAGTTAAATCTTTTCTAAACGAAGCCTTTATCAATTAGTTATGGTTGGTTTCCTTGGAAATGGGGACCTACTCTAATGGGCTGTATTGATATTTTGTAATACATTCATACAGGGTGATCAAAATGGACAATAAAAGTAGATTAAAGAAAACCTATAGTCATTTTTTTAAATGGAAACCCTGTTTTTAATTCTATCTTATTTAGCATTAAAAATAAGGGTGACTTTGTATAAGAGTGTATATTCCAAAAATGTAGTTTTTGAAATTATGACAATTTAACATTTTTTATTGTAAAAGGCTATACGGCTTTCAAGTTTGTTGTTAGTTGGCCGTGACGGCGGGCGATACAAAAAAATCGAGCACTTCAGATAGAAATATTACAATTTATTGAACCCCATATAACAATTATCTTATTAAACGAACTTAAAGTAAAGACAATATTTTTGATTCAACAAATTATGTCCTAATCCTAATCATACTAAGTGTACTTCTGTTACTCGTTGATAAAAAATATGGTCCAATTACATGATTAGCGACAACACCTCCCAAACATTAGAGACCATCTAGTTTGAAGCATATCTTACAGAATGTGGACTTTCGGTAGAATAGTAATAAAAATTGTGTCTGTTTACTTCCGTTTCTGTGAAATGTGGCCTCATTTGTAAATGAAATCAAATGTACAAAATTTCTTTGTTGGTTTATTTTGTTTGAGCCATTGACAAAATTCCAGTCGTCTTTGATAATCTTCAGGAACCAACTCTTGAAGTAGTTGAATGTGATAGTGCATTTTTGAGACTTCAATATCAGCTGTACCGTACGTCGTTCAAAACCAACCTGCTGAGAAATGGGTCGTTGTCCAATATATGGATTTTCGGTAACTGTTAATAGTACATTTAATTGATTTTCCTTAGTCTGTGCATGTTTTTCCCTAGTATTTTTTCATATAACACATTGCCAGTTCTTTCAAAACGCTCCAAAAGCTTTTCAAATGCCCTTATTTCAGGTTGCCGTCTCTCTGGAAGCGGTTGTTGATACAGTCTTCTTGCTAAGAGCGTACTCTTGTCACTAGCTCCCAAAACAAAATCATATCAACCATCTCGGCTTGCGAAAAATTCATTATTTAAAATTTTAATTCAAGTTTTAAATCAATTTGCTACAAAATACACTAATGCATCACACAAATTATCAACTGACAATAAATAATGACGTTTCTGATGATCTCTATTATTTTTATATGCCACGCCTCGCCGTCACGGCCAACTAACAACAAACTTGAAAGCCGTAAGTATAGCCTTTTACAATAAAAATGTTAAATTGTCATTATTTCAAAAACTACAATTTTTGGAATATACACTCTTATACAAATTATCATAAGTTTTGTTATGAACGAATGAGTTCAAAGGTAAATATAAATAAAATTATTATTTTATTAAATACATAAATAAAAGTTTACCTCAGTAGGATTCAACCTACGACCTGTACTTTGCTAAGTATCCGCGCTACCAATGACCAAGGTTCAAGCCAATCGATGCAAATTTTGTCTTTATGTATGTAGAACTGATGTAAATTCTAAATATAATGAGATTACAGTCAAATTACTTAAATTAATGGAATGCGAGCCTGCAATATCGCAAGATTCACATACCAAAGCAACTTGACTAATATTAAATTATCATAAGTTTTTGTTATGAACGAATGAGTTCAAGGTAAATATGTAAATAAATTATTATTAATTTATTAAATACATAAATAAAAGTTTACCTCATAATTCGAACCTGTATTTTTTAGTACTAAACTGACCAGGTTCAAGATCGATGCAAATTTTGTCTTATGTATGTAAATTCTAAATATAATCTCTTATATTTAGAATTTACATCAGTTATATAAAGACAAAATTATCGATTAATTAAATTAACAATATAAATAAATTTTATTATTTAATAAATTAATAATTATTTACTCTAAAAGTCACTTATTTTAATGCTAAATAAGACGAATAAGGTGGCGTATATGACATGTCACAATCATCTTTTGTTATCCCACAATCTGCCTCAAATTTCACTTTTCTTATGGCTGCCATATTGGATTTTCGATTTTGAAAGAGCGCAATATTTCCAGTTTAGTGATGTCTACAAGTGCATAAAGATTAGAGTTTCATCGAAATATCACACTTTCTAAAGTTAGGTCTTATTTATTATTATTAGTAGGACATGATTTGTTGTCAGTAAAATTGGGTTTCATTTTTTCATATAATTGGCTCTGACTTTGACGTTAAATAATTCAATGTAGTGTTTTCTAAGTAGTACGCTTTTCTGTCATTAAAATCATAAACGTGACACACAAATTGTAAAGCCTGTTGAAAATGGCCGGTATTCCTTTGATAGGATCACGATTTTCTAGCGATTTACCGTCAAATTTTGTTGTCAAGTTGAGCTTTATGGATAAATTTGTTTTACGTGTGTTGCGACCTTTAAGAATGGTGTGTTGCGAGCTTAAGTTTTTTGTTTGTTTATCACTATTTCGTAATTTTACATTTAAAGTTTGAAGATTGTTTTCTTATTATTCCCTGTTTATTGAATGTTGAGTAACGTTTTATTTGTAAATAGTTGTATATAATGTTTATTTCGTTTGATTTCCTTAAGATTTAATAGAAAGTTTTGTAAAATTAAGTAACTTAAAGAAAGAATGTAGATTTAAATGCATTTGATGTCATGCTGGCGACATGAAGTCGGTTAATTGCAGTGGTTCAGATTAATATTATGTTGGTTTTGAGTCGTAAAGATAGAATGTGGGATTAACTGCTTGAACTTAAGGAAAATACGGATATACTTTTCACGTTGATTCTGCTGACGTTTGGAATTTTGAAAATTATCGAGTCCTTACGGTTGAAAACGAAATTTGTGTGTAGGGGTATCAAATCTTCTCCTTCCGTTTCAATTGGTGGAACTAAATTAAATGAGATTTTTTGAGTGGTGGGATTCAAAATCCAAGATGCATTTTTTAATAATTTGGAATTCGAAACTGACAGTGCTCCCAGTAGTAGTACGGTGACGTTTGTTGTTAAGAGGTTGTTTAGAACGTTGATATATTGGACCTTTTGGTGTTTAACGAACGAATTTTGTGTTGGGAGGTAGTTAGCTACTTTTGAAGAAAACCTGTGAAGGGATTTTAAATGAAATTGTTCAATCACCAAAGGATTAGACCTAGTGCCAATTTCATTTACGTAATCAAGTTACCTGGAGATCACCGTCGTGTTATATTAGTGCTTCGTGACCTCATTGGTTTATATCGCGTTTGCGGATTTATTAAATTAACTTTCTTGAAGTGGCACTTAATTGCCGTGCAGGCGTGTTGAAATATAAACTAACTGCAGAATACTAAAATTATAGTTATTTAAATAAAGTTAATAACCTTTTGGATTGTTATGTAATAAAACTATTTGAAAGATAAAAGTTAAAGCAGTTGAGCCACAGTTATTATTTTAAAAAGTTTTTAGTTAATCAGTAACATTTTACCGAGATTCAATCAAGGAATCGTTTGTGTACAAGAAAATAGTCAACATTTCATTCATCATTTTGTCAACAGGAGATTCCGTATCCGTTATAGCTGTAATCGATAACCTGGTTCATTTTCGATTGTTGTAACACAGGAGAGGTGCTAATCTAGACAGTAAGGTAGTATAAC
Source organism: Vesta saturnalis (assembly GCA_036346205.1). NCBI lineage: Eukaryota > Metazoa > Arthropoda > Insecta > Coleoptera > Lampyridae > Vesta > Vesta saturnalis. The sequence continues at coordinate 23,922 of JARFJB010002462.1, read as the reverse complement.
ATTGTGTTTTTTTAAATTTTCAAGATTTCTTGTGTATGTACCTCGAATTATTTGTTTTGTTAACGAAGGTTTGAAAGCGTAGTCGTGTACCTTTTAAATTAAGTTGTTGCTTTGGTTTATTTATTGGAATTAATCATAATTCTGACGCTGCTTCACACTTTTCATTTTAGTAGTAAAGGGCACTTGACCCTATAGTAGTGTGGGTAAATAATCCACGATATATATATATATATATATATATATATATATATATATATATATATATATATATATATATATATATATATATTTATCTTATTATAGCTTTGTTAGGTTTTATAAATTTGTTTTAATTCTGTGAAAACCCTTTTGTATTAATTCATTTAGAGTGCATTCAACAAGGTGATTTTTTGTTTTGTTTTGATTATTATATAATGCCTAATTATTTACACTGAGGTGTAGTAACGTAACTTTATTGAGTGTTTATCACGCTTTTGTTTGTCAGGCGTGTAGTGCTATTTTGAAGCCCTATTTCAGGTGGTTTGATGAGTTGCTGTTCAGCACACCTGGAATTGATTGCGAGGTAAGCGTATGTTTTTGTACGTTTAGACACGCTATGTACACGTAATTTTCGCACGACGGCTCTTATTTTGACTACCAAACATTCTGGCGCCCTAAACCGATCTGATTACGTCTTCATTATTTTGACTTACGTACGTTTTACTATTCTGGATGTGCAAAATTTATCAACATCATACCCACACCCATACGCTGACTAGTCGGGCAAAAGGCCAACTTCATCTGTAATCCCGTTTTACCAGTTTATATCGTTACACCCTATTCAAACGAAGAAAAGTTTGACATGTTAGCGCTTTACTTGCAGTCAAATAGAACGCCGACATTACCTCAGCGAGGTATTTGGAGATGTACCCCGAACGACGGCAGCCTCATAAACCCACTTCAGAAAAATTGTAATTAATTTAATTAACTATGGGGCCTTCGAACAAATTAAAGCGGATACAATATCGATAATGAAAATCGTGATAGAAACATTTTACAAGCTGTCAACTAAAACCCCAGTGCATCGGTAGGAACGGTGGAACGTGAAATTCTTGTGTCAAAATCAACGGTACAGTGTTAAAAAGAATAACTACTATCCATACAAACCCACAATAGTTCAAGGACTGAAGGAAACTGATTTTCAAGACGAATGCGCTTCTGCAGTGGTATACTAGAATGTGTAATGAAAATCCCAATTTTGTTAATCATGTCTTGTGGTCTGATGAGAGTAGGTTTACGAATTGTGGAGTTTTAATAAGCACAACATTCATCATTGGGCTGTAGAAACCCTCACGAAGTGGCAGAAGACGTCTACAGACCAGTTTTGGAAGTAACGTTTGGTGTGGGATTATTGATAATTTAATCTAGCTTACCAATTTTAATTGGGCACCTATGCATTATAAATTATTAATCATTGCAGGAAATCGACTTATAGGACAATTTTGTTTGACTATAACTTAAACGGACAGAGGTACTTAGAACTTTTGCGAAACCAGGTTGTGCCGGTTTTAGAGCTACTCTCACCGAAGATGAGTTCAGAAGAACCTGGTTTCAACAGGATGGATGTCCGGCACACAACACCATTCATGTCAGGAACTTCTTAAGGGAGCAGTTTGATGAAAAATTATTGCATTAAATGGTCCAATATCTTGGCCTCCTAGATCCCCTGACCTTTCGCCCTTGGATTTCTACCTCTGGGGTCACACAAAGAATGAGGTCTACAGTTTGATCCTCCTGCGACCATAGAAATTCGGAGACAGAGAGTTTTGGATACATTTAGAAATAGGGTTAACGGAAATACACTTGCTAGGGTTGTACGAAAACAGTCACCAATTGTCAAAATGTCTCGATGTAAATGGACGTCATTTTGCAAATCTGTAAATTAATTGTAATTGTAATTTTATTGTAGGTAGTTCAAAGGTTCTAGTATCAATTAAATTAATGACGATTTTTCTGGCTTTATTTTAACACACTCATAGCTGAATTGTCCCAAAACATCTGTCTTGTTGAGAGGTCGTTATTTAATTTCATGTTTTATTGAAATTTCAAAGAATTTTATGCATTATTTATTAATGTTATTTTGCGACAAATAAATCATGGGCTACTAATAATAAATAAGACTAACTTTAGAAAGTGTGATATTTCGATGAAACTCTAATCTTTTATGCAGTTGTGAGACATCACTAAACTGGAAATATTGCGCTCTTTCAAAAATCGAAAAATCAATATGGCGGCAATAAGAAAAATAAAAGTTGAGGCAGATTGTGGGATAACAAAAGACGATTGTGAGATGTCATAAACGCCATCTTATTCGTCTTAAAAAGTGACCGAATAATCTCACATTGTGACAGCTGTCAAATTAACCATTTCATTCACTGGCGAAAAACGAAATCCAACGTTTTCGGTTTTTCGCCGGCATTTTCAAAACCAATTGACCGATCGTAAATCTGAAACCGGATATCAAATGCTTAAACTTCCTCTAAAACTTGACCCATTTAACCTTTGCCATAAGTATAACACAAGCCGAGATCCCTTTATAGAGAAGCGAATTTGGGACACATTGTTATATATATATATATATATATATATATATATATATATATATATATATATATATATATATTAATATGGTATCGGGATGCGGTCTAGTTAAAACTGAAAATGACTATTTAATTTAAGCTTTCGAAATACTTTATTTCTTCATCAGGAATCTGTGTAAAATGAACATAAGTAAGATATAATCTGTTAACATCATAAAGATTACTTACTAAATGCTAGAATTATAAACTAACATTATTGTACAGTAGAATTGATGAATACAATGTTACGATTACAATTTAAAATGACAACTTAAAAAGATAGTTATTGAAGTATTTCGAAAGCTTGAATTAAGTAGTCATTTTCGTTTTTAACTAGACCGTATCCCGATACGGATATGTATATATATATATATATATATATATATATATATATATATATATCGTGGATTATTACCCACACTACTATAGGGTCAAGTGCCCTTTACTACTAAAATGAAAAGTGTGAAGGCGGAGCGTCAGAATTATGATTAATTCCAATAAATAAACCAAAGCAACAACAATTTAAAAGGTACGACTACGCTTTCAAACCTTCGTTAACAAAACAAATAATTCGAGGTACATACACAAGAAATCTTGAAAATACTTAAAAAAACACAATGTTATACTACCTTACTGTCTAGATTAGTACCTCTCCTGTGTTACAACAATCGAAAATGAACCAGGTTATCGATTACAGCTATAACGGATACGGAATCTCCTGCTCTGACAAAATGATGAATGAAAATGTTGACTATTATTCTTTTGTACACAAACGATTCCTTGATTGAATCTCGGTAAAATGTTACTGTATTAACTAAAACTTTTAAAATAATAACTGGTGGGCTCAACTGACTTGTAACTTTTATCTTTCAAATAGTTTTATTCACACTAACAATCCAAAAGGTTATTAACTTTATTTAAATAACTATAATTTTAGTATTCTGCGAAAGTTAGTTTATATTTCAACACGCTCTGCACGGCAATTAAGTGCCACTTCAAGAAAGTTAATTTAATAAATCCGCAAACGATATAAACCAATGAGGTCACGGAAGCACTAATATAACACGACGGTGATCTCCAGGTAACTTGATTACGTAAATTCGAAATCGGCACTAGGTCTAATCCTTTGGTGATTGAACAATTTCATTTAAAATCCCTTCACAGGTTTTCTTCAAAAGTAGCTAACTACCCTCAACACAAAAATTCGTTCGTTAAACACCAAAGGTCCAATATATCAACGTACTAAACAACCTCTTAAGCCGTAACAACAAACGTCACCGTACTACTACTCAGGAGCACTGTCAGTTTCGGAATTCCAAATTATTAAAAAATGCATCTTGGATTTTGAATCCCACTCTCAAAAAATCTCATTTAATTTAGTTCCACCAATTAAGAAACGGAAGGAAAGATTTGATACCCTACACACAAACTTCGTTTTCAACCGTAAGGACTCGATAATTTTCAAAATTCCAAACGTCAGCAGAATCAACGTGAAAAGTATTTCTGTATTATAAGTGTTTTGTAACTGAGGTTTCCTATTAGTGGAGTTGATCGGCCTATTTCCACAGTTTATGCTTTTGAGCGCGACGTTTCGGAAGCGGACTCTGCTTCCGTCATCAGGCTTAGTCCTGAGAAGGACTGTTTTCGCACTTGAGTCGAATTCATTTGTTATATCTAATTTTTTCTCAAGCACTTGACTACTCTCAGATTCGAACTTGGTACCTTTCACTTACTAGTCTGACACCTTTACCGCTGAGCCACTGAGTAATCAATATATATTTGTTAGAACTTATATATATTAAACTATTTTTTCGTGGTTGCGCAGAATTTTATTGCACATGTTGCGCCGTAACTTCTTGCGCAGGTGTATTGCGCTTAAGCTCTTCGCGGATTATTGGAATCCATATGGGTTTCATTTCTACACTACTTGGCTTATTGGATTTTCTGCTAGTGCGATGAATGTGGCTTCTTTGAGTTTCCGACGAGTTGTATTCTCGTCCTTTGCCACTATCTGTATGTTATCCCATTGGATGCGGTGGTCTTCGTTCCAGACATGTTCAGCGATTCTTGATCTTTCTGTTTCGCCCTTGCGGACGTTGTTCTTGTGTTCCTGAGTTCTCACTTTGAGTGGTCTACTGCTCTCTCCTATGTATGCTCTGCCGCATTCGCATGGTAGGTTGTAACACAGTTCTTGGAATTCTGATCTTCATTGTATGGTTTGGTTTTGGTTAGTATTCCCTGAGCGTTCTGGTCGATTTGAAGGCAGTGCGTATCTTGTATTTGCTGCCTATCCTTCGTATTTTGTCTGAGGTACCTTGTATATATGGTATTATCGCTGTATATTTAGGTTCTTCTTTTCGGTTACCCTTTCCCTGTTAGGTTAGGTGTTAGATCAGGGTAGCCATTTTCTTTGAGTGTTCTAGCGATATTTTCTTTTCTCTGTTCAGGTCCTCTTGTTTTGAGCATATTGTTTTGCTCTATCGTACAAGCATTTTGCTACCTAACTTCACGTTTTGTGGTGATTGGGTTGTAGTGTAGGTACCTCCCCGTGTGGGTAGGTTTCCTGTATACACTTGTCGTGAAAGTGTTGTCATTCCTGTGTACAAGTACATCCAGGAATGGCAGTTTTTTTCCGACTCAATTCCATTGTGAATTTGATGGTGGGTGCGCGGCTATTTAGATGATCTAGGAATTCATCTAGCTTATGCTTGCCGTGTTGCCAAACTACGAAGGTATCGTCCACGTATCTAAGCCATATCCTTGGTTTCTCTGTGAATTCGGATATCGCTTGGTCTTCAAAGTCTTCCATATATATATTGCTCACTATGGGTGATAGTGGGAACCCATAGCCATCCCAAACTCTTGTTGGTAGAATTTGTCTTCTACCTGGAAATATGTAGTTCTAATGCATATTGTCAGAAGTTCCATTATTGTGTTTACCAGAGTTGCGTGCGTTCGTCTAACGTTTCATCCTTTTCCAGCTTGTCCCTTATGATAGTTAGTGCCTTATCGGTAGGCACATTTGTGAATAGACTCACAATGTCGAAGCTTACCAGTATTTCTTCGTGGTTTGGTTGGAAGTTTCTGATGGCTTCCACGAAGTCTGCGTATTCTTGACCATAGATTCGGTTTTTCCCGATAAGGGTGTGATGATACCTAGCAGATAGTGTGCTAATGGGTGACAAGGTGAATTTCTCGAGCTCACAATTGGTCTCAGAGGAATTCCTTCCTTGTGGATCTTTGTAGCCGTACAGATGCGGAGGTTTGCTGTAGTGTGGGGTAAGTCTAGTTCTCTGGTAATCGGAATCTATGGTCAAGAATCGCAGCACTTCGTGAAGCCATCAGAAACTTAACCAAACCACGAAGAAATACTGGTAAGCTTCGACAGTGATCTATTCACAAATGTGCCTACCGATAAGGCACTAATATCATAAGGTGACAAGCTGGAAAAGGATGAAACTTGACGAACGCATCGCAACTTCATAAACAAATAATGGAACTTCTGACAATATGCATTAGATACATATTTCAGGTAGAAGACAAATTCTACCAACAAGAGTTTGATGCTATGTTACATTGAAATATATATGGAAGACTTTGAAGACCAAGCGATATCGAATTCACAGAGAAACCAAGGATATGGCTAGATACGTGGACGATACTCTAGTTTCAACAGCAATAGATGAATTCTAGATCATCTAAATACGCGATCAAATTCATGGAATTAGTCGAAAACTGCCATTCCTGGATAATGACAACACTCGAAGATAGAACCTAACAGGTACTACATAATCACACAAATATTTACAATGCTTGTAGAGAAACAATATGCTCAACAAGAGGACCTGAACAGAAAGAAAATATCGCTAGAACACTCAGAAATGGCTGATCAACACCTAACCTAAAGAAAGGGTAACCGAGAAGAACCTAAATATACAGCGATATACCATATATACAAACCTGACAATACGAAGGATAGCAGATAAAGATACACTGCCTTCAAATCGACCAGAACGTCACTAAACAAACCATACAATGAAGATCAAATTCAAAATGTACTATGCGAAGCGCAGAGCTACATAAAACAGTGACCACTCAAAGTGAGAACTCAGAACACAAGAACAACGTCCGCAAGGGCGAAACAGAAAGATCAAGAATCGCTGAACATGTTAACGAAGACCACATAATGGGATAAATACAGATAGTGGAAATACAATCGTCGGACTCAAAAGCATTATCTACAGAAAATCAATAAACTAGTGTAATGAAACCCATATATTCAATATGCGCGAAGAGCTTAAGCAATACACCTGCAAGTTACGCAACATGCGCATAAACTTCGCAACCACGATAGTTTATATATAAGTTCTAACAAATATATTGGATTACTCAGTGGCTCAGCGGTAATGTCAGACTAGTAAGTGAAATACCAAGTTCGAATCTGAGTAGTCAAGTGCTTGAGAAAAATTAGATATAACAAATGACTCAAGTCAAAACAGTCCTTTCAGGACTAATGATGACGGAAAGAGTCGCTAAACGTCGCGCTAAAGCATAAACTGTAAAACGATCAACTATAATAAGTGAAAAGTATATCCGTATTTCCTTTAAGTTCAAGCAGTTAATACATTCTACTTTACGACTCAAAACCAACATATATTAATCTGAACCACTGCAATTAACCATTATGTCGCATGACATCAATGATTTAAATCTACATTCTTTCTTTAAGTTACTTAATTTTACAAAACTTTATTAAATCTTAAGGAAATCAAAGCATTTAACTATTTCCGTTATCAACATTCAAAAACAGGAATTAAGAAAAAAATAAAAATTTAAATGTAAAAATTTTTAAAATTTGATAAAAAAAAATGAAACCACCATTTTAAATTTAGTAAAAACAAATTTACCATAAACTCAACGCAACAAAATTTGAGGAAATCCAGAAAATAAACTACAATACCATTTAACGGTTACAATTTTCATTTAGATTTTAATAAAAAACTTTTTGAAAAATACGAATTATTTAACGTAAATCAACCATTTTATAAAAATGAAAAATTTACGAAAATAAAATACTAATAAAATTTCCAATTTAAAAGTGTGAATTTCATGAAATCAATTTACAGAAATTAAACAAATTTTTTTAAAAAGAAAATCCAATAAACAATAAAAAATAAATTTAGGGAATTTAAAAAAGTGATTTATATTTTCTTTAAGCATTAAAATGGGTGCTTTAAAATAAAAAAAATTTTATTTACTAAAAAAAGTAAATTTGACTTTTTTTATAATTCATTAAAACTTTGTGCAAATTTTGTCTTTATAAAATTAAATAAATAATAAATATTTAAATTTCTCAGTTAAACAAAACATCATAAATTTTTTATTTAAAATTATTAATATAAATTTTTTTTATTTAATAAAAAAAATTTAAATTTACATATTATTAACTCATTGTTCATAAAAAACTTATGATAATTTAATATTAGTAAGTTTTTTATTTAATCCTTGCGATATTATCGCATTCCATTAATTTAAGTAATTTAGTAATCTCATTATATTTAAATTTACATCAGTTCTACATACATAAAGACAAAATTTCATCGATTCTTAATTGGTCCATTGGTAGCCATCTAAAATACAGGTCTGGTTGAATTACCAAAACTTTTTTTTTATTTAATAAAATTAATAATAATTTTATTTATAATTTAATATTATCAAAAATTAGATAAAATATTAGTTTTTTTATGTGAAGCGATATTGCAGGCTCGATTAAATTTAAGTAATTTCTGTAATCTCTTTTTAAATTTACATCAGTTTCATACATAAAGACAAAATTTGCATCGATTGGGGCTTAACCCTTTGCCATTTATTAAAAAGGTCGTAGGTTCGAATCCTCCGAGGTAAACTTTTTTATGTATTTAATAAAATTAATAATAATTTATTTAAATTTATTTGAATCCGTTCATAACAAAAACTTATGATAATTTTAAATGCAAGTTGCTTTTATGTGAATCCTTCGATATTACATTCCATTAATTTAAGTAATTTGTCTTAATCTTTATATTTAAATTTACATCAGTTTAATACATAAAGACAAAATTTGCATCGATTTTGAATTGGTGGCCAGTTGGTAGCGCGGTATCAAAATACAGGTGTGTTCGAATCCTACTCATAAACTTTTTATTTAATTTAATAAAATTAATAATAATTTTATTTACATATTTATTTGAACTCATTCGTTCATAAAAAAACATGATAATTTAATATTAGTCAAGTTGCTTTGGTATGTGGAATCCTTGCGATATTGCAGGCTCCATTCCATTAATTTAAGTAATTTGTCTGTAATCTTTATATTTAAATTTACATCAGTTCTACATACATAAAGACAAAATTTGCATCGATTTTGAACCTTGGTGGCGCAGTTGGTACGCGGTACTCTAGCAAAGTACAGGTCGTAGGTTGAATTACCGATAAACTTTTATTTATGTATTTAATAAAATTAATAATAATTTTATTTTACATTTTACCTTTGAACTCATTCGTTCATAACAAAAACTTATGATAATTTGTATAAATTATATTAAAAAATTGTAGTTTTAAATAATGACAATTTAACATTTTTATTGTAAAATATACACGGCTTTCAAGTTTTGTTGTTAGTTGGGTGACGGCACGTATATAAAAATAATAGAGATCATCAAACGTCATTATTTATTGTCAGTTGATAATTTGTAGCATTAGTGTATTTTATACAAATTGATTTAAAACTTGAATTAAAATTGTAAATAATAATTTTTTCCAACCAATGGTTGATATGATTTTTGTTTTATAGTGACAAGGTACGCTCTTAAAAAGACTGTATCAACAAGCTTCCAGAAACGGCAACCTGAAATAAGGGCATTTGGCTTTTGGAGCGTTTTGAAAGAATCAATGTGTTATATGAAAAATACTAAAAACATACAGACTAAAAAATCAATTAAATGTACTATTAAAGTTACCAAAATCCATATATTGGACAACGACCCATTTCTCAGCAGGTTGGTTTTGAAACGTACTACAGCTGATATTGGTCTCAAAAATATATCACATTCAACTACTTAGGTTGGTTCCTGAAATTATCAAAGACGACTGGAATTTTGTCAATGGGCTCAAAACAAAATAAACCAACAAAAAATTTTGTACATTTGATTTCATTTACAAATGAGGTATTTAAGCTTGAATTAAGTAGTCATTTTCGTTTTAACTAGACCGTATGATAAATATATATTTATATATATATATATATATATATATATATATATATATATATATATATATATATATATATATATATAAATTAAAAGGAATCTAAACCTTCTTTGCTGTATATTAAATTTTATCCTTTTTATAAAAAAATTAAAATTCATTTTAGATCTGTCAAATTGGAAATAGTGCCAGTCGATAAACTAAGCTAAGATAAAAAGTCTTTTCAAATTCAAAATGTAACTGTTTGGAAGGGCTCAAATTCGAAAATGACGTTTTAAATGTTCTCTAAAGACAAAATATTAACATAAGATATTAAACCAAGTAAGGGCTACATGAAAAATACCTAAAATTGTATACAAACAAAATGCAACAATCACATGTTTCATTTAAAAAAAGCAATGTATGTGGTGCCATTTATTCCTGTACATTGTAAATAATATTTAAAATATTTTGCATTTATGCATGACTGACATTTTCGTGTAAGTCTTGCGGTTTTATCCAATATTAAAGGTTATATTACTTTAGGAATGTAACATTTTTCTATACGTAAAATGCAAACGTTTGGTTGAAATTTTTTACTTCCGTTAAATGTAATAAATATTGATAACAATAATCTTACTTAATCAAATTTTTTGTTTTTGAGTTACTTTTAAATTGATTGAAAATTTGGATATTATTTTATTTTGATCAATACGTTGGTCCTTTGTTAATTTTTGTTATTTTATTTTGAAAAAAATGAAATGTACCATCTGTCGGTAATAAATACACATAAATTTATCCATACGATTTTGTTTATTATCAATAGCATTACAAAAGTGAATTTAAATTATAATTAAAACAAATTTTAAATTTAAGACTGTAAATTGTCTTTAAAGAGACTAAGAATATTCAATCCGTTTGGTCAAACTATTAAAATGTAAATATTGGAAAATTTGGTTTTTTGTTAAAATGGAAAAATTAAGAAAATATTATCAAATCTAAATGATTTTTCAAAAATAAAAACCAATTTTAGATACCATAAATTCATGTTTCTTGTAACTAAATTATATCATAGCTACGAAGTTCATAATTTTACCATTTTTTACTTGCCTTATAAAATTTGTTTCCAAATTTCCAGATAATGTATGTTATACAATTTAATTCGGAACGGTAAATTATAATTTGGGTAATGATTAATTTTTTGTCACGTGCTATCAACAATTAAAGGGTTTTGTGACTTTTGAGTTTACATAAATAATTTCAAATGGAAAACCTGTGTATTTTTTCATTTTTGGATTTCCTGCAGTGTTTATTAATCTGTAATACCGCTATGCTTTAATTATCAATAGATTATAAGATTTTTTTATTTTTCTAGAGTTACTATAACATTTTTCAAATCCTGTATATGGGTTCGATTCACAACCACCACACCGGCGTTATAAGTAATTAGAAGTCATTCATAAAGGGTATTTATATTACTTAACAAAAAAAAAAAAAAATTTAAAATAATTTAAGCAGACATTTATTTCATCACAAAAATCAGTCGGGAGTGTAAGGAACTACAAAAACTTAAACTATTTCAATTATCTATGAAAAGAGGGCTAAAATTTTTTGGATATTTTTACCTTTGAGTTTTACAAATAATAGATTTTGTATCAAAAACTAAGTTCATTCAAGGAATTCTTTCTATTCTATTGATGGACAGGATTGGATATTTTAATAAATTTAGTATTTAGGTCTTCATATCAAATAAATTTAATATTTTAACAATTTTTATTTTCTAGTTGAATATTTTTTTGTGTTGTAGCATAATCTAGTTAATAAGAAAACTTACAATTGGGAAAATGAAGTACTATACTATACTACTACACACTAAAGTGAATAAAATGAATCTGTTGCTATTCTTGGTGCTTTTAATTTGTGTAAAACTAAAAATAATGCTTTATTAATAATAAAATATTTCAAGCGCTTTCGATGATAAATTAAAATGATGCTGCAGTTAATAAGTAATTCTTGTTTCGTTAAAGCTTATATAAATAACTTGTGCTTATTAAAATTGTCAAATCTCTGTTTATCAAATATATGTGGTTTACATCAAAGTCCTTTCGTTTTGCTTACTACTGTTATCTTCAATATCTACATTAATTTACAATAAAACCAGTGTTAAAAGTTTGATTCAAATAAAATTGGGTATGGCTCATCGATGTAAAATTATATATTTTCATTTTAAGTACATGAAGGATGGTCCAAACAATAAATTTGCTGTACATTTGTCCCATTTTCATATTTCTATCTCACTTACGAGTAAAGATACAGAGTTTTTACAATATGCTATTTTTGTGATAAGAACGCTCATAAACAAAACTGTCATATATATTGCTGAGATACACTAAATTGAAAATATTTTTTGGAATTTTATCTGTTATCCTTTAAATACAGGTAAAAATTGGTTTTTATACATTTTACGAAACTCCAGTGGGTAGTCAATTTTTTGCTATAATGTCGTTTTTAATATCTTATGGTTTTTTTAACGGAACAACATTTGTCTTATTTAAATTTTGTAATTTACAAAAAATATATACATGATGTTTATTTTTAATAAACCTAAAATCTATGATATCACCAAATATGCGTAATAACATATTGTATATTATATAGCATTGAATTTATTGAGTTAATTATATTAGGATATTACAAACATATAAATTTTAACAAAGCTAAATCAATTTTAATAAATAAAACTGAAAAAAAAAACATTAATCGATTAAAATAGATTTTCACTTTAAAGAACTTAAATTGGTTATTTTTCCGAACCAATGTTTTTTTTTAAAGCATTTAAAATAATTATGGAACGTGTTTCAAGTTTAGAAATATTGATGGCATTAAATAATTCATCTATGGTCCGATGCCAGGTACTATAAACCTTATTCTGCAAGAAAATCTAGCATGTGTCTAAAGGTGACCGTGGAGAATCAAATTGGTCCATTAACCGATCCATTTTGCAAATAATTGTTAAAAAGGTCGAACAATTACAGCATTATGTGATCCTGTTAAATGTATCCACAGACCATAAAGGAACATTGTCTAGTAACACATAAGATCTTAAAATTTCAAGATATCTGTTTGTAAGACTGCCTTCATAAATTTGTATTCTATTTTTAAAAATAAAAAAGTTACGCTAAATCAAACTCGACCCTGTTGTCTTTAATAGTACATTTAGTATTATGCCTGTTTTCAAAAAGCAAGCCTCGTCGGATTATTATAAATTATCAAAGTCATTACCAGTAGTAATGGGCACCTTTTTTTTATAAAATTTAATCGTGACGCATTTCCATTTTTTACAATACATGCTGGATGTTTTCAAACCCCTGCATACCTTATTTTCTCGCTTACGTATAGGAGTTTTTCACCTATTTTAAATGTAGGACATATTTTATATTTTTCTGATATTAAAAAAACTAATCAAGGTAAAATAACGTATACGTTTGATTTTAAATAATATTAAATTTATAATGACAATAAACAGTTAATGGTATTGCATAACAGTTAATTGTTGTCATACAATGTGAATGGGTTTAGCGACTATTTAAAATGTTTTATTATTAAAATTTATAGGATTTATTTTTATCAAAAGATTGCATAATTTTGTTATTAAATTTTTTAGTTTCTTTTAATCTCCATCTACAGATTGTGGTCCTCTTTTTGAAAATTCATTGAATATATTTTAAAATGAAATATTTAAAAATAAAATTGTAATTAACTAATTGATTAACCTGCTTACAGCAATATAATCATCGAAAATTAAGGAATGTCGCTTTTATTTATTTACCTTTTAATACGTATATTTACATGCAATATATTTTGGTTTTAAATATGAGTCACAATGTGTCGCAATCCTTTTCTTTAATTATGGGTCATAATTAAATCTGTTTCCTCAAAAACTAAAATTAATCTCATGTACAACAAAAACTTAATATCAATAATGTATAACAAAGTATTTTTATAATGCCATTTTCGCATAGTTTTGTCCATGGGGTCGTATTTTGCCTTTTGGTCTGGGTCAGACTATTTAGCATGGGAGATTCTAAATTGTTCCTGTGAAAGTTGCTTTACAAAACACAAACACAACCACAAGCACGAGCACGAAAAGCATAAACACAAGCACAGGAACAATTACAAGCCCAACACATCCAAAACCAAGCACAGGAAAAACAAGCACAAAACCAAAGCCAAGCACAATTACACAAGCGCAAGCAAAAATCAAACCCTAAAATCAACACAAGCCAAACCCAAAAAGCACAAAAATCAACACAACGAAAATCACACAAGCACAATCACAATAAATCACAACGCAACACAATAATAAAAAAAAAAAAACGAAAAAACGCAAAAATTTAAACACGAAAAACAAAACGGAAATTAAACAAATTCCAAACACGAAAAAAATAAACCAAAGAAAAAACCAACACAAAACTGCAAAGCCAATAAAAACAAACAAGCACAAACACAAAAAACAAACACAAGCACAAAATACAAGACAAGACAAACACAGGCAACACAAAAAAGAACAAACAAGCACAAAAATAAACACAAGGAACACGCCCACAAAAGTAAGAAATCAAAACAGCAGAAAACAAGAAAACGAAAACACGAAAAAAAAAAAACACGAAACGAAAACGAAAATTCTCAAACACGAAAATCAAAACATACCAATGTTTAAGCAGACCTCAATCTAAACAATATAGAATAAGTTACTCAAGACGGAAATTGCTTTGACATTTTCCATTCGGGTATAAGGACTAAATAATAAAACAGATAAACAGAGAAATCATTTTATTTAAATCCCTGTCTTAATTCATTCTGCAGCTCTGCGTGTTTTCGTTTTTGTGTTTCGTTTTTTTTGTGCGTTGGTATTTTGCGGTTTTCGTGTTTGCGAATTTTTGTTTTCGACTTTCGTGTTTCCGAATTTGTGTTTGGGGATTTTCGTGTTTTCGTATTTTCGTTTTCCGTGTTTGCGTGTTGTATGATTTCCAAGCGTGTTTGTTTTTTGGCCTTCGCTTGTGGTTTACTTTGATTTGCTTTGTTGATTCTTGTGTTCGTGTTGTGCTTGCTCGTGCTGATTCTTGTGCTTGTGTTTGTTCCTGTGCTTGTTTTGCATGTGTGTTGTGATTGTGCTTTGCTAGTATTTGTGCTTGTGGGTTTGTGTTGTGTTTATGCTTTGAGTTTGTGTGGTTGTTATTTCTCGTGTTTGAGAATTTTCGTATTTGTGAATTTATGTTTACGATTTTCGTGTTTGGAATTTTCGTTTCGTTTTTCGTGTTTGCGATTTTCGTTTTTCGTGTTTGCGAATTTTCGTTTTCATTTTCGTGTTTGCGAATTTTCGTTTCGTTTTTCGTGTTTGCGATTTTTCGTTTTTGTGTTTGCGAATTTTTCGTTTTCATTTTCGTGTTTGCGAAATTTTCGTTTTCATTTTCGGTTTAATTTCGTGTTTTGAATTTTTCGTTTTCGTTTTTCGTGTTTGCGATTTTCGTTTTCGTGTTTGCAATTTTCGTGTTTGCAAATTTTTTTTCCGTTTTCGGTTTACGATTTTCGTGTTTAATTTTCGTTTTCGTTTTCGTGTTTGCGATTTTCGTTTTTGTATTTGTTGTACTTGTTTGCGCTTGTGTTTTTGTTTGCTTTGTTGATTCTTGGCTTGTGCTTGTACTTGTGATTGTGCTTTGTTGATTCATGTTTTGTGTTTGTTGTACTTGTGCTTCCGTCTTTTTGTGCTTTCTGCGTTCTTGTGCTTTTTTGTTCCTTGCTTGTGTTTTGCATGTGCTGGTTCTTGGGCTTGTAATTGTTCCTGTGCTTGTGTTTATGCTTGTGCTCGTGCTCGTGCTTGTGGTTGTGTTTGTGTTTTGTAAAGCTAACTTTCACAGGAGACAATTTAGAATACAATCTCCGATGCTGGACCAACCCCTAGTCTGAAGACCAAATCCGATCTCCCAAGGCTAAAATACGACCCTTGGACATTAAACTATGCGAAAAATGGCATTATAAAAATACTTTGTTATACATTATTGATATTAAGTTTCTTGTTGTACATGAGATTAATTTAACTAGATTTAATTATGACCCATAATTAAAGCAAAAAGGATTGCGACACATTGTGACTCATATTTAAAACCAAAAATATTGCATGTAAATGATACGTATTAAAAGGTAAATAAATAAAAGCGACATTCCTTAATTTTCGATGATTACTATTGCTGTAAGCAGGTTAATCAATTAGTTAATTACACATTTTATTTTAAAGCAATTTCATTTTAAAATATATTCATATGAATTTTCAAACAGGTGAGGACCACAATCTGTAGATGGGATTAAAAAGAAATCTAAAATAATTTAATAACAACAATTATGCAATCTCCTTTGATAAAATTCAAACGGAATCCTACTAAATTTTAATAATAAAAACATATTTTAAATAGTCGCTAAACCGTACATTCACATTGTATGACAACAATTAACTGTTATGCAATACCATTAACTTTTATTTCATTATAGAATTTAATAGTTATTTTAAAATCAAACGTATACGTTATCTTTACCTTGATTATTTCTTTTAATACAGAAAAAAAAAATTGTCCCAGGATAAAATGGGGTAAAATAATTACGAAATAATTGGTTGCAGTGGGGAAACACCACACACGCATGATTGTAAAAATATGAAAATGCTCCCCCCTGGCATATAAATGTGATTTTACGAAAAAAAGGGAAAGGTGCTCTTATACTATTAAAGAATTTTTAAATAATTGCAAAAATAAAAAGTTCACCCGGAAAAATGGGAACAATTTTAATTTTAACGGCTTAAATTTAATTTGGTCATTTTAACCAGTCGAAACAAATTTACCAGAATTATTTAAAACTTGCACTTAATGCTAAAAGTTATTAATCCGTATTTATTTTCCTTATTATACCTTGGTATTGATTGTGTTCACCAATTTTTTATTAAAAACATTAAAAAAGGTTTTTTTATATCTAAAATCCAAATGATATTTAAATAAAATAAATTAATATAAAAATAAATAAGTACTAAAAAAACCGTGGAAATACGTTAATTTTTTGTGAAAACGACAACAACATTTTTTCAAAAGGGATAATTTTATTTCAGATTGTAACAAAAAATTTACGAGGAATTAAATTTTAAAACGAAATTAGCAAATGTCATTAATTGTTCCAAAATGGTATAATTCTAATGCATAAAACACACATGTATTACAATTTTTTGTGAAATAATTTTGGATTATTTAAAAACAATAGCAAAAATTTTTTTCAAACTATCTACAACTTTTACAGTGAATGATGGAAGAAAAATTTTACAAATTTAAAAAATTTCAACATTTTAGATGTTACGTAATAAGCCCTTAAACTAAGGAGCCATTTATAACGTTAATTTTTTAATAAACTAAATAACATTTTAGTAAATTAGTTTAAAATTGGGTTATATAAAACAGTTTGTGTAAAAAAAAAAAAAAACCCAAATTTTTAAAAAAACAAAATATAAAACCCCAATTGGTGACTAAATGTATAACCAAAATGATAAAATGATTCTAATAAGTCAAAATAAGTTTAAATCTTCCTTTTTAATACATTTTGGGTAACAAAAAATTAAAATATAATTTTAATAATAATTTAAACTTAATTATTGGTTTTCAAAATAAGTTAAAAAAATAAAAAATGGGAAAAATTTAAAACCCTTTTTAATGAAATTTTTAAGTGGAATCCAAAAAAAATATATAATTTAAAAAACTGAAAAGAAGCCAATTAAAAGAAATTTTGGAATTTGTTTTAATTTAAGTCCTTTAAAAAATCATTTTTTTTTATCTTTTCAGGTAACAAATATTTATTTATTTACTTTTTTTCTACAAAGTCAAATGCAGATATCATGGAATATTGGGATTGTTTCGGTTTAAATAATTTAATTGCAAACTTAAAGAACCATCTTTAATTGTAATGGACAATGCTAGTTATCATTCAAACTTCTAGAAAATTTGAAAAATTCATCTAGAAGGAAGTAGTAAATTTTCTGTTAAGACACAACTAGCTAATGAACCTAGCATGTTTAAAAAAAATTACTGCAATTAGTTAGATTAGATTAAATACCAAAGGTGTACGATATAGATGAAATAGCACAAAAGTGTACAGAGTATTACGGTTACCATCGTTAATCCATTTAATTTTGGGCAAACTGCAAAAACACTACAACAAAATATGAAGACATAATTCCAAATTTAACGATCTGTTAACGATTCAGCTTCTGAAATTAAACTATAGTGAATATTAAACATCTATGAAATCGTTGTGCTTCTAACTACATTACACTGTACAGAATTTCTTCTACTTGAATGAAATAATCACAAATGTATCGATATTTTGTTATCGTAAAAGTCTACAAGGATTATACAATACACAAATAATTATGCTTCTAGAAGGTTATAATTCATGACAATAAACTATTGTAACTATTATCAATTTTCTGCCTGAAATGATTTAATTTATAATAAACAAAAAATATTTGGTTTTCAAATATATACGTTATGTATTAGGATGGTATACAATTATAATCAAACCACGTCCTAAATTATAACAATTCACTGTCGCAAAATATTTTACTTTATCAACAAAATAATGGATGTAATGGATAATTTTTCTGTTTAAAATGTAAAACATTCTTCATAAAAATATTAACTAAAAGATACTTGCTGATTTAAGTGTAATTTAGAACAGTCATAAACTTTTTGAATCAGCTATACGTATCTACCAATAAGTGAAATCATAATCGTAACACAAGACCCGAATTGGCTGTCACGACGAAGTTTTCAAGCTATTTGAGATAATCTTAGTGATGCATATCCCAATTACAGACAGGTACTTAAGATATTTAGTAGTCAATTAGTTTAGTGAATTGCAATAGTAATTATTAAAAGTATTAGAGCTAAACAGGTTAGGATTTAGCAGCCAAATAAAATAACAATCGAAAATAATATCTGTGTAAGATTTTAATGTTAATACTTCGCCATGAAATTTTGTGAAATTTTACAAAATTTTATAAATAATAAATTTTCAAAGCAGTAAAATTTATTCATTCGACAGAAACAATTAAATCTGACGACCAAGACACATTCTCTTAAATGTAAGTTATTATTTAAACAATACGTATAAAGCTTACTTACAAAATGATCACGATCGAAAAAGTTGATCAGAAAGTAAATAATGATAATCACCCAGTATATATTTATTTAGCTCTTAAATTGAAAAGTGTAAATATGTGCATAAAGTACAATTTTATAAACATATAAAATCACTTTTATCTATACGTTTCTATTGATGCGGTTATCATTTTACATTTATTCCATAGTTAACTTTCGTTGTTGCGAAAACATTTGTTATATAATTCCTAAATGACATAAATTCTACTTAGCAATAAAAGTAATTAGAATTCTACATTTTAAAATTTATCATAATATGTAAAAATGCAAAAAAAAATTGCGAAAATTTTTCACAAGCAAACATTTTGCTTCAAAAATCATCTAAAATGACCAGAAATAAAAACGATTAAAAATGCAACAAAAATTTTGACCAAACCAAAAATGTTTTTCAAAATCATCTCAAATGGTCATATAGCTCA
Organism: Vesta saturnalis; assembly: GCA_036346205.1. Lineage (NCBI taxonomy): Eukaryota > Metazoa > Arthropoda > Insecta > Coleoptera > Lampyridae > Vesta > Vesta saturnalis. The sequence continues at coordinate 4,410 of JARFJB010002462.1, read as the reverse complement.
AAACGTGCAAAATGCAAAAAAATTGTTTAAAAAATCATCTAAAATTCAAGTTGCTCAAAACGATTAAAATGCAAAAAATATTTCGAAAAATTATGACCAAAGGGCCAAAAAAGTTTTTTCCCAAAAATCACCTCAAATGGCCCGAAACTGCCCAAAACGTGTAAAAATGCAAAAAAGATCCAAAAATGTTTGGCCTAAGAGCCAAAATATTTTTTCAAAATTCATCTCAAATGGCCAAAATGTCTCAAAACGAAAATTTGAAATTTTTGACCAAAAGGCAAAAATAATTGTTTTTCAAAAATCGTTTCAAATGGCCAGAAATGCCTTAAAACGTCTAATACGATAAGATAAAAAAACCTCGTACATTATGTGTCTTGAACCCGAGACGCCGGGACATCAACCAAACGCGCTGCCACTGCGCTACCAGAGTTCACGAACAAACGAAAAACTTGGTAGATATTGAATTCTAGGATGGTTCACTTAGTAAAGACTTGCTGGTTTGCTTCGAATAGTATTTATGCACTTTGTAATAGTCGAAATCTGGAATTCCATTTTGATTGGACAGACTTCGCTCAAAAGTTCATCATTCCGTCTAATTATGGATCCGAACCTGGGTACAAAATTTCATGACGATCGGATTACCTTCGTGGACGCTATCGCGCTGAAACTCATACAGACAGGCAGAATATACATTTTGAAACTTTCATGTTTGAACCTCTGTTTTTCCAACTTACGGTAAAGCAATTTTTAAGAACGGTAGCTCATTTTAAAGGAAATTTAATCCTCTTTAACAATACGCTGGGATCTATTTTTTTATTTTGCGATAGTTCACGAAAACTAAAGTGCTGCACTCGAAATTTCGCCGACCGATTACAATACTCTTATATTGCGAGGTAAAAAGGAAAATAAAGGTTTAAGGAAGAAAATGCTATCATAAAAAGTAAATACATAGAGTTAACAAAAGAGAAACAGGATACGATCGAAACATTGGAGCAATTTGAATGAGAAAAGAGAAGAAACAACATCGTAATGCACAGAATAACGTTATACTCAAATAATACATTAAAAATAAAGCACGAAATGGAAATATTTTTAAAAGAAACTAGAAATTGACACCCAAATCAAAAATGCCTATAAAGTAGGAACACTAATCAGCATAATTTAACTAGAAAACCCAGGCGATAAAAAAGGGAAATTAAGGAAATTAAACGGTGATAAGATATAGATTAATAATGCTCTAACAAAACAAGAAAGGACGATAGGTGCATAGATCAAGAAGACAGCACGAGAGGAAAAGAAGAGAGGGAAAATTGTTAAAAGTGGTTACCCAAAACTGTTTATTGATGGAAAGTAGTGGAAATGGAACAAAATAACGAACGAGCTAGAAGAAGTGCAGAAGAAAAAAAACAAGTGAAATTCCAAAAAACTAGTTAATAGCAGAGAAATGGGGCACAAGAAGACGGATATGCCAAATATAAAGGATATGAAAATAGGCCAAATAAACCAAAAAGGCAATAGTAATAAGTAATTAAAAAAAGGATGGAAAAGAACAAAAGGTATTGAAAAATATACATGGAATATCAGAAGCAACGGGAAGCGAAAAGAAAGAATTCAGAAACCGGATATTCTACAACGAAACAAAGAAGGAAGGGAGAATAGAACCGGAAAGGTCTATATTAACACAACAGGGCAGAGACGATGCAGAGAGCAAAAAAAGGAGTAGGTTGTATCATTAGAAAGGAGAAATCGAAATATATAAATAAATGGACTAGAGTCTCTGAAAGAATATTAATAATCCAAATGGAAATGGAAAAAGAAGCAAGAATAACTAGTGGTCTATGGACCAGACAAAGATGAGATTGCACAAAAGAAAGAAGAATTCAGGGAGCAATTAGTAGGAACAACAGAAAAAATTATTAAATGGAAGAGTAGGAAAGAAAAATGAGGAAAGGGGAGTAATATGAAGTAATAGGAACATCACTAGCAGCAGGATGGAAATGTATCACCGGCAAAAGAGGTATGTGGAAGTACAAAAATCATCAAAGGCAAGAGGCAAACAGGCTGGTGGAATACAGACATAAGAAAAGAAGTACAAAGAAAGAAACAATTATGGAAAGAGTATTTGGGAAATAGAACACAGGAAAAGTATGACAGATATAAATAACAGAGAGCCAAAGTATAGGAATATGTCAAAGAAGCGAAAGTAAAAGAGTGGAAGGAGTTTGGTGAAAGGATGGAAAAGGACAGCTTAGGAAACCAATAGTTATTCCAGAAGGTACTCAGAACTCTACGGAAAGGAAGGACAGAAAATTAAATATACAAAATAGAAAGATAGAAGAAGGTTAGATGGCATTATAGAAAGATAGGAGTATTTCCAGGAAATATTAACTGTAGAAAAGAGGTAAACTGGTGACGAGGAAGAAATGAATACGGAAGAAAGCATAGAAGAAAAAGTAGAAAATGCTGAAATAGAGGAAGTACGAGAAGCCGTGAAAAAGTTAAAAAGCGCCGGGACATAATTCTATAATGACAGAAATGGTTATAAATCTGGATAAAACGGGTATAGACACGCTAATAAACTGATTAATAATATTTTTAAATGGAAATCCTGTATATTCTTCGCAGAAATCGATGCCACTCTTTTTCCCTGAGTTCAAAAATGCCATATTTATTGGGATTATCTGAAACTGTATGCCCGATATTAATTATTAAATGTCGCATAATTCGAAAAGTGATGCGGTGTTAGTGTTGTCAATATTTGCGTTAAATTAATAATCTGGGTATTAAACAATACACAACATTTTTTAAAATAAACATAAACTGAACGATAACAAACATAAAATAACACTTGAAAGGGTTTTTGTCTTCCGGTGACAAAAATACGTACTTCAAGTCTACCTATAACGATACATAAATATGCGGCTTTCGGCCGCTTGAAAATAAACAATAAACTCCATATCGAGTTACCTAGTTGCTTTTTGTTTTGACAAAATCCTACATTTAAATCACACCAGTTTCGTTTTTGACTAACGCCGCACCACTTTTCGTATTAAGCCACATTTAATATTGCGCATACTGTTTCAAATAATCCCAATAAATAGAGCATTTTTGAAATCAGCGGAACTTCGATTTCCGCGAAGAACATACAGGGTTTCTATTTAAAAATATGAACTTTGACGTCATATCCGGAAAGTACGGGGCGCCATCTACATGTGCGACAGAGCATAAAGTCCGGAATCAAAATAAAAAATCGACGTGTCGCAGGATTTTCACCACAAAACGATTTCGAAAATAATGAATTTGTCCTTTAGTTTCTGAGCGCACTGTATATGCAAAGAATGGAAAGATTTACAGTACTTACAAGCTATGGAAAAATTCTCTACGTAACAAAAAATAAATACTGAGAAAAAAAGGCGATGGTGATATGAAAAGAAGACACAATCATAGTAATAAAACTAAGCGAGACAGAGATAGAGCAACCATTTAAATATCTTGGAGTGAAAATGCAAAATAATGGAAGAATAGATGCGGAATTAAACGATAGACTGTAAAGTGCAACATTAAACAATTCCTTCACTCGGAAGAAACAAATATCGAAAAAGACGAAGGCCACGGTCTTTAAACCCATTTTTAAACATATACTGAGATACGGTACCTAAGACCTATACAGAGGACTAAGAGAAAAGATCGAATCAGAAATGAAAGAATAGGAGAAGAATTAAAAGTTGAACTGATCAGGAAAGATATAAAACGGCAACAGCTACGATGGTTTGGGCATGTAGGTCAAATAAGAAGAACAACTAAAAAGAATAAGGGAGGCAAGAAAACAACAGAAAAGGGGAAGAGGAAGACCAAGAAAAACGTGGAACAAAGAAATGCAGGAAAACCTAAGAAAAGAGGGACTGCCACGGAATGAGAGGCAAGGAATAAAAAAGAGTGGGCCAAGAGGATACAAGAAAATTTATATATATATATATATATATATATATATATATATATAATATATATATATATATATATATATATATATATATATAATTATAATAATAAAAACAAGATATTTATCTTACAAAATCTTAGAAGAACTCTATAGATTTTTAATCAAATTTTATATACAAAATTTCCTTTGTAACAAATTGGTAACCGAATAATAAACATTTTGCAAATTCATAAACATAAAAATAGTTTTTATAAAATTAATACAATTAATAATTTTTCAAAATTTAAAGACAAGACACCAACAGAATTTAAATCTAACCTAATTTATTCTATACCGGATGTAATAACTGCAATTTGTTACATAGGACATAAAATTAAACTAACTAACGTAAAAAGTGATTATTCAAAATTGCAAGTTGATCTTTGCCATTGATAAATTTAATTTTAGCCAACTCAAATTTTTTAAATAAT